>NW_024121222.1:6682978-6866346 GCF_016745375.1 Pimephales promelas
ACTAATGGTCCATCTAGTGGAGAAAAACGTAATTGCAGCGTCTTACATCATTTACCACGTCATTTACTATTTACCAGGGAAACGGTGGAAAAAATACCTGATATATAATCCAGTAGACATAATGGATTAGAGAATGATCGAAATTATAAATAGAAATGTTCGTATAAGAACGATAGATACAACTAACTTATTGTAGATATAACAGAGTCTAGAGTATTTAGAGTAGCTTAAAATACGTTAATTAACAAATAAAATATATCTAACTTCTTTAATTTTTATTGTAACATTTTTAAAGCTTTATTTAGATTGAAACGACTTACGATTCAAAAGATGGAAAAATAGATACAAAATAATAAACGACAATCGATATTAATAAACGGATTATTATAATAATAACAACAGCAAGAATACATTTTAAAAATAAAATGATAATAAATGATAATAATGATAATAAAAATGTTTAAAATAAAAATAAAATGATAATAAATGATAATAAAAACCAGCGGAAATAAAGACTATAGGGCTATAAAAGTCTAACCACCATCACTAATTCCGAGACAAGTACAAAAGCGCTTTGGGTTTTAGAAAAGCGCATTAAATCAAATGTATTATTATTATTATTATTATTAATATTAATAATAAAAGTCTCAGTCAAGGTCGAAACTAACCTACGCAGAGCGATCATGTGCTTACCCTCAAACTACATGTCCCATGATGCCGCGCGCAGCAGCTCCATGTGGAAATGTCTGGAGAACGTGCGAGTTCATGACACAAGTCTGTTGAGGAATGGAGCTTTGCCCGGACTCTCCATAAACTCACAGCAGACCTTTAAGAGGTGAATGTAAGTTGCCACTCTGTTTCTATAACTATTTCTTCCAGCTGATATGTTTAGTTTTGTTTGAGCTGTTCTAGGTGTGTGTATTTGATCCTGTTGGAGTGGCAAAGCAGTGTGTTGAAGTTAAGATCAGGGCCCTGTTGACTTGACAAGCAATAAAGTTAGTGTTTTTACTTCTGCAAACGTCTAACTGTCTTCCAAAACAACCCACCAATGTCACATGTCGAAGACTAACAAAATAGTGATCGTGCTTTGTGTTCTGGGCAAACTGATGTTACTTCATAAAAACAACATGTCAGAAATTGAACCCTAAACCTTTAGTCAGTGAATTAAATGTTTTGACACTTTTTTTTTGACTGAGTAAATATCCGTATTCATATAATGTTATGAAGCTAAACAAAGCACAACTATAGTTCATCAGCTAAGATGCTTGCTTGGTCTTTTACTTAGAAAGTAGGAAACATGTTACAGTTGTGTTAACGTTACATATAAAACATTGAAGAACGTTTAAGGGAATATTCTCCCTACTGCAAAAATGATAAGCCGGTAATTAGTCAAGTGTAGCTGACTGGTTAAAACTAACCTTGTTAATCTTTGGAATTACAGTACTTTGTCTTTAACCTGATCCGTCTGGTGTTTGACAGAGAGCCATGACCCAAACCTCTGACCAATAGCATGTGTTCTTCATGCTCAGCCTGTGTGGCCTTTGAATCATTACTCATGACTAAATAGATCATGGATAGTTAAGTTGAAAATTTCCAATAACATTTTAAGTTGCATTACATTAACCTAAACCAGAGTCAGCAAAGTATACTTGTTTTTGGAAGTCACATTACATAATGTTTTTATCTTCTTCAAAGTAGCCACACCTACTGTAGTAGATAGAAATCTGGATGCTTTTTTATTGAAGACACTCCTATGTATCCCTGGCACTAGTTAGCTGTATATAGTGTAATTAATATCCAGGCCGACTCATACATAAAACTTTATTATATAATTATTACATTTTATTCAAGTGTGACCACATTTTTTGACTGCTACTGTAATAGTTTGTAATTGTTGTATGACACTAACCTCTTTAGCCTGTCCAGGACCTGTAGGTGGCGCTCTGTTGGTGGGGGAGCTTATGATGTGGGCTCCAGTCGCACTGCGGCGTGTGGTCCTGCTGCGCTCGGCATACCTGGGTCACACCCGGGCTGTGCGGGAGCTTCCTGTGACCGTCCGGACCTCACGCTGCTTCAGTTGCACTAATGTCATCAGGACGAAGGAAGCCCCCAAAACGTCCACAGAGGAAGAAACGCCATTAAACCCTCCACAAAGTCTAGCTGGGACTGAGGGTCTTTTTAAGGGTGATACCGAGTCTGGCCTTCAGAGTAAGGGTGATGTCGACCCTCTGCAGGACAAATCTATTGGGCTCTTCCAGAGATTTAAAAAAGACATTTAAACAGTATGGTAAAGTCATGGTGCCTGTGCACGTCGTCACGTCCACAGTGTGGTTTGGGAGCTTCTATTATGCTGCAATGAAGTAAGTGACCAGCATCCTGCACAGAAACGCACCATTAGTAAAACTAACAAGAAGATTTTGGCATTGACTATAAAATGAACAGATTTAAGAATATTTATGTATTACATTTAGTTTTGTCTTTGGGTTTTACAAAGATAACATTTTGTTAAGTATTTTCACGCAATGACTGATTAATTAAAATAATACACTATTTTGTAGGGCTGTCAAACGATTAATCGCATCCAAAATAAAAGTTTGTGTTTACATAATATATGTGGGTACACTGTGTATAATTATTTTATATATATAAATACACACACATGCTTGTATATATTTAAGAATTAGATTTATATATAATTTATATTATATATAAATATATTTTATATAAATAATATTTTTTTCTTAAATATACATGCATGTGTTTATATATATATATATATATATATATATATATATATATACACACACACAAAATAGTACACACACATATATTATCTAAACACAAACTTTTATTTTAGATGCGATTAATCGTTTGACAGCCCTACTATTTTGTCTAAATAAAAGAAAAGGAAAACACTAAAATCATTTTAAATGCTGTCGCTGAATATAGGCATCACAATATTATACAGTATGAAAAATGGATATTTATTGATTTGTTAAATATTACATTTAAAGTGTTATTAAATTATTAGTGTTTTAAAGAGTTCATTTAAAGTGAATTTTAGTTGACAGCAAAGGTCATTTAAATGTAGAAAAGAGCATGTACAATTAAAATGAATTTAGAAATTAAACTAAAAGCTGATAACTAATATGGTACCGATATAATATATGTGCTTCACTAATTAATGTAGCTTTTTTATGATGTATTTATATATGTAAACGAGCTCATTATGTATGTTGACTTTAGTAAACTACATGAATTGAGGTGATTTTACTTTAAAGATGAAAACATACAGACTAAGCGGCCAGACTTTAAGGTGAGGCTGGCAGGGAGATTGAGTTTTACCAGATAAAGTCTGTTTACAATGTGGACAATCAATACTTTGAGGTAACAAAAGCAAACAATCTCTCTAGTAAATATAAATGAGTGGATGTTAATGTTCCGCAGAGGGGTGAATCTGATCCCGTTTCTGGAGTTCATCGGTTTACCGGATTGGATGGTGGGAATTTTGAGAGATTCCCAGGGTGGCTATGCACTCACAGCATATGCCATGTACAAGGTATATAAACAAAATCTAAGATTATTTGACAATGACATGGATTTCAATTATGTATATGATTTATGGTTAATGTTATTTTGTCGCTTTGTCTATCTGGTCACAGCTCGCTACTCCTGCCCGATACACTGTTACACTGGGCGGAACGTCCCTGTCTGTGCAGTACCTCCGCAAACACGGATACCTTCTCAACCCCTCCGCCTGTTAAAGGGTACCTGCAGGACAAAATGGAGGAGACCAGGGAACTACTGACTGAAAAAATGGAGGAGACGAAAGAGAGGTTTTCAGAGAAGATGGAGGAAACCAAAGAACTGCTCTCAGAACGGATGGAGGGGACTAAAGGGCGCATCTCTGAGACGAAAGACAAATTTTCGGAGAAACTGCAGGAGACGAAAGACAAAATGTCTTTCCGCAAGAAAGCCGAGTAGGCTGCTTGGCATGCCGTGGTCCAATCAAGCTGCCAAGGGAAGAGAATAATTTCTAAAACCTAAGTGTATTGAGGAATGTTTCACAATGTCACAAAGTGTTTGGTGTTTACTTAAAGGTACAGTGCAACAAAAATGGCT
Organism: Pimephales promelas; assembly: GCF_016745375.1. The sequence goes on from NW_024121222.1 coordinate 6,687,101, forward strand.
GACTGTCTTCTGCATAACACAAAAATGTTTGGGGGAAAAAAATCTGTCCGTTTAGGAAAACTCTTTGAGCCAATTGATTTTCATTGTATTGACAAAAAAAAATGTTTATATAGGTTTGGAACAATATGAGGGTGAGTAAATGATGACAGAATTTTCATTTTTTGGTGAACTATGAATGTTCGCACTCAAGAACTGTTATCATGTCAAATGGTTTCCATGCACTTGAATTTACAAGTTGAGTGCTTTGGAGAGAAACAAACTTGAATTAGCAGTATAGTATAGTACCGAATTAAGCCAAAATCATATTAAGAGTGTTTGTGTGTTTCTTTTAGTTGAATTGTTTTAATGTAAGACTATTGAAAATATTTCTACTTAATCAAGTGATAAATAATATCTATGATTTATCATGTTTGTATTTGAGTTTTTGTGCATATTGCCTACTATGCACAAAGTAATTTAGTAATTTAGACTACGCAATGTCTTGATCTAGTGTCTGGATTGCATACTGTAAAAAGTCAGTGGGTAAAAAAGACAATTGATAACCCACTTTGTTCCTCTTTTTACTTTTATCAAAAAAATTACTTGAATGAAGGGTTTTTTTCACCTCAAACATGCCAATGTCCATTGAGAGAATAATAAAATTGATAATATGATAACATGTTCAGGATATTATATTTCAATTAAAAAACCTAAGTATCAGACACGCCAGCAAACTGGTACTTTTAGTTTATTAGTTAACTGCAGTTGGACAACAGCAGAAGTACAAGCATAAAAGTTTGACTATAACAGTGATTAGAGGCAACATGTTTTTTGATTACTTATTCTGAAAATAAAAGAAGCATTACAATAACAGACCTTATGCTTAAAACCTATTAATTACAACACAATGATGTAAGTAAAATAAAATATCTATGTGCATGTTTATAAAATGTCCACGCACATGAACATACGAAGCATCATGAGCAGGGGGGGAATTTTATAGAATATAAAAAGGTCTGGTATTGTGCGATTTTTACTTTCTGAATGTCTGTTTATCAGACACTCGATAAGCAACAGAGTAAAACAAGTCTAACCCATTTCAGTTATTGTTAGTTCTCTGTGCTTGTGCAAGAAAGAAAAGCATCTTGTTACATTGCTCAAAAGGTCACAACTGCTGTTAGTCAGGTGCTTGTAGTCAAAATGGCGTCGCTATGTACATTATCTTCAGGTATATAACTATAGACATGCGAATACAAGCTACTGTACAGTGGAGCACCAGCACATAAATATTTGCAATTTAAAATCTTTTTTTTTTTTGCTCCTATACACTACATACACAAGAATGTCTGAAATACAGTATATAACAAAAATAAGAATGTTAAAACTACATCTCTCATTTGGTTCATTATTAAACTTGCAAATACAGGAAGCACAACACAGGGTGGCATGAAAAATCATGTACATGTTGGGCTTAAAATGAACACTGTTGTTTTAAGCAAGACTGTCATATCACAATCCCTCAGAATTTGAGACTGGCACTGCTAACTAGTTTCCATTCACTGGATCCCGATTTATGACTTAGGTTAGAATGGGTTTTCTGATTAAAAACCTAGTCAAATAAATCATTTTGCATGTGTGTAAGTGTGCCTTTTGTAATTGGGGCAGTGTTTAAAGAAACATTCTAATCCAGAACAGCATTTTCATTCTTTCTGTAGAAAGATGTTACTCAATAATAGAGCCCGAACGATAAAGGATTTTGAAGGCCGGTACCGATACAAATATTTGTTGGCTTTAAAATCCGATATATCGGCCGATATTTTTTTATTTATTTATTCAGAAACGCGTAGCAAAACATTAACAGATTTCCCTAACATTAGTTATTTGTAGTTATGTATGAGTTTTAACTAAAATAATGTGATGATGCATTTTAAAAAGAAACTTGTTTCTTTTATTGTCGCAACAGAACAGAGGAACCAAAGCTCATTAATGTTAACGTTAGGGGTCTTCCACTGATGATAGTGGCATTAGCTAGCTTTGTGGTTAGCAGGGACGGTGTAGAGTGCCCTCGGGTGGACAAACGATTCAACTATAAAACTATTTATCGGCCATTATAACTGCCGATACCGATAGTTTGGAAAATATCGGCCGATAATATCGGTCTGCCGATATATCGGTCTGCCGATATATCGGTCTGGCTCAATAAAAATCTATGAAATGTTCTGTAGTTTAGTATTTTCATTAAGCATCGTTCTGAAAATGAATGTTCTTGTTCGCCAAAAAATAAAATTAAATAAAAAAAAAAGCACATTTGAACTGTAGGCATTTACAAATCCATTGCCATCATGTTAAAATCTTTATATCAACTATAAATTGTTACATTATTAACAATGTCTTTTTTTCTGTGGTTTCTACCCATTGGGTAGGATATGTGCATACAGACTAACTTTATTTACAGCACTTTACAAAAAAAAAAAAAAAAAAAAAAAAAACATTACACAGAAGAAAGCACCATTGGAAGTGAGGCACAGCTAAGGTGGGAACTTTTAGAGTGCAAGTGGGTTCCTACGTCGCTCAAAAACAACACGATCGATAGGCACCGATTCAGCTTGTGAGTAACATGCAAACTCCTTGGACAGTAGAAAACGGCACAAAGCTCTTCCTTTGAGATGGAAACAAATTGTGGAGGACAAAGGGAAGTATTTACCAGGATGGTGCGAGGATGGATGATGGACAGACAGGCAAAACAAAAAAGTGCAGCAGATGAGAAGCAGCATAACAGCAGCAGCGGCGGCGGGAGCAGCAAACTGACTAATGAAATGGTTGAAGACAGACAGTGAAAAGATTAGAGGGACGGGAAACAGGGAAAAAGCTCTTAAATAGCATACAGTTTGGAATGCAGTGGCATTGTGCTCTCACGTTGCTCTTTGTAGCCTTGGTTAATCTTCCCAGATGAACTGAGAGAAATATCTCCCTCTGACTCTGCAATGTTGTGAGCTTTTAAAGCATGTGCTTGAAAGACATGAGCATATATACACCATTCAAACGACTCTACAATTATACACTGAGCTTAGCTGCTGGAAATTAGCCATTCTTATTGGGACTTTCTGGGATTCTAGAATAATAATTTCAAAATTCTGGGAGTATTACATTTAAATTGGCTAGAAATCCAGAAGCTAAAAGTGATAGGACTCTAGAATTTGAAAATCGAGCCTAAAAAAAATAAAAAAAAATAAAAAAATCACCACACTTTCACCATTTTTTTTTACTTCATAGCAAATGAACTAGTTTTTGTTTAGCTGAACCATCTAACTTCGTGAAATATCTCAAACAAAATATTTTTTTAATTAATAGTATTTTGTTTCTCAAGTTTTCCAAATAGAGGAAACAAATATGGAATCATCTTGTAATTTGCATTTCTGAAACATATACCGTTAAAGTTTTTGTTCAGGAAAAAAAAAAATCAGTATCATAAAAGTCAAAAAAGAAGCAACAAAACACTAAGTGTGTTTTTGTTGAGGATTCCCTAATTTTCCAATTAATATGCAATTAATAATAAAAAACTGTAATGGAACCACAATGTTCAGCTATTAAACAGAGATTGTTTTGTGTCATATCTGTGATTAGTTGATTTGCTATAAAGCAAAAAAAAAGGTGGTTGATCCCCGCGGCGCTACCATTGGGCCCTATCCGGGCCCTCACATTTTGACCCCATTTTGTGCGTAGTGGTGAGCGATGTGTATTGTCTATTATGCTATTGTAACCATCATTTTAACAATGTACGAGGCACTGTGAGGTGACATCGCTGTCTCTCGTGCTTTCACGGCATGATGTGTGCAGTTATAGGTAGCCTTTGTCCCCAAATTATTTTTTGACTCATATTCCTATGTTGTTATCATGCAATACCACATCAGCAAGAGGGCCATTTTCCCGTCTACAATAGCAAATATGATATTTAGTTCATAAAACAGTTAACTTAATTTCTTCGAGTCTTAAAAAGCCTTAAATTTGAATTTAATTTAAAACCCCTCATGAATGACGTTGGTGCGCAAGCTTTTAAAAATGAAACGCAAAGTAAAGCAGCTCGTTTTCATTTAGATTCAGCAAGAAACGCTCTGAGGAGCAGGACAGCGACACAATAACCACACAGGTAAGCTACTGAGTTCTCAGTGCCATAGAAAAGCGCAGAAATGGACATGAAGGGGAACCCGTTTTTTGTGGCTTATTTTACCACCTACAATCAAAACTCTGGCGCTGCGTCCTCCAAGTGTGGCGATTCCAACGTTTTTGCTAAAGCCGGGTACACAGTACGATTAACGAATAGTCCTTATGATTGTTGCGAACATGATCCTCGCTGTAAGCCATGTCACACCATAAGATCTCAGTTGTCATTATTGATGTCAGACTGTACGGCAGTCAAAACGCGTTAAAAACAGACGGACCCAAGAAAGCTCGCCCGGATGACGCGTTCGGTGACTGTGATTACACGCGGGATTGAAATGGTGGCTACAAATAAATCTCTACCCTGATAGCACACGTACATCACAGAGACGTCTATTTGATGGGTGTGTTTACATCTGGAAGACGTCTTTTTTAGAGTATTTGCTCATCTGCAATCCGTCTATAGGACGTTTCCTGTCAGATGTCAAATAGACGTTTAGAAGATGTCTTTAAGATGTAATGATTTAGAATGCATGTTAAACTGACATCTTAAAAATATCTATCAGATGTTAGTAAACAGCAGATGCTTTCCAGATGACGGGATCTTTAACAGACATCTTGCAGACGTACATGTGCTATCTTAATGTAGATTTTGGTCGTGGCTTGTCTTGAAAAACAAAGACAATTTGATGGTCGTCGTAGAAGTCACACTGCAGGACTGTGAGTCAAATCTTATGACAATGCCAGAATTTTGTCTGAGGTAAAATTAGATTTTTTTTTTTGAAACGGTCTATCAGTGAACATGTCAAACTTACGATCAAAGACTTCAGACTTCCAAATTAGTCTCAGAAATTGTGGCCAAAATCGTACAGTGTGCATCAGGTGTAAGGGATGAAACGGCTAGGATTCTAAAATCCCAAATCTAGCTCAGGTATTCGGAGTCTAGAATTCCAAAACTAGTCCAAGTTTGATGTGGTCCTACAAATCTAAATATAGAAGAGGAGAGTGCTGATGTGTTAAGTCTGGTTTAAAGCACATGGGTCCAGAAGACATCATTTCTGTCCACATAAAAAAAGCCAACCAACACAGACATGAAATAAAAGCATTCAAACACATTTTGATTGGCCAACTCTTAACATTCCGAGTACAAATAGAGTAGCTTATTAAGGTGAGTATGTTGCTTTTGATTTTTTTTGACCATGATCCCCAACAAAAAAAACCCAAAAAACTCATGTCCTTTTCACAAGTCCATCTGTCCTTGACAGACTCAGTGGTGACTAAAAACAGGGCCTCAGTCTTCAGTCTCCTTTTTAAAGGGATGTGTGTGCACTAAATGGTAAGAGTCTTTGGGGTTTCTTCGAGATCTTCTCTACCTTTTCACCAGATTCTTGGTCAGAGAAACATCCTCTAGCCTAAATGATTGTGATCGATTACGCCCAAGCTTGAACTGAATGCAGAGAGCCGCTCTGAGAAGTACAGATCTTTGATTTCCTGACTGTATGACTACGTGGCAAATAAGAGGAACACATATGGACAGGAAGAGTTCGATGTTCAGGACTAGTGCGTAATTGAGCTGGTGTCAGGGTCGGGTTCACTCTGGTTGGTGACAGAGTGAGAGCAAAGGCAACAGGACAGAGGATTGCTGGGTAAAAATAGGTATTTTCAAAAATGCCCATCACATTAGCCCTTGACTTCACCACATTTTTAAACCTGATTAATTCTTGTTGGGGACTAGATAATACAACACGCAAAAGTTTTTTTTTTATTATTCTTCGACCGCACTGGCATTTTGATTAGAAGATTATGCCAATGAATGTCTATGTTCTGGTATTGGCTGTAAGAGGTGGTAACTCAAACAAAAAAGTGTGGAAAATGTTAGCAGGTAGTGACTAGTGTCAAAAAAAAAAAAAAATGCATTACAATAAAGAACTGGATTATTTTATAGGTTCATTCAGTTTCAGTTTTGATTTGAAAGCAAAAGTGCAAAAGGCATGAAATTGTGACCTTGAAATTGTAGTGATGCTATTTTCTTGAAAGACTCCAATGAGGAAAGAAAATCCTTTAAAAAATAATATTTAAATTACATATACATACATACTTATATATATATATATATACACACACACACACACACACACAAATAAACAGAGATTAACTAAGAATTTTCATAGTTTCTCACTAGAGTCTATAAAGAAAATAACATTAAGATTTTATTAATTTTGCCTGTATATAATTTTTTATAATAAATAGATAGTTATAATAAAAAAAAGAGTTGGAGAACCTCTTAAGAATGAGTGACAATCTCGTAACATGTTAAACCTGTTTGGATCACTAAGTAAAGCCAGTTTCTTTTTAGGCAAAATGTCAACCGTGCCACCAGCCAACTGATCTCAGATCAGCTGTAGTCTGTGAAAGCGGCTGAACATGTCAGTGGTGAGGATAGATGAGAGTAGAGCAGACTCTCTGTATTCTGTGCCTCTTTTAGACCAAGGTTATTTTAGGCTGGATCAGAGATTTTTCATGTGCTGAGACAGACGAGATCACTTCCCTTTCGATAGAAAGCTCGCGCACTGAAGCATATGATCGGATCTACATGAAAACGACAGTACAAACAGTAAACGCATACATCACCACCCCCACTACCCCATTCCCAAATTTCTCTGATTAACCTCAACAATAGTGCAAAAGTTCAGAAAAGGTTTTCAATTTATATGTAGAACAAGTCTTTAAGACAGTCGACGCCCCATGACACCTTCCGAATAAACCTTGGCACTAGGATTTGGATTTTCACCCTTTTTCGCATTTGTTTTGTTCATGCTGCACAGATCTCGGTCTTTAAATAAAAAATAATGGAAAAAGAAAAGAAAAAGAAATTTCTATCCACACAGCTAGTGTGTCAACGTGCGTGTTGGGCAGGGAGAGGGGCATTCAAGGGGGATAAAACGATAAAACCAACGAGAAGAACAACAACAACAACAACAAAATGCCTGTCTTGTGTGCGAATGACCTTCTCTAAAGTTGTCGGCTATACACAAGTAATAGAGAGCAATTAAGGTGGGAGACTCCAGGCAGTGCATAAACCCCAGTTTTAGCGCAGCTGGTCTGACAGAAAACAAATGAAATGTTTTCTTTTGTAAGCTCAGCTCCTCAGCTTCTTAATTTTTAATAAAAACACATGGTTTTGCTTCTTTTTTTTCCTTGCAAAGACACATTAAGCGCTGTTGTGCACGGGAGTGTCAAGAGGGAGAACCTGTTCCCTTTATGGGTGGAGAGTGATCGCGATTGGCCAATCGTGTGCTAGCCCCACCCCCTCACACTAGCTCCTCCTTTTGTCTGTCTTTGCTTAAACCTATTGTGCTCTCTGGGCTATTTAAATCTGTCCGGCCCCTGGGTGGAGTCTGCACAGTGACAGTGAGGGGCGGGTTATTGCTGTGCTGGTGGAGGTAAAGTACGATGCCCGGCTGCTGCCCAATGACTTGACTGTAAGCGGGCGGAGGGCCCTCCATGCGTCCATGGGTACTGGAGCTGGTGGCGCTGATCCCAGAGTTGCTACTGGGAGGTCGCGGCCCACCGCCACCCCCTGAACTGTGCATGTCAATGAGGTCGCTGTCAAAGATGGTCCGGTTGGGCGGGGCACGTACGGACTCTCTGTTGAGCTCGAGCTGCTGTTCGGGGTCTCTCAGCTGCAGTGTACAGGGGCCCTGGTACGGTGGCGGTTCCTCCCCGTCTGACAGCGAGATGGTGGGTGGCAGGTCGATCTCATGCTGCAGGTATGGGTACGTAGGCTGGAAACGTCTGAAGCGGTTGTGCTGCATGAAAGTGGGAGCGGTGAAACGGTCCCTTGGCTGAGGAGCGTACACCACCTGCGGAGGACAAGAGAGAGAATCCAAGATCGAAAATGAAAATCTGCCCTTTTAGCTATAAAGTCGTAAAATCAGTAACTAATAATTTGACATTAGCAAATAACATTATCCAAAGTTTAAGGGCACAATGGGAGTAGAAGTTCAAGGATCATCCCTTGTAGGGTTTTCAATTACCAGTCCAAATCTTTGACCACTTGGGTGTGTGTATATATATAAATATATATATATATATATATATATATATGTGTATGTGTGTGTATTATTAAAATAGAATAATTCATTTTAATTATTTAATTTGTTAATTATTTTATTAATATTATTTATTTCATATGGATATTTTGAAATGCAAATAAAATCTTGATACGTTTTAAGCTATATTACCCAGCCCCATACCACATAAATAACAGAGAAAGAGCGAATGAGTCTATATTATTCACTAGAACATCCAAATAAATCCATGTTTACAACAGACAAAATTGTTCATTCAGAATTGTTCATATTCTACTCATGTCACATCCACACAGATAAAAAAAAAATGACTCTACCATTTCCATATAAACTCACCAGAGCCCCAAACTTAAACAGTCCCCAGTCCAGACATTAGTATGCTAATACGCAGCTGATAAAATATCCTCATACGAGTGAAATCTGCATGTCAGTTAGCCAATGAGATCAGTCTCATTACTGCGGGGGCCACGTATACATTAGCGAGTTGGATGCTGATGGGAGGCAATTTACGCGGATAGACTGCGAGTGTCTGGTCTCTCAGACGTCTAGACGCTGCCAGAGGAGGGTGAGAGATTAATGAACTGCTGAGAGGCAGCATGCATCCCGGTGAGAGAGACCCCCCCCCACCCCCATCACACACACAAACAATGAATATATATGCAAGTATTCTCTCCACACAATATTTTTTTTAAGTGCTATCACTCACAGACACAGTCTCGGAGACTATAATCCTCCCTCACATACGCCTACACTGAGAAGCACAGGCACACTCAGGCATATGACACAGCATACACTCGAGGAGACTTCACTGCTTGTTACACGCAGACATGCCATTTATACAAGGAGAACAACAACCATTGAAACAAGCTCCTTAGAGCATAGGACACACACACACACACATTACCTCAGATGCTCCTTGTCTCAGCCCATTATCTGATGGCCACAAAGAACCCTCCTACAAACAAGGATGAAAAATACACATATAATATTCTGAATTACTTGCAATTTAAGATAATCTAATCAATCTAATCTCACTGATAGTAAAATACTGATACATAATAACTAGTCAAAATTATTTTGTTAACCCCCTGAAAGTTGATTAAAGTGGAACATTTAAAATCAATGTCTAAGTTAACATATCAGAAATATTCTGAAATAGTCATAAACGGCATTAAAATATAAACAAATACATAAGTAAATAATAATAAAAAACTAAAATCAAATACCTGCTTGTTAAACCATAATAATGCGCTGTGATTTCATATACCCATATTAAAAAATGCATGGATGACATTAAAAAACAAACAAAAATGTTAATATAATATAAAATAACACAAGAAATTCAATCAGTAATTATTCTTCAATAAATAAATAAATAACCTGTGTGTTAAACCCTAATTATATTTCATACGGGCTCAGTTAAATTCTAAAAATGCTCCGTGACTACATCCATATTTAATTTTTATGGATGACATTTTAAAAATAAATAAATAAATAAATACAACAAAGCCATACAAATTTGTTAAACCCTAATTATATCCATTAAAAAAAAAAAAAATCCCAATCAGACAGATTCCATTTGTTAAACTCTAATAATGCTCTGTACCTATATATCCTTTCTAATTAAAAAGCCGAAACAAAACCATGGAGTAACATTCTCCCAGACATCGCTGCTTGCCACCCTCGCTGGCTTCCCTCCCCCTTACGTTCCCTCATGAATGAAAATGAAAAGTCCTAGTCATTTAGCAGTCTCTCCCGAGTGCTGCAGTGGGCTGCGCGTGTCTATTTGACTGGCGTCTAGACAGAACTGCTGAATGCAATCAAAATGCCCTGGTCTCAGAGGGACACTGCCATTGTGTCTCTTCCAAAACACACTGTCTTTTCTGAAGGAGTAATATGTAGCGTTTTAATTACATGTAGTGCATCCAGTAATATAAACTATGTCCTTATGCAGCAGCGTTCAGTTTTGAACAACTTAGACCTCATGCACTCTGTAGCATCTTCACAAACCTCCTTAATTTCCTGCAGTCTGTCTGGTTTTAAACTGTGCAAATGTTCCAAAAATCATCCCTCGGGTGAGGTGGGAAAACACACACACACACACACACACACACACGCAGAGCACTCTCTCATCAGCTCACTGCTGCAAGTTATTTTGGATTAGACACAAAGAAGACATTTCCAGAAGTAAACAAACACACACACACACACACACCACTCAAGAGACTTTTAGGTCCTGCCGTTTTCCTCTTTTCAAAGATGAAAGCTCACCTGGATAATATATACCAAATAAGTTTTAGAGATGACACAGAAAATGAAAAAATACATCTATTCAGCATAAGAAATTGATATTTCATTTCTCAGCCTGGAATACATCAAGGAACTGTGATGTTTTTGAATTAAAATATGATATAAGAAGGTGCTTATTGTCCTAGATTTGATGATCCTTATGCGCTCTTGGACACTGGAACCCACTTCACAGAACCTTTGTGAAGTCTCATCCCTTTCTACCTTCCAAAAACGGTTTAAAACTCATTTGATTTCTCTGTGCTACTCTCACGGCCTTTTAAACAATCCCTTTTAGTTCTGCTGTTGATTGACTGAAATATTCTGCTCATTTCTGTTTCACGAATTTCATGCCACACTGCCATTTGCTTTTATGTTGTTTACATTTCATATTATTCCCATGTTTCTTGTATTTAATTGCTCATCATGCCCTTTCATATTTAGCAATGTTTTGTAAAGCAACGTAAGACAGCGGAGAAGAGACAGGAAATTAGAGGCAGCTTATGTGTTCCATATGAACTTCTAGGCTACGCCTCATACATACAATTTTAGTTCCTGTCCAGGGCTCATTGAAATATTTGAGGATGGTTGAACTGAAGGAAGGTTTTCAAAGCACAGGTGCTGTTGTCAGGACGGGGTCTTACCGGCTGCAGAGAGAGATCCTGACTCTGTGCCTGACTTGCCCGGCTCAGGAACGACCACGTGGTGCGTTTGTAGTGGTTGAGCAGGCACACGACCACCACCACCATCACAGTCATCACGACAATTATGATCACGATCTGCACAAACTCCAGTTCAGCTGCAACATAAAAAGACAAAAAGAGCTCAGAACAGTGCAAAATGGGAGAAACAAAAACAGATTTTGTTTACAATGACGACATTTTTATAAAAACAAAAAAAAAAAGAAAAGAAAAGTTTAGTCTCATTTTGACCAAAAGATGGCAGCAGAGTCAAATCAACATCATGATGACTACAGTCTCCCAAATTTGTGATATCATCTGGCAAAAAAAAAAAAAAAAGGTGAGAGCCATTTTAGTTTGTCATGGACAACAGGATGAATATTATTCACTAGGATAGTTCACTGAATTAAAGCAAGATCACTAGTACAGCAAGACCTTTGAACTAATCATATAAAGCAATCCAATATCTTCAGAAAATTTGGACTAAGTCACTTATTTCATATGGATTAGTTTTACGACCCATTTATGAACATTTTGAAGCGTCAAAGTGGTAGTTCTGTATCTGTCAATGGAGGGACAGAAATTCCTTTTTTCATTAAAAAGATTTGTGTTCCGAAGATGAACGAAAGTCTGAGTAAATGATGACAGATTTTTCATTTTTGAGTGAACAAACCCTTTATGTCTTGAGATTACCTTCTCTTTGTTCTTTAAGTAATATTTCACTTTTAAATATTTTGCCATTGTTTTCTTATTATACTTAAAATAATATATATATATATATATATATATATATTTACACACACATGCACACAATTTTTTTATTTATTTTTTTCAGCAAATAAATGAAAAGTTCACCTGAAATAGCTTTACAGCTTAATAAGCAGCTTTTTTTGAATATCCTGGCCTGCAAGACTCAAAGTGATGAAGGTAAACAGCTTGATAGATGTTTTTTTTTTTAAATGTTCTTTTTGAACATGAAGAACACCCTGCTGGACTCACACTTGCTCTGTCAGGCAAGAAGACCAAGACTGTTTCTCAGATGGAGACGCTTTTCGAGTTCACATGCTTTTTAGACAACAAAAATGAGCTCTCCACCAACTGCGCCGAGGGACCGTTCTGGAACCTCGTTCAGTCGAGTAAACCGAACAGAGAGGCTGAAAGTGAGAGTGTCACGAAGAGAGAATGAAAGAGTGAGTTGTTGCCTGCAGTGCAGTACTGCGGGATACTGGCACTCACACATCAAAAGAAACAAACACTTCTCCCCTAATTTAGGGCACAAGAGAAGGAAGCAAAAGAGGGAGAGAGAGAAAGCAGAGAGAAGGACATAGAACGCCAGCCAGGCAAGACAGACAAAGGAAGGGGACAATCAGACAGGAGGGCAGATAAGACAAGGAGAATGAGACTCAGATCAGAATACTGGTAAGAGCAAATAAGACTATAAACGCAAGCCTAGCAGACTGGAACCGAATCAATACAACGCAAAATCACAGCAGGCTTTAACTAGCCCATGAATGCAGAGCTGTTCCTTTGACTTTAGATCAAAAACACAGGCAATAAGTCTTTTTAAATGTACAGTGGGGATTTGAGACTGAGAATCGATATTTTTAGGATGTTGAAAAATGTAAAACCAAGAAATATTGTGACGTAATAAAAACATCTGCAGTAATTCTAGGTCACGAATTAAATTAGCATATTTGTGATATTGACCCTGTGAACTCATTTGTACAAAAGGTCAGATTATTTTGCTTTCACAGACTCAAATCATAAATATAATCATTAAATGTAAGTGTTTTATTATCTGGATGAAAACAAACATTGCAACAATCTATACACAATTTAAATAAAAATATTACAAATAAAATAATTATTGATGAAAAATAAATAATGAAAATTTAAATTTTAAAATACAAAGCATTTTCTCAAGTGGATTCATTTGGATTTCATTTCATCTATGCATCGCTTTGCTCACTTAAGATGTGTGCAGATCAGTTTTCCAGGCCTAGACTCATGCAACTCTTAAAAACTACACATTAGAACACCCTAGCAACCGCCTAGCATACCCTAGCAACCACCTATCAATGCCATTGAAACCGCCTAGAACACATTTGCAACACACAGCAATGTACAAACCATTTAAAACACCTTACAAACTCCATAGCAACACTCTGACAACCACCCTAGCATAACTGTGCCGAATTAGTATGGGCATGCATGAACCACCCAGATCTTCTGAATAATTTAAAACAGAAATAAACAACTAAATAAATAGAAGAAATACCCTTGAAACCACATAGAACACCTTAGCAAACAATGTAAATAAACACAGAGAAACTGCATAGCAACACCCTAGTAACAATCCCAAGCAGTGGGGTAGGGAGTTTAACATGGCCAAGTACCACCCAGATTTCAGATTTTTCATTTATTTAATAAACAGTAATATATCATATAATATAATTAATTAATTTGAAATTGCCTTGTGATTGTTTGGCCTGTTAAATAATACAGCTCAAAGGGATACTCCACTTTTACTCCACTTCCAGTTAAACAGTTGAGTTTTACTGTTTTCGAATCCATTCAGCCGATTTTCTGATATTTAGAAGAATATCAGTAAACCAGACAGTTTCTGGTCTCATTGACTTCCATAGTATATATATTTTTTTCCTACTATGGAAGTCAATGAGACCAGAAACTGTCTGGTTTACTGATATTCTTCCAAATATCTTAAAATCGGCCGAATGGATTCAAAAACGGTAAAACTCAACTGTTTAACTCTGGGGGAGTAAAATTAGCCTATATCCAAAAAATTGGAGTATCACTTTAAGCTGACAGCTTTTGGAACATGAGAGTTAGTTTCTAGCTGATCTAAGCTGTCAGTAGACATTTTTTGACCAGCAACAGATCAGCTATTGGTTATTAAGCTGGGTTTTGGAACATGGTAGCTTGTTAACCAAATAATGACCTGCTTACATCATCTAATGACCAGCTTAAAGCAGCTAGACAAACCTGCCAACAAATTCCGTAACACCCAAATCAAGATAAGACAGTCCAGTGGAAGTAAAAAAAAAAAAGATCCAACTCCAGCCTGAATCAATACATTAAATGGTTTAATAATTGTAACTCAAAACCTTTAAAACCGAATCCCGCCCAGACAGTGTAAGGAGCTGTTCTTTGATTGTTACTATGTCCTGTCCAAATCTCCCAGACACACTCTCTGTCCTATTTAACACTGACCTCTTATGCCAATCACAGTGAGACGGAACGAGAGCGTGGACAAATGAGAATGGGTCTGGGTATCACAGACTGCAGATTAGCCATACACAGAATGAGTTTCTCTCTGCAGACCACAGAGAGAGGATCAAAATCCATCAGGCCGTTCTGTCACCAGGCAGAGCAGACAGAAAGCGCTAGACCAGACGAGAGTGAGAGAGAGAGAGAGAGAGAGAGAGAGTGTGTGGTGATGAGGAGAGGGGGGCTGTGTGTGAGAGACAGAGAAAGAGAATAGAGATTTGTAGATGGAGAGAAGCAAAGTGTGTCTTGAAGGTGACATTTTCAGTGGAGTAGATGGAGGTCACTTCCGTAGGTGTCATTACTTCCTGTCCTGACTACTTTATGAAGTAGCTTATGACAAGGACGGGTCTAATGGAGAGATAGAGACATCTCCAATTGTCAAGCAGAGATGTTCATTATATTTATGTGGGTTATAATAAGTGGCTGTGAATGGTTGTGCTCCAGCCTAACAGCTGGATATCGATTCTGTGAAATCAAAACAAAATCCAAATACATTTCATCACATCTGAATCTGATATACATGGATTTATATAAAAATGAACGGATTATCGTTTTCTTTCTGCTTTTTGACACAACACTAATTTGTCAATATGAACAGCTATACAAAAGAAAATCTGATCTGTAAATCGGATTTGATGATTAAGGCTTGCAGTGTGAACGTAGCATTTTAGATTTAATTTGGGTGCACATTTATTTTCCTATGTTTCAGGCTGTCTAACTATCAAACACTTGACAAGTTACATGTTGCAGATTTTAGAATTAATAAATGTAAAAGCATTTATGCAAGCAGTGTGTTACTTCAGCTATGAAACAGGGTTTAAAAGAGTTGTCGAGTGCTACTCTTGAGAGACCCACCGAATTTGATCAGTAGACCTGAAAGTAAAGAACACAAACTGAATAAGTAGAAATGTATATATTGTATACTGTATATATTGGTCAAACATATCCATTAATTCTTTCTAATTATTGGCTGATTTATACTTTTACTTTAATGCAAAAATGATTGCTCACTCAACTCACTGTTTAATAAGAACTAGAGCTGTCAAACGATTAATCATATCCAAAATAAAAGTTTGTGTTTACATAATATATGTTGGTGCACAGTGTATAATTATTTTGCATATATATATATATATATAAATATATATATATATATAAACACACACACACATGCATGTATATTTAAGAAAAAAATATTATTTATATATCAAATATTTATATATAATATAAATTATGTATAAATCTATATCCAGTATACACATGAAAATATTTCTTAAATAATATACAAGCATGTGTGTATTTATATACATCAAATAATTATACACTGTGCACCCACATATATTATGTAAACACAAACTTTTATTTTGGATTTGATTAATCATGATTAATCGTTTGACAGCTCTAGTTCTTATTAAACAGTGAGTTGAGTGAGCAATCATTTTTGCATTAAAGTAAAAGTATAAATCAGCCAATAATTAGAAAGAATTAATGGATATGTTTGACCAATATATACAGTATACAATATATACATTTCTACTTATTCAGTTTGTGTTCGTTTGACAGCCCTAATAAGAACCAGGGAAGGGTCAGTTGCTTAATTTGTCCAACAACTATCGACAAGCAAATTTAATAGCAGTGGTGCATTAAAGAGAAAACGCAATTCCCAATTTTAAGAGCTTGCATTTATTGTTCACAGTAGTGAACTGCACAAATGTCATGTAATACTCTAGGTTTGCAGCAGTGTATGTGTGTGTGTCTTTGTGACAATACTCATGTTAACCTGAACCCCCTACTAATCTAACATTCAGAGGTGTGTGTGTGTGTGTTAGTGTGTGTCAATGACCTCCTGGTGTAGCCAGATCGGTCTAGATGCTTCATGCTACAAACACACACACAAATCTTAAATAATTAACACCGTCACACATAACACCAAGTGCCACACACACACACGGATCCTCCAGACGGTCTGGGAGATGGGCACTGCGCACCAGACGCTGCATCATGCCAAGCTAGTGCCGGATAACAGGAACAGGTGTGCTTACCTGAGGTCAAACCCTGCCCGCTGTGTACAGGACACAACCAAATAAGTGTGTCACCGCTCAACAACAAACTAAACTCAACTATACAAAAAAAAAAAAAAAAAAAACCACACACACACACACACACAAAAGAATGTAAAGATCCATTTGAATCCATCTGGGCAGTGCTTTAAAAGGTGTAACTTGTCCAAGGTTTTACTGTGCTTGTGCTACATACAAACAGCATAACAGACTTACTGTATAAATGCAGCCTTGATGAGCATAAGAGGCTTATTTAACAAAACAAAACAAAACAAAAAAAACATTCAAAAGTTTGGGGTCGGTTAGATTCTTTTAATGGTAGTGCACTGCATATAACAGCCAGTGGGATGGTTATTCAATCATTGAGACCTTGTAACAGAGCCAGAACTGACTTGCTACAGGCTACACAGCTTATTTTACAACAGGACATACATCATTTTCACAAGACAAACCAAAACCTAAGGCAACATCTCCACCGCAGAAGACGTTTGAAGAGATGGATTAAATTGACAAGTAGAGTGATCTTGTTTGTCAGCGTGTCTATCGCAGTCAGAGCACTCCTATAACATCAAAGTGTTTTGACAGGCAATTGAGGGCATCAGCAACGAGCGTTATGACCGTTTACTATTAGACAGAGATCCATGCATCTTAATACGGAGGACTCTTCGTCTGGGCTCTGATATAATGTGGCGTTTCATATGCGGCATGTTTTGTTTTATGGATGCATCCACCTATTGGTGCACTCACTGGTGGGAAATTTCCAAAAAGGTCCGACAAACCTGTCTGAGGGCGTTTTGTAAAGGAGCGATCACACAGGTTGTCTGTGTGCTGAAATGAAAGGCCAGAGGCATGCAGGGACAGCGAGCGAACAACACAAAACAAGCTGGCAGACTGGCACCCTGCTGGGCACCAGGAGAGTGGGCATCCAGCCCAGCCATGCAGAGGAGCCATCAAACAAACAGCACAGACAATCTGAACCAGGTGCCACAGCCACGTTCGCCAACGCAGCCTGGTCTCCGCAGCGATGCAACACGGGAGCTTTCACCGTCAATAACAAGATTATTTAAAAAGGCGCAGACGTCGAAGGGGGAGGGATGACTTCTCGGTGAAATGCACATATTTCGGCTTTGGAAACATTCTGAGCCTGTTCTCGTCACAATGTATAATTACAGATTCAGCAATTATAATCACAGTTTGCCCGATCCAAATATAACCGGGACTTATTTTGGACTCCACGGTTAAGGGTGGATGTGACCAAAAGAGATGACAGCTAAAGGTGTGGCAAACTAAACGCGTATATTGTGGTCTAAACATCAGCCCACAAACTTTAACAACCATGACTAGGATTATAAAAACCTCGCCAGACACGTTTCTTTCTTTCGTTTAAAAAGGTGCAAAAAGCGGAACAGTCTGCCTCAGGACATACTTAGCTATAAAGGGGGTTTCTGAAAGATCTGTTGGAAGGAGGGGGAGAAAAGCGCCTTGCTTTCTAAAACATTCCTTCATGACCGCCAGATGAACTTGCAGGAAGAGCTTGAGTTGTGAGAATCACACTACTGCATCTGAGAACATTAGAGTTCAGGCGGGACAGAGTTCACCGGTGACATTTCCAAAGAGCGGGTTCAGCGAGAGGAGAAAGAGAAAGGGAGAGATGGAGAGAGGGATGAAGGAAGGAAGAAAGTCAGTTCTTTATTCCTCAAAGCCGTGTTGTTGTTGTTAGCCCCACCCTTTTCCTTATTAAACCTCCGTCCTTCATGGGTGGTCCCCGTTTAACGTTAAGAAGAACAAAGTATGGATTTCTAACGAAGAACAGATCGTTCTGTGGTTTACTTGGGCTGTCGTGGCTAATGAGTCACTCCCTGAGGCTGGATCCTGCACCATCTGCACTCCTGCTTTTTAAAAGCTCTAAGGAGAACATGCAGTTGACATGCAGTAGGTTACAGGTATGGGTCTTGCTTGGAGCAAGATCCGTTACAAAGACGTGTGCGGACAAAAGAATCTATTTTTCTGTAAGCACGAGGTTCTTTTGAATGGTCTATTCATAAAAGAGTTCTGAAAAAAAAGAAAGCGTTTTCAACATTGTTAAGTTATGTTTAAATCAGCATATTTGAATGATTTCTGAAGGGACATGTGACGCTGAAGACTGGAGTAATGGCAATCTCAGGAATAAATGTCATTTAACCATCACAAAATTGTAATGTTCACTATGAAATATAGACAACCATTAACTATTAGATGAATAGTAGATGAGACAGTTAAATTGTTGATGTGAGATCGGTTTTAGCAAAGCGCTATTCAAGATATAGAGCGCTTAAAGGGATACTCCACTTTTTTTTGGAAATAGGCTCATTTTACCACTCCCCCAGAGTTAAACAGTTGGGTTTTACCGTTTTCCAATGTATTCAGTCGATTTTCTGATATTTAGAAGAATATCAGTAACCAGACAGTTTCTGGTCTCATTGACTTCCATGGTATATTTTTTCCTACTATGGAAGTCAATGACACCAGAAACTGTCTGGTTACTGATATTTTTCGAAATATCAGAAAAATCGGCTGAATGGATTTAACTCCGTTTAATGGATTTAACTGTTTAACTCTAGGGGAGTTGTAAAGTGAGCCTATTTCCAAAAAAAGTGGAGTATCCCTTTAACCCCAGTTTCACAGACAAGGCATAAGTAAGTCCCAGACTAAAATGCATATTTTGAGCCGTCTTAACTGAAAGCACTTGTTTGGTTTCAAGATGCGCACAAGCAATGGTTTTTCTAAGGCAAGTTTATAAAATAATCTTTAATGATTGAACTTAAGCTTAATCTAATCACTGTTTGTGAAACTGGACTGGGCCTTAAAGAATTAAATCTTCACTGCAATCTAGCACTATCTCTTTAGGTAAGTGCTAGATGATAACTAAAGTAATGGACATCTAAAACAATGGTCCGCAATTAAATAACACCAATTACTTATTAAATAATAATAAGTATATATATATATAAACAACCACACTAATTACCAATAGGTAGACACAACATTAAAGATCTGATTACATAGAAAAATATTAGTGGAACCGATTATCGGCTAAAATTTGAGTTGAACTGAAGCAGAGGCCCCTCTTGTTAAACCAGGGCATTGTGCGTGGGCATCCGGATCATCCTGGGTAATGCCAAAAGCACTCTGGCCTTTATCAATAATTCATAGTGGCACCTCGGGGCTGCTTAACCCAGCCCAGCTTTCAGTGTGCTGAGCTCACTGTGAAGCCATGACTGCAAGAGAGCCTGCTTTTCCAATAGACAATCTGTTTGGCTCAATTTCTGAAGGCCATTTTGTTCAATACATTACTTTTCCTTCAGAGCTGCATGTTTTGGGATGCTTTTAAGGTGCATTTAGATGTCTGTGAAGTATTCAAAATCCTGCAAGTTTCAAAGGATAATTCAAAACCGCATGTTCATATTTACCAGAAACGCATTCTGTACCATATGTGAAGAGTCTCTGTGAGAGGCAGGAAAAACTACTGAAAGGCCTTTTCTACCTACTGTGTGGGAATTCCCCAGGACTAAATTCATAATTTATTATCCAGACTGAATATGAACTTTTCACTCCAAGAACAGAGAAAGAGTCTGTGTTTCACAGAACCGTTACTGGCAGGCCAGCCAGAGCAGCAAACTGCACAAAGCAAACATCAGAACACAAAACAGAGAACAGATCTAGACAGACAGCAATGCTTCAGACAGACAGACAGACGAAGAGAAACACTAATTATATTACATAATGCATCAACCAAATCTTAATCTAATGTCAAATTCTAGCTCCAAACATGCTTTTGTTGCCAAGAACTTCCAGTTAAAGGAGGTTTCAATGGTAAACAGGTATAATATGTACTAGTAAACATGACTAAGGTTCAAAAGTTTGGGGTTAGTGAGATCATTTTAAATGTTTAAAATCTTACCAAGGCTGGATTTATTTGATTAAAAATACAGTAAAAACAGCAATATTGTGAAATATTATAAACAAATTAAATGAAGTTATTCCTGTGATAGCAATTGCCATTTCAGCATCATTACTCCAGTCTTTCAGTGTCACATGATCCTTCAGAAATTAATTTTAATACACAGAATTGGTTAAGAAACATTTCTTACTATTATCAATGTTGAAAATGGTTATGCTGCTTCATATTTTTGTGGAAACTGAGATATGTTTTTGAGGATTCTTTGATGAATACAAAATAATTTTTGATCAATTAAAATCATTATTTCTGAATATTACTTTCTTTAAAAAAAATAAAAACCTTACTTAACCCCAAACTTTTGAAAGTAGTGTCTATAATTTTAATATGATATTGCACAAGTAACAATGACTTCAATTGCTGGACAAAGTCTGTGGTTAATAAAGCTAAAAGTAACAGTGAAACCACCAACTAAGGTTCAATATTTCTCTTACAATGAGTTAAAGATGACAGGTTGTATTCCTAATACTTTCTACAGACATAGTTCACATGAAAAGAGACGAGCAACACCGGAAAAAAAGAACTTAACTATTCAATTACCAAGAAATATATGTCATAAATAAGCTCTCAGTATAAACAAACGTCTCCATCTATCTACAAATGTTTGCTCGCAAGTTGTCGCAACCCCTAGACAGTCTACTCACGGCCTCTTTGTTTATTAAGTCCGGAAGGCAGGAGACATTTGCCCCAGACTCGAGTTAAAACACTGGCTGCTGGGTTTACGTACCAGACGCACTCAGAGACAGATTGCAGAGACGGTGCAGAGCCGCGATCAGACATTCACGGAAACGTAACGTGCGTGAAGCAGCTGATAAGAGCTGACAGCCAGACAAGACTGCAGGCGAAATTACATAAAACACACACAAAGTTAAACTGCACGCTCTAGCTTGAGTCACACGTACAGACGATAAAACGCAAACGTCTGACATTATTAGCAACGAAGAAAAAAGTCTAACACTCACAAATCTCCATTCCCTGGAGTTGGGATCCGCATGTGACGTTGGAGCCATCCGGTGCGGTGAGGTTTCGCATGGAGTACGCGGGAGACTTCAACCGGTGCGCGAGCCAGCCGGTGAGTGCTCGTCCAACAGCTCGTGCTGAGACTGAAAGCCCTCGGCAACAGCCTTGACATGCTGTTTTTTTTTTCACTACATGCTCTCGGGTAACCGCTTCACTTCGCTCTGACTTTCTCTACTGAACTCGTCCGCTCTCTATCTCTTTCTATGACCCCTCAGGTAGAAAACAAAAATCAGAGTGTTTGTGAGATCAAGCCGACGGAGCTCCTCTCCACCCCTCCTGCACACCCCCGCACTCTACTCGCACACACACGGCTGGTCTATCGGTGACCGGCTGGGGGGGGTGGGGGTGGGGGTGGGACGTGGTCGAGCTCAGTGCTCGGGTGTCTAGTGTTACACCTCCCCATTAATCCCAGACACAAGCAGTCAAGGCAAGCATTGTAGGGGGCTGACCTTGGGGTGACCCCGCTGTCTGGCGACACAGAGCACATGTGTCCTGTGTCCAGAACTACAGCCCTCCTCCATCCAACTACAGGCCCCACAGTCTGTCTATAAATAACCTGGCAGCTATATGGGCTTTTATTGTGGGACAAGGCAATACACCCAAATCCACACTGGGCTAAAAGGAAGACATGCTATATAGTCTGCAGAGAAATATATATATATATATATATATATATATATATATATATATATATATAAAAAAAATAGGACAACTGAAAACTAAATGGTTATATAGAAATATCAGGATATAAATATCAAACCAGGCAGATAAACAGAAAAAGCATTTCAGTAAAAAAAAAAAAAAAAAACTAAAAAGAAAATATTTGCACAAAATATATAAGCATATTTCACTTTTTTGTCGAAATATAATTTTAACTTGTAAAAGATCACCCCTAGTTAAGCAACTCAGCCTTCAGGGGTCGTCAGGGGAATAAAATGACATTTATCTGTCTGAGGTCTAGTCTGGAAGTCGAGTCGATCCTGACACACGTATGCAGACAGACACCCCCCTCCCCCCTCCCCCAGTTAAAGCAGACATGGGGGACAGACAGAGTGGGGGGTTTAGGGGTCAAGTCTGAATTTGAATGGCTGTCTGAAGAGGAAGTCTCTGGGGCAATGAGGTGGATTCTCTCAGCATGCTAATGCTACCCTACCGGAGCTGGATTTGAGGTAAGATAGACCTGCCACCACGTAAACTACCAGACAATATAATCATTAAACAATCCAAATAAACTTAAAGAACATTTCAATTAAATGCACAACTGACAAACCGATCAAAATCACTGAGATGAAATTAATAAAAATAAAATAATAATATTTTTGTTGTTGCTGTCTGATAAACAGTGCCATCTAGTGTCTCACCTTATCCTTTTTAAAATGTCTATGGCAGGGGCATTCAACATTTTTTTTTTTAGGCAAAAGACTCCCTTAGTTAGTGGATAGAGAGATAGATCAGGGACCTGTTACATATTGTAGTTAATCATTTAGCTGACGCTTTGTCTAAAATTAAGTGAGCCTAAATAATATTAATGTTTAATTTTAAAGGTATACTACATAACTTTATGTACATTTACACAATTTCGAATTTGTGTATATTACAAATTGTGTAATATTTTATATAATGAAATTGAAACCATCTTCCAAACCGTGGTTTTGTCTTATCCTGAATCACTAGGGAAGCCTATAATAAGTGTTTATATTCAGACAATGTTAGACCAGGTGGGACGACAGCCGCTGCAGAGTATCCTGTGTGACTCCTATATAAACAGAGGAAAGCCCTCTTTCCATATTTGTTTATTAAACGTTAGAGTGGCAAAAACATTGCATAGTATATACCTTTCGTGTATTTACCACATACTATGATGCTTACATTGCACATCCATTAAAAAAAAACTGTTTATGCACAATACACAGCTAAACACACAATTTTCATTTTACTTAATACAAAGTTAATTTTTAAAAAATGTATTACCTATTAAATATATTTTAACTTTACTAATATGTTTTTTTAAATTTATATTAATTTTTTCCCCCCACAAAAATTCAAACGAATCAGCCCCTGTGGAGTATCACCACAGACCCCCTGATCTATGTTTTCGACCACAAAACAAACATCACTCAACTAAAACATCAGCCTGGAAAAAATACTGTTAAACTGTTAATGTTAATAGATACTTGAAATAGCTATGCTAATAATAGAGACACAAACACTCTGAGCCAGGACTGATGACCAGCTATAGGTAAAACCTGAACAGCTACAACAATCCAGATAGTTTACCTCAAAACAAAAGGAAACATTACAAGATCATACAAGATGCTCAACAAATAGCAGATGACTGAATACTCGAAATGCCAGTGCTGTTTTACAGATTACTGCGAGAACTAAATTACACGGTGAGCCTCACTTGATGACAGGTTTCTTTTTTTCTTCTTCCATAAACCATCCCATGTCTATGTGGCAGTTATAAAATTGTGCAACCCCTTCTGTCAACAGTGGGAAAGTCTTGAGAAAAAGCGAGATGCAGACATGTGAAAACATTCCAGTTACGACCTGTAATATAACTGCAAGAATAAAAATGGCAGCCATCTCTGAGACACTTCCATCTGCAACCTGCGTTCTGTGATATTCGCACAAATCCCTGCAGGACTTGGTGTGCGAGACAGGAGGAAGGGGAAATTGTCTGCTTGTGCGAGCGAGTTTATGACTGGGGATTGCTATCTGCAAAGCCAAGATGGGCCGCCTGCAGATGTGATGCACTGCAGTGTGTGTGTGTGTGTGTAATCATCAGGTATTGAGTTTTTTTTTCTTTTTTCACCTCTCTCCTGCAGCCTGCTGAGCATCGTAATGGGTCGTCTGCCCAGGAGTGAGGTAATGTCTAGGTTTAATGCCAGCCTCCTGCACTGGCGCACACTCACAGGGGCACAACAGGAAGAACAGCAGGCACCGCAACTCCCAAAATGGCTGCTGTTGTGACTCTTAATGATGCTGACAACATAATTAGCATTTTGCTAACGAGCCACATGGCGGTGCTTCCTTCCCTGGACGGTGCCATACGGCCTCGCGGACAACACCTGCGTGCTCTCGGACCCCCTTTATGACACATCATCTCCTCGGTAATGCAGACACAGCGAAAGCAAACAGTCGTCAAAGTGGAAGATCTCAGTGACAAATAACCGTGCGTTTCACGAAGTGGGCCACTACCCAGCAGGCTGTCACTTCCGACTCCCAGTCGTTGCAAAATACTATAAAAACCTCATTAAATAATAACAGCACTCCATATGTCCGGTTGACATCTCTGCGTTTTTACAAACAGGAGAAACTAATTCAAGGGGAATTTTACAAGCAATTAAAATACAAAAACCCACAACATACACCCGCCTGTGTTTTCACAAGAGAAAATCAGGTTGCTGGTGTAGCTTAAAATATTTAAAGGGATAGTTCTCATAACAAAAATGAAAATTGTGTCATCGTTTACTCATGGTCATGTCTTTCTAAACCCCTGTGACTTTTTATTTTGCGCCCGTTGAAGCAGGAAAGAACATAATTATAGAAGACTGTCTTCTCATTTCTAGGCAATAAAAGTGAAAGGTGACCATCTCTGTCGAGCAAGATTTTCAATGAATAAATGCTTAAATTTCCCAAATTGAACATAAAAAGATTCAACATGGGATGTGCTAATATTATTATAAACACAACAGACACATTTCTAAGACAGAGAATGATTTTTTTTTTTTTTTTTTTGCTAAGTTCTCTTTTGTTTTCAACAGCCAGTTTATAAGCGCTTCTCATTACAAGTTTGAGAAGATGGTTGACGCATTACATTCCAAAATAAGTGACGCAAACTTGTGAATTTGTGTGGAGCAGCATCTAATAATGAGAACTAAGCCACTGAAAACAGAGGATGAGCTTCTTGCGTGTAAAAGATCACAGTGCTGCACTTCCCTCTGAAACACACAGCGCACATATTTATGTACTTAAATCTCACCCTTTGCGAATTGATAATCGCACTAAACCATATTGCGATTTTGGTTTTATTTCGATTACATATGCATCCCCAATTAAATAATGACATCTTATCCAACACTTAATGTGTTCAAGCTCAAATTTACCTTTATTAAATAGTTAATTTAAAATAGTATTGCCTCATAACAGCAAACACAGAGTAGAGTAAAAGTAAACAATGATTATGATCATCCAAAGTCTTCATTTTATATCTTTCAAGGCACAGAGAGTGTAGTTTCTAACTCAAAGCTGAAACTATCGCCTCCATATCTTTTCCCAATCCCAACAGAGTTTAAAACCTTCCAATTTAAAGAAAGTGATGTTTACATCAGGGCCCTCATATTTTCACTCCACTCCCCTGAGTGTTCAACCTCTCTTCTCGGGTCCTAAAAACTGTACACGACCCGAATCAACCCGAATCACTACTTACCTGAACCCGACGTGCATAAATAATTAAAAAAAAAAAA
The DNA here is from genome assembly GCF_016745375.1 of Pimephales promelas. Next base: position 6,713,129 of record NW_024121222.1, read on the forward strand.
AAAAAAAAAAAACAGACCCGAGACAGACCCGATAAAATTAGACCCGAGTCCGACCCGACGCCATTTCCGGATTCGCGCTCTAACTTAAAAAAAAGTCAGAGAACGGTGTCATAGAGTGGTTTTAAATACTGCAATTTTGTTAAATGCCCAACATAGTTCAAAATAATTTGGGTCTTCTCAGCTTCATGTGGAAAAGGCATATTTATTTTAAATTACCTGAGACCCGAAGCCACTAATACCGAACCTGACCCGTGTCCGAGACACTTGTCGGAGTTTTGGACCCGAACCCGCTCGGGTCTCAAGTCGGACCTCGGGTTTTCGGATCCAAGTGGACCCGTGAAGACCTCTAGTTCAAGCTCTAACCAATTACCACCCACAGATCCCCAAAAACTAGAAACAATAGCTGTGTTCGACTTAATGCAGCTCTGCGCAGACCAATCGGCGGCTGACTTGAAGCAGTGCATGCCGGTTAGAAATTTTGTCCGACTTGATACAGCGCCGACGCCACCTGACTGTGATGTATGCCATCATAGTACCGTAAGAGCATTTCAAGAGTAGCCGGATGACTCAGCTAGTGCATCTGCACAAGCTCTGGGGCCGGGACCAAGATGGCCACCTGAACTGACGCTTTTTGTCGAGCTCTGCATCAAAAAGTTAGCCTAATATTTGGTTTTGGAGACTACACTTTTTGATTTAGAGTATTGTTTTGTTAGCTTACCATCTTACGTGAGTTTTAACGTCACTTTGGATGGGAGGGAAGAAAAGAAACCAACATTTAAATTCTTTGTCGAAAGACAGCACTAGCGACAGCATGCAGCTTGGTTGTGATCACAACTATAGTCAAAGCTGTGCTGAAGGGAATGTCCTCCTAGAGGAGATTATTATGGATGAGAAGGAATTTCCGAAGTTACCGGTGACCCCGAGCGAATCACCTGCTGCGAAGAAAAAAACAACGAAGTCCGTTAAGACTGCTTCCTTCAATGCTGATGTTATCGGTAGTGCTGTAGCGGCGCGTCGATGACGTCGATGCTTCGACGTCAAAATTGCGTCGACGTCATATTTTTGCGTCGACGCTTCTTTATTTTTTTTGCATGTTCCCGGCGGTACAGCGTGCCACACACACGTGGGAGACCGAAACATTGCGAAATAGAGGACATCACACATCGACTGGGCAAGAAGAGCGCAGCTGACACCCGTTCACGACCCATTATTCTTCAGTTTACATCATGTGATAAGAAATGAAATCTGGAAGCGGGCAAAGACTTCTGCCTTTCTCCAAGCTAATGGACTTCTTTAAAGGGATACTCCACTTTTTTTGGAAATAGGCTCATTTTATATCTCCCCCAGAGTTAAACAGTTGGGTTTTTACCGTTTTCGAATCCATCCAGCCTAATTTCTGATATTTAGAAGAATATCAGTAACCAGACAGTTTCTGGTCTCATTGACTTCCATAGTATATTTTTTCCTACTATGGAAATCAATGAGACCAGAAACTGTCTGGTTACTGATATTCTTCTAAATATCAAAAAAAAAAAAAAAAAAAATCGGCTGAATGGATTAGAAAATGGCAAAACTCAAACGTTTAACCCAGAGGGAGTTGTAAAACGAGCCTATTTCCCAAAAAAGTGGAGTATCCCTTTAAGGAAGACTTCTCAAAAGGTGATTGTGAGAGGCGCTCAAAGCTGTGGCCATTGGTGAAACAGACTCGGGATGCAGGGAAAACAGCTTTTTCGCAGGAACTTGTGCATTTATTCAGTGAAGGAAAAATTAAGATATGAATTGATTTGTCTTTAATATCCTTTTTTTTTTCTTAAACACGTGATGGATCTCAAGTTTTTTCCCTTTAGACAAAAGACTACAGTAATGCTTCAAGTTGCTGTTTACTTAAATTTGCTGGTTGCAGTGCACATAGTCTGTTACAGACTTTTTAAAGGCTTTTTTTTGTTACTGTTATAAGTTATGTCGCTCGGACAAGCAATATATACGTTTTTGATTATATACGATAATTTGTTCTTCTGTACTATTTATTTTGTTCTAATTGTATGTCTTTATCACTCGTTTGTCTTAATACTAGGGGGTTCAGAGGCATTGTTAAAAGGAAAGTTTATTCTTATTCGCGAAACAACTTAAAACTGATTTCGTCTTTTTTCAAGAGTCACGAAAATTCCGCCCATGCAAGTGGTTGGACTATTATAACACACAAACTTTTTTTTTTGTCAAAAGCGAATAGCGACAAATCGACTTCTAGTGTTATTGGAGACAAAAGCACATATCACTCTGCAGTTACTGTGCTCAACGAGTGCTACCCTCCCCATCCAAAAGCACTCACATGCAGTCAGTCTCTCAGTAGCCTCGCGCATCAGTCAGACCAGAGGAGAGACACACCACTCCGCGTCCAGGCTGCAAATGAGTCGCGCATGGCCGCCGCCGCCGTTCCCGCCCTGGCTTACACAGCGGGGTGCATAGGCCTCACTAGGCCCTTTTTAGGGGCGCTTCAAAGCAAACTACTGCCTAGCTTGTTGTAATCAGATTCAGCGCGTTTTTCATCTTCAATCGGCAGCGGCGCAGAGCTGAGCGCACGGCACATCAGAAACAGGACTGTGTGTGTTCATCTGAGCCTCATTGGTCTGTCACTGCTCGTCAATGTCAGAATATTTGAGATGACCAATCAAATCAAACTAGGCGGCCTTTAGTGACTTAGCGGCGTGTCTCAACCTTTTTAAAGTCTATGGTCTCGATACATCAGTTTACGGGCAAGATAAGAGAGGTTTTTTTAGCAAAATGTTTAACGAATGACAAAAATAATCAGGCAAACTAAAACGTTTGTCTAATTTCATCATTTTGAACTGAAAATAGGCCTATGCAATGTTCCTCGTGTAATGTAATAATTAGTTTACTGTCACTGTGAGGGCCGGGGACAAGACAAATTAACACAGCCGTTTTCATCATGTTAGGCACAAGATTAATAATGAATGTGTACATATTGAGAATTAATATAGACCTAATACAATTTTTAGCCTTCAGTAAATTAAAAAAACCCTCAGATTTAGGAGGGGAAGAGACAGGGCAAGATCAGGAGACTGAGAGAAAAAGAAAGAGTGATCGATAAGAAGTGAGAGCAGGTGTGGACAAATAATCTACTGGCCACTAACATGGTTTTAAAGCTATTTCTTATCCTTTTTTGGTCTTCAAATGTCTTGAAATGCATATATCTGAGAGAATATATTCAAAAAGAACTCCTTAATAACCTCAGATTTAGGACCTCAGTGATTATAAAGTCATGTATTAGGCATTTGATCAATAATTAATGTGTAGCCTACATATTGTGAATTAATTTAATAAAGTTAGTTACTGTACTTCACTGACAGTCAAAAATGAAAAGTCTATTAGTCAAGCAGCTTTAGGAGGGGAAGACACAAAACAAGATAAAAAACAAAAAGGAGAGAAAAGCTGACAAAAGCTGTTGTTATCCAATTTTTTTGGTCTTCAAAACATCTTAAAAATGCACATATGTCGATCAGTGAAATCTAAATTTTCTCAGAGGAGCCCCCGAACCCCCCTAGCCTGCCTCAAACTGGGGACTTCAGTGATTATAAAACCCTGTCATATGCATGTTAATGAAACTAGTTAATAGTGAGAATTAGACCCTAAACTAAAGTGTTACTTTTTTCTTCTTTAAAAAAAAAAAAAAAAAAAAAAAAAAAAATCATACCCATAAAATGAAAATCCTAGAATCGCCCCTGGTGGGGTGTAAATGTAAATTTGAGGAGAGGGGGCCACATCTGCCATATAAGTAGTGCCATAAGAACTTTATACACAAATGGCAGTAGTTCTGTTATCCTAATGGCGCAATGCACCGTTTCGAAATTTCAAGGGGAAATTCACCACGGAAATTCCATTCCATTCACCTTAAAACCAGCAATTTGAAAGTTGTAGCTATAGCTGAAAGAGAGGTGATCATAAGTCAGCTTGCTGATGACACGACCATCTTTCTAAGGGAAGCTATGCAGATCCTTTTGGCAATAAGTGTTATTTATTTTTTTTTTTTCCAAAGCCTTGGGATTGCATTTAAATGTTCAAAAATATGAGCTTTTGGCCATAAAACAACAACAACAACAACAACAAAAACAGCAAGGACTCCTTTATTCACGGTATTACTGTGAAAAGGTTTGTTATCTAGGAGTTTATAGTGAACGACCAAGTAGAAAGATGCATTTTTAATTTTCAACCCCTTACGGATAAAATTCAGAAGAGATTTAACCAGTGGCTACAAAGAGATCTCTCTCTGAGAGGCAGGGTACTTCTTACGAAGGCTGAAGGCCTCTCCAGGCTTGTCTATGCTGCTCAATCTTTTCATTTGGAGTCAAAGCTCAGTACTCTTTAAGTTTTTGTGGAAAAACTCAATTCGTTATATTAGAAAATCCGTAATCAATATTAGTCTTAATATTTTGGATTTTAAATCATACTTTTAAAAATTAAGATAAAACAGTTTAAAAAGAACCCTGTGTCTTTATGGAACTTTATTCCCTAATAATGTTTTTTCTCAGTTTGGTGGATTTTCTTCTGTTATGTAACTACAAATTACCAGCAATATTATTGCTTTTCATAAGCAGTCACTTTTGGCTTGGTCTTTAATATTTAAGCACAACTTTTCACCTTATAAATATTTTATTTGGAATAACTAATATTTTATACAAGAAAAAAATCTATTTTTTTCAGAATTGGTTTGATCAATATATCTTGCTGGTCAGTCAATTAATCAATTCTCAAGGGCTGTTGTTTTCACATAAGGAATTTCTAGATCATTTTCAATTTCCTTTTTCTCTCAAATAATTTTTTTCAATAGTTGTGGGTTCAATCCCATCAGGTGCTCTTGCTTTATTGAGGGGAACTCGTTCTCTTCTTCAAGTCCCTCTGAGTTTGATCAATACTCCAGTTGGCAAATTGTGCTTTGCTTCTCCCAATAAAACCAATAATAGATCGGTCCGTTCACTATTTCAGCAAGATTCAGCATTGTTACTTTATCGTCTGTTGATGCTTCCACATCTCTTTTTTAACCAATAAAGTCAAATAGATTTCTTTTAAAATAATTAATAAATGCTACCCTTCAAATCACTATCTAAAAAAGTTCAAAAAGGTTATTTCCTCCAGTTGCTCTTTGACGAAACTAGTTCATCTTTTTTGGTATTGTCGGTTTACGAAAAGTTTTTGCAAGATGTTTTAGTAATTATTAAGTCTGAATCCTATAACGAATGTGTGTTGTATTGGAAGGATGTATAGGCTTTGTTGATTATGATAAACCTAAAAAAAAGTTTATGTATAATTAATATGATCTTATTACTAGCAAAATTCCATATTCATAAATCTAAATATCTAAATGCCAAACCACTCTCTTATATTTGTTAAAGAACTTGAAAAAATATATATTTTAAATTAAGTTGTCTGAGAACAAAAATGCCTTAAACACATTATCTGTTTATAATTCCTTTCCTTTTTTCAGTGTCATGTAATTCTTATAATGTATGCATATGTTTAATTTATATTATTCCTTCATTGTTATTATTATTTTTTTGGTGTTGTTTTTGTATTCTGTTATCTGTTATTATTTGTGTATTGTGTTTTCTGATGACGACACAGCTGTTCCACGATTGGCCGGATTCACCACATGACAACAATCAATTGCGTTTTCGTGTATATTCATTTCTCACACCTTTAGTTCGACTAGAGCTCACAAATCAGTTTTTTATAACAGTAAACAGTCTTTTTATGCAATCGCGATGTTATAAAAAAACGGATTAACAAAAACGTTGAGTCCATTTCAACGATATAGGCTTGAACTTTATTCTTGTTCATGTTCTTGTAACCTGATAACATGGCTAGGCAAAAAAATGCGCACCGCATACGCACTGCAAACAGAGTATGTGTGAAACGGGCGGCAGACACACCTCCTGCACGTAGGTCACCAGAGAGAGAAAGTCTCAATCTGACTCAAGCTCAGCTGACCCAAAACTTCAAAGCTCTGACCCAGAAAAACAGAAACTATAACATGCACGTTCACTACTCCTCTCATAAACTATTAAAATAAAGCTTTTCTAATTGAAGCATGATGTTCACCGAGGCTGCATTTATTTGATCACAAATACAGTAAAACAGTAATATTGTGAAATACTGTTACAATATAAAACCGATTTCTCTTTGAATATATTTTAAAATGCAATTTATTTCAGCAAAGCTGAATTTTAAGCATCCATTACTCCATTCCTCATTGCAAGTATGCATATAAGGTAGTTAAAATATGAGAGTCAAACTGTAATTCATAAATACGTATACAAACATAAATGGGAAAAAGACAGAAAACAAGACTGCAACTCACTTTTCTGTCATGATGTTTATAATAAACAAAGAGCCATCAAAAAACAAAACAAAAAAACAGAGCAGAAACTAAACGGCATCTCAGCAGGAAACATTCTTCTCATGTTTCATTCTCCCTCATACACACACACACACATTAAGAATTCATTTATTCCATTCATGTATCTTCAAGCAACAATGCAACCTGACATCCTGCAATCAGAGAGTGAATGAATTTAGGGTCTGAATTTCATCCATACAGCCATGACTGATATGACATAAAAACACATTATGAGGCATTATGGGTAAACTGGAAATGAGCTAATAGGATGTCTCAGTATGAAAGTCTTTATTCACTGAGGGGAGAGAGAAGAGAAGATATTTGTGAGAAATGAACACCTCAGGGGAACAAAAACACAACGGGTTGGAAGAGGGAATGCAGAAAGAATGAGAAAGAATTCTCATTTGCATTCCAACTCATTTAAAATGGTTTATAAATGGGCAACCATTTTGGGTGCGGAGGGCACATGATAAAAAAAACAAGCCAAAAAAATTCCTACTGTACAAGCCTTTGACTTAAGGAGAAAAACACTTATATTAGGCTATACAATGGCATCAGATGCACACAGACATATTTGTTTCACTATATTAGTGAGCAGATTGCATAGAATTCCACTGATTTTATATTAATGATATGGCTAAACCCAACCTCTACCTCTAAACCTACCCATCACCTGTACAAAACACTAGATTTAGAACTTGTCCACACAAATAAGTTTTACTTTGAAAACAACATATTTTTCTCTCGCTTTTGGCCTTCAGTCCACACAAAGACGGCATTCTGTTGGCATTTTGACTGAGATTTTAACTGAAAAGTGTATCTCTATGTAGTGCGTTGTCAACTCGTGTAGTGAGTTACCTCTTGTTGTGGATCAATCACGTTGTGTTGTGTGAACAGCTAAACAACTTGAACACTCCTGATTTCACTGAGAGCAAGTCATGTAGTGTGAACCGCACAACGTTTTAAAATCATGTAGCGTGAACGAGGCTTAAGATGAGGTCAGTTTTATGAATCAATTTGCTCTTCAATAAAGCAGAGGAGATTGTGTTGATCAAGACCTGCAAAGTATCACAATGTGTAAAATCCGATCCACCAATATTAATGGATCTACAGGAGCCTAAATCCCCTCCAATGTTTCGCAAATGGTGTACTTCAACCCAATATATGAAACTTTTTGGTCATTTCATACTCAAAATTTGAATTAAGTGCTTTATAAAACTGGAGATGGAAGTCTTTCCATCCAGTATTCGTTTGTAAACAGTAATTGAATCTATACAGGTCTTAATTCTAATTCAGACATTAAGTACAAACAATTCACCAAGTAAAAAGCTTCTTTCTTTTTCTGCCCCCCTCGTTTTCTTGCGTCCCTCATTGTTTTGGCTTTGGTCTTTGAGCCAAAACCTGATTGAATTCCAGAGCAACCCCATTTATTGCTCTGCCTTTTTTTCTCTTCTTGTTTTTTTAATCCCCGTCTATCACTCTAAGAGGGGAGCGAAAGAAAGCGAGGGAGGAGAGCTGTCAGTTTCCCATCTTTAATGGCCCCAGCTGCATCATTACTCTCTCAACACACTCGCACAGAGGGCCAAACGTACTTAAGTAACAGATGAAGAAACGAGCGAGGGACGAAGGCCACCGAGAGAGACGGAGGGATTCCATCATACTGGGAGGTTCGCGGCACAAAATGACTGAATGAATGCACCGAGTAAATGAGTGAACACAGAAGAATAGTGCCCGATAGACCTCCAGCTCAGCCACGATAAACAATCCCAGAATCCACTGTGACCCTGCGTGAGGTGACACTGTCTGAAACCCATCAGTACTGATGGTGTTGACAGCCAACGAATACAGAACCGCACGGCCCTCGCCCTGAAAAACAGTCCGGCTAATGCAGCGACGTGTGTGGGATGTGGATCAAAGGAGCTGGGGAAAAGCGTGAGCAAGTGAGCGGAGGAAAGAAAAGAGGAAGGAGAGAATGCAGGAATCGGAGATTTCTCTTTTCGGACTGACAGTATTCAATTCATTGGAAAGCTTTAGGGGGGGAAAAAAAATAACTATTTAAAAAAAAAAAACAGTCGCTATTGAGTGCGCCAAAGAATTTAGCGCACAGGTGCGTGGCCTGTTGCTTCGTTAAAGTGCAAATCTGAGAAACATCTTCAGACATAAATTGCTTTTCCTGATCCTGAATATTGGGAAAAGTCAAACAACGCGAATCAAAGTGAGCTCAAACAAAGCGGAGCGCACTTCAAACTGGTTTCAAGGCATCTAATACCAAACAAGTGTCTCATTCACACTGTCATTAAAACCCTGATTAAGACCCTCCGAAGTTCATTCAAGTCTCCTTTACAGTCGGACATTCCTGTAAGCCAAACAATTCCATCATCCGGCTCTCTCCCTCTCTTCAAGAAGTTCAAACGCTTCATCTGGGACTTGCCCTCCCTCCAAGCGACACAGATTGCATACAGAAGACATGACGTCGGTTTGGTAATGAGCCCCTTAGCATGAAAATGCAGCCCGCTGTGGTCGGCCCAGATTAGCATGAGAGATGATGGAGATTAGTGATGGAAATCCTAAACTCAAACAAACTGATTGTTGAGCTCTTCACATCAGACAAGGCCCGAAACGTGACCTTGGCGACCTCTGACCCTCATCAACCTGTTTTAAAAGCGCAGAGGAGAAACGTGAGGTGAAAGTGAGTACGAGTGAGAGCTCTATAGACACTCGTCCCCTGACAGACATCAAAGTGGGACGTGTTGGTCCACAGTGTCTATGAATGTCCAGTGCCTGACAACTTCAACCAGCTTGTCTGCAGCTCTTGAGAAACTCTTCTCGCACGCACACACACTCTGGAGAGGAGAGCTATTAACAAACATGCAAACTGTTGAAGAGGCTGATTTGCATAACTCTTATACTTGCCGCCTTCAAAGAGGACGTGTTTTTATGCAGGGTGAATAAACGTTTGTAGTTTTATGTCTGAGAAAGTTTGTTGTTGGTTTTACAGTAAAGTTCTGCCAGCCAAGTTGTGTGCTGGGATTTGATGCCGGGAAAAAAGGAAAACCAAGAGTGTGTGCAAGGTAAGACGATCCTCAGTGTGGTTTCTTCTGTGTTAAGGTGCAGAAGTCCGTCGTGTTTATTCAGCATCATTCATAAAATGCCTGCACAACATACCTCTTTAATATCTACTGAAATAAATAAGATTGTTGTCACACTGTTTAAACAGTAGGAAAGACGGTGGAAAGTAGTCATGAACTTGTTGCCAAAAAAATGACAAACCTTAGTGGACCTTCTTGATCAATTCTTGGACAATTAATCCCCTGATAATTGTGCAATCTGGCTCCCACATACCTGATGCCAATAAATGCAAACGACTGACAAAGATGATCATTGCCACACACCCTTAAACCCTGCAAAGCTTTTCTAAAGCTTTGATAAACACCCTCTCTTACTCCCTCCTTTTCTGCAGGGGCTGTTTGACGGTCCTGACCACAACCTTTCAATGCGTGTGGAGAGAGGGAGAGAGAGAGAAATATTTTGTGCAGAGTGTCTAGACTATATTCATGATCAATCTGTCTGGCCCTGCTGTAGACAGAGAGATGGCAAACTCGATTAGACTCTAAACATTTCCTCAGATTCTGTCTCGCTCTCAGCATATATCGTCTTCACTAACGTCTATCAGCATCATTCGGCTCTGAGTATATGGCGGCTGTTTGTCTGCTGGAGAAATGAGCTTTACTGCTCTAACAGCTCTGACTGAAGACACTCCTCAGAGCAGAGCGAACACAGGGGAGCATGACACGGCAAGAACAGATGACTGATTTCAACACAGCCCGGAAAGATAAACTCAGACGGAGCTATGTGCTTCTTTCTGGATTTTTTTTTTTTTTTTGTCTACTCTGGTTTCCTCAAACTTGGAGACAAAAAAGAGCTACGGTAGATCAAAGTGACTGGCTGCCACAGTCTCGCACAAGGGACTGGACAAAATAGAGAAAATTCACCAAGATTTTGACAATTTCACAATTTGAGCAAACATATAGGTCAATGAAATGTTACCGAGAGTCCAAACGAAAATAAAAAGGAAAAATCTAGTTTAAAACACAAATGCAAAGGTTTAGGAAATCCACTCTTTGGAAAAAAAAAAAAAGATTGTGAGGCATAACTATCAAGCAAAATGTAATAACCTATAATTCACAACATTTAAATGTAAAAGTGTTTTTAAACATTAACATTGCCTTAAAATAACAGTTTTCAAAATAAAATATGTCAATCTCTAATCAGGGCAGTTGTATCACCCTGACATATTTTACTTTATGCCCCTCCCAAAAATATTAAAACAAAATTTCATTTAGAAATTAAAAATATGCTCATCATAGAGAGTGGGAGTTCAAGTCAATATATGGATGAATGGCATTTTTAATGTAGAAATAGGCAAAACAATGTCATTGGCAAAAAATACATAGAGGAAAATGTCAAATATCACCAAAAAGACAAGTTTTCCTCATGGGGACCAAAAATGTCCCCCAAGGTCAAGGATTTTGGACATTTTGTCCCCAGAATGGTTTACCAGGCCAAACACACACACACACACACACTCCCCCCACATTTCAACATGCAGAGACACCATTTAACACTCGTCTCACACTCACACCCTGCAGGTGGCTTGGATACAAACGCCTCAGGAATTCAGATGAGAAGCACGAAAACATCCTGCTGACCTCATCAGAAGCAGAACACAGGCAGGAGCAGGAGCAAGAATGTTAGAGAGATGGACTCACAGCTGAAGATGGCAGATGCAGGATGCTGGGTGGAGATGGGGCAGTGCTCCTCATCACTGTTGTCTCCGCAGTGGTTGAACTGATCACAGACCTGCGAGCCCAGGTTCAGACATCTGCCGTTAGCACACTGGAATCTGCACTCTATGGGTGAAAAAAACTGCAGTGACTCATCTTTAAATAGGCTTATCAATAACAATTAGAGTCAAATACACCTGCTGTATCAGGGCTTGTCAAATGTCCAACCTTTTGCTCTGACCCTTGCGAAAGGAAACTTACCCCTAGAAAAACTTTTTAAATGCAGCTCCCAAAACACAATACACTAATATGTTCAAAAGTTTAAGGTCAGTAAGATTTTAAAAAAGAAAAGAAATTAATACTTTCGTTCAGCAAAGATAAATTAAAGGAGTAGTTCACTTTTCAAAAAAACTTTTGCTGAAAATTTACTCAGTCCCCATGTCATCCAAGATGTCCATGTCTTTCTTTCTTCAGTCGAAAAGAAATTAAGGTTTTTGATGAAAACATTACAGGATTTTTCTCCATATAAATGGACTTCAATGGGAACCAAACAGTTCAAGGTCCAAAAGGCACTTTCAGTACAAACTGCAAGCTGTTCAAAGGGCTTTAAACGATTCCAGACGAATAATAAGGATCTTATCAAGTGAAACGATCGCTCATTTAAAAAAAAAATAACAAAGTTAAAGTTTTATAAGCTCAAATGGTCGCCTTGCTCTGTTCTGTGATGCACGTTCGTGACTCTCCTGTTCGAACTCGTTAATCAAAATGAACAAATCTTTTTCTGAGTCAATTTGTTCGTTTTGTTCATTGAATGAACCAATTGACTCGTTTCAATTGGTTCATTGAATGAACCAATTGAAAAAGATTCGTTCATTTTGATGAACGAGTTCGAACAGGAGTGACAAAGGTGCGTCACAGAACAGAGCAAGGCGAACATTTAAGCTTATAAAACTTAAACTTTGTCATTTTTTTTAAATGACCGATCGGTTCGCTTGATAAGACCCTTATTCATCATCTGGAATCGTTTAAAGGTGCCATCTACCATAATAAATCAAATCCTACTCCATATTCCATAACAGATGGGGGCAGTATACCTCCAAAAAATGACTTGTGCTCCTACCATCGCGCATGTTATTCAAATCATTTGACATGATAGTAAAAGGTTGGAAGACCGCAGTTTCACGTGGAACATTTGGAGATTTTTAGAGATCAGAGACTCAATAAACTAAACACTAGAGTGAACTAAACTAAACACTATGAATCTCAACACTAAATGATGAAGACCGCCTCATAGATCTCAAAAACAAGCTGGTGCATTTCGACGGTATGGGAAAATAAAAGCTTGGGCAATTATTTGAAGTTTATGGTATTCGTTTTGTTCATATTACACTTTTATTGTTAGTGAATTAATTTGACAGACAGCATTCGCTGATGTTGATCAAGCTAGCGCCGTGAATTCACCGTGAGACACACGCAATTGACACTTAGCAAGCAGGTTAGTTAAGCTCTCAGATTCTGTCAATTATATTACGCAATTCAAAGAATAAATACCGTTTTGGCGCTTGTACATGTTACACTACAGATCCCTAGCGCACGTGAACCGATCGTCTCTACTAGCTGGAAAAAGAACATGAACTCTGTTGAAAGATACAGTATGCTACAACTTACCAAAATGTATTCCTCATGCATAATGTCGACCAATCATTTTTTGAACTCTTCCCTGAACTGAAATGTAGTAGTGGGCTGTATATCCACACGACTGACATCAGGTTCAAGTACACATACACACACACAAGCCGGCGCGAGCGCGACTCACTCGCGTATTGCAGTTTGGCTGGTGCTAACGTTGCCCGTCCGCATACCGCCTCCCATGGCCGGAACTGGTATTACGATACCTGCCGGGCCGGGGCTAGTAATTTAGCATGCTAATTCAGGTTAATATCTCGGCAGCACTATAACTTGTCAGTTTTTTAATGACATCTTTGCACTTATTTCTTCTCATTCTTTTGATGCGTGTAGCTCATTTTTCGTATATTGTTACCTCAATTATTGTATATGGCACCTTTAAAGCCCTTTGAACAGTTTACAGTTTGGTTCCCACTGAAGTGCATTATATGGAGAAAAATGCTGGAATGTTTTCATCAAAAACCTTAATTTCTTTTCGACTGAAGAAAGAATGACATGGACATGTTGGATGACATGGGGGTGAGTAAATTATCAGAAAAAGTTTTTTTCAAAAGTAAACTACTCTTTTAAATTAATCTAAAGTGAAAGTAGAGACTTTAAAAATCTATCCTTAAAAAAAGGTTTCAACATTAATAATAAGAAATGTTTCTTTAAATCACCATATTAGACTGATTTCTGAAGGGTCATGCAACACTGAAGACTCACTTTATGGCTGCTGAAAATTCAGGTTTGCCGTCATAAGAATAAGTTACATTTTAAAAATAGTAAAGAGAAAACAGCTATTGACAGTAAAGGTAATAATATTGCACAATATTACTGTTTTCTGTATTCTTATCAGACAAATGGTGAATAGAAGAAAAAAAATAATAAAAAAATTAAACAAAAATTCTTACAGACCCCAAACTTTTGAAATGGTACTGCATGTTTAAGATGCATCTTCCGCAGATCAAAACTTGTGTCATCTACAGAACTTCTCATTGAACCTTTTTCCCATGTAACAAAATGTCAAAACTGCTTTTTCAACACGGCAAAAAATGCTAAATTGCTAGTTGTCAAGTTAGTCCCCATCCCCATGACACAGCGGAAAAATATCGCTGGAATCAATTTCAGAATGATTTGTGTAGAACAATTAAAACATTAACATCCAATCAGAACCATCCTGACTTTAAAAAGCATGTGACAAAACTGCAGCAAGCACTTAATAAACAGAATATTTTCATCCTGGGCAGTCTTTTTTGGTGTGAATGGGCCTCAAGAAGCTAAAACACCTACTGTTTCTCAAAACCTAAACTATCAAAACTAAGTGATCTTACTGTTGGATATCATCCTATGAAACGTCTACATTTGGAAACTAAAAACACTAGCAAATCCTGGGAGGATCTGAAAATCCTCAGCTGCTGGAGATTGTGGGAAGGTTTCACAGGGCTAAAAACTTTGCAGTGATTTGTGGATCTCGGGCGGCGATGATCCTCTATATGTAGGTCACTGGCTCTTATACATGATCTTAAAATAAGTGTTCCTGCTAGCATGCTTTTAGGGAAACTCAACATTGACCTGATATCGGTGGATATTCGACTGGATGGAAGACTGACTCTCCACTGTAAAGCATTACACACAGAACCAGAAATACAAAGCAAACAGACAGTGATGACACCAGCGCTCCAAACAAATTCTCCGTCTGAGGAGGAGGTGCTAGACAATACCAAAGCCATGCAATCTCTCACAGGGTGTGGTGCAGCCAAAAGTGGTTTTAGAAATGTTATGACGATCTTTACACAAACAAATCAGCCGTTCTCTGCCTTCCTTAAACCTTAACAGAGCATGAGTCAATTATGCAATCACAAACCGAGCAGCACAAAACAGCAACAATCGATAGAGAATAGGATGGACCTGATGAGCAAAGAAGAGAAGACGAACTAGATGACAAAAGGAGAGAAGTAGATGAGAAGTATAAGAAACAAGAAGAGGAAAATGAGAGCACAGACAGGATGAGAAAAGAGGAAACAAAGTGAAACAAGACCAGACACAACAACAGGAGAGAAGAAGAGGCAAGACAAAAAGAGGAGATTAGACGAAAACAGGTAAAAAAAAAAAGACAAGAGAAGATGAGACTACACAAGATAAAATGAGGAGGTGAGTACAAGAGAAAAGCTGGAAAGGAGAAGACGTGACATGGAAGACATTAGACGAGATGAGAAAAAGAAGAGACCAGATGAGACATGAGGTGGTGAGAAGAAAGAAGACAGATATGAGATGAGATGACACGGGGAGAGAACAGATGAGGACACAAGATAGGAAAACGAGAGCAGAGGAGAAGAGATGTGAATAAAGATGGAGAGACTAGACAAAGCCAGAGACAACAAGAGTAGAAGATGAGAAGTAAATAGGAAAAAGGAGAGAAAAGACGACAAAATACAAAAAAAGAGTCTAGACAATTTAAGATTTAAAGGGATACTCCACTTTTTTTTGAAAATAAGCTCATTTTACCACTCCCCCAGAGTTCAACAGTTGGGTTTTACCATTTTCAAATGTACTTAAGTCAATGAGACCAGAAACTGTCTGGTTACTGATATTCTTCTAAATATCAGAAAATCGGCTGAATGAATTCGGAAATGGTAAAACCCAACTGTTTAAATCTTGGGGAGTGGTAAAATGAGCGTATTTTTCAAAAAAAAGTGGTCCCTTAAGTATCCCTTTAAAAAGAGATGAGAAAAGATCAGACTAGAGATGAAAATAGACAAAACAAGAAAAAAAGAAAAATAAGAGGATGAGGAGAGGAAAGAAGAGGCAATTCGAAGAGAAGAGACTAAAGGAAACAAGAAATGCAGAGATGAGACAAGAGACGAGACGAGAAAAGAAGAGACAAGATGAGATGAGAAAAGGCAACACAAGAAAAGAATGAGAACCAGAGAAAGAAATGAGAACTGCAGAGACTAGATAAGATTAAAAAAGAAATCAGATGAGATGAGAAAAGAGGAGACGAGACAAGATGCGAAAAGAAGAGACTAGGTGAGACGAGACAAGACAAAATGAGACGAAACGAGAGAAGAGACGAGAAGAAACAATTGATACAGAGACTAGAAGAGATTAAACAAGAAACCAGACGAGACGCGAAAAGAAGAGATGAGGCAAGACAAAACAAGAAGAGCAGAAATGAGACAACAAAAGAAGAAAAGAGATGACCTGAGGCCAAACCAGAAGAGACAAGACGAGATGACGAGAAGTAGATGAAAAAAGGAAATCAGAAAGGAGATGAGAAACAAGAAGAGACCAGGTTCTGCTCTCTGTCTGCAGTGCACTAGACTGTCAAACTTTGGTTTAGTACACAGCCCGACCTCCACCGCCCTCCACCCATCTCACGCTTTCTCTCTCCTTCTCCGCATTCCATTCCAGGCAGGGGAGAGAAATGCAGCCTGTCAGAGAAATGGAGCAGAGGAGTCTGGGAAAGGGAGGGGGGAGTGAGAGAGCAGCTTTGAATATTAGCACACAAAAAAACATCATGGCTTTGTAAAGCACAACACGACCCTCCTCATGAACGTAATCATTAAACTCGCGTTCCCGTGTGACGCCAACACTAAGGTTATAAACCTGGCCCGGGGCTCACCTGTGAAAGCATTGGTGGCCGGTAGGTCAGCCTCCTGCATACTGCTCCTGCCGCTCGGCCCGTGTGTGTGCGTGCGTGTGTGGGCACCCACGTTATTGGCTCCGACTGCCTGAGGGCTCCTGGGGGCCGAACAGCCGCCTTGCTGCCATTCTCACCTCACAAGTCCATAGCTCCTGCCCTCTACCTCCAGGAAAGGGCAATAGAAACTCAGAAGAAAAGGTGGAGGGGGGCTAAAAAGTCTTCAGTGGCGGACTAGGGCTCAATTCAGCAGTAATCAGGGTGGGGTTGCCAGGGCAACCAGCGCACCGATTACCCTCCCAGCCAGAGCCAGCCAGCCATAGCTGTGTGTGAGTGTGTGAGGGTAAGATCCAGACAGGTACTTGATTCAGAGCAGGTGTCAGATAGCTGATTTAGGAAGGGAACGTGTAGTCGCTGCCGCTCGTCCTGGGTGGATAAACTCTTCTCAGCATAGCAGCATGCTAATCAATGCGCCCCACCTCATCCTTCAGACTGCAAGCTCACTGAGAGAGACAGAAAGAAGAAATGAGTTGAGTGACTGAATTATATACTGTAGAAAAAAAAAAAATCACCAGCAAAAGGAAAACAAAAAGGTTACCATAGTTTCCTCTAAGACTTAATACTGCAGTGAGCACTGAATGGAATATTTAAGGATTGACAGCGAGTCAATCAACTCCATTGGGTTCATTTGATTCAATTCAATTCGATATACAATTTGATTCAATTCTATTAAGAATGATCTTATTCAGAATTTTTAAAAATGCATGTATAATTTCATTAAATAATTCCTCTTGCTGCAAACCATGTAATCAACCAAACTAAGACAATAATGGCAAATGTATCAGTGGTTTGAGTCGAGAGAGTATATATTAATTCAGCATTAATTTGCACATTTAAAGGGATACTCCACTTTATTTTGGAAATAGGCTCATTTAACAACTCCCCCGGAGTTAAACAGTTGAGTTTTACCGTTTTCGAATCCATTCAGCCGATTTTCTGATATTTAGAAGAATATCAGTAACCAGACCGTTTCTAGTCTCATTGCCTTCCATAGTATATTGTTTTCCTACTATGGAAGTCAATGAGACCAGAAACTGACTGGTTCTGAACTGACTTCTTCTAAAAATCAGACAATCGGCTGAATGGATTCGAAAATGGTAAAACTCGACTGTTTAACTCTGGGGGAGTTGTAAAATGAGCCTATTTCCATGAAAAGTGGAGTATCCCTTTAAGGATATTTGATTTAGCATGCGCTACCATTCAAAAGTTTGGGGTCTGTAAGGTTTATTAATGTTTTTGAAAAAAACAATGTTTCTTATGCTCACAAAACCTGAATTTATTTGATCAAAATACAGTAAAAAGATAAAAACAGTAATATGGTGGAATATTATATCAGTTTAAAATGTTCAGCATCATTACTCCAGTCTTCGGTGTCACATGGTCCTTGAGAAATCATTCTCATATGCTGATTTGACACTCCAGAAACATTTATTATTATTATAATAAATCTGCTTAACATTCTTGTGGAAACTGTGATACATTATGTTGTTAAGATAGTGACATTATAAATGACTTTACAGTTGCTTTTTATCCTAGCTGGATAAAAGTATTAATTTCTTTAAAATATATAAATATACTACTGACCTCAAAGAAAAGGTTTGAGATCGAGAAAAAATATAGACACAGCACAGACGCAACATGAATGTTTCATTAAATAAAAATGAGAAAAAGCAGGGGGTCAACACATCAACATTTTATGATCTTACTGCAGATTTTTACCAGCAACAAAACATCAAGTTCCTGTGAAGAGATGCACATTAGAGTCTTCAATCCCCAGCAGGAGCGTCAGCCGTTAATGACGGTTACATAACACGACAGAACACTTTACTGGACATAGTTATCACAAGCCACAGCTAATGTTTCTGTGGCTTAATATCATTGATTTAACTTCTCAAAAAAAAAAAAAAAGCCAATAACTCCATTTTCATTTGGAGAAGACTCAAAGACCAGTCAGAACATGTCCTCAGACAACCTTTAAAGCTCTCCGTCATCCCAGTGGACGCTGCGCTGAGCCCAGACTGCAGACTACACATCGACTGTGTTACTTAGAAACACGGCAAGCCCTCACCTCACCTCGTCTGACCCCTGCCGCAAGCCGCACAGCCAGAGCACGGATCCATCACACAATAAATAATATTACACACACATGTGAAACAAGAGAACGCTGTCCAAGTCAAACAAAAACTGAGACACACACACACACACAGACACAGTTAACTGAGGTCGTTTCAGGACAGTATACAGCCATCGCAGATAAGACAGACGAACATCTGGCAGATGTTTAGATTCACTTGTCTTCATTGTTATCTCCTTTCCTTTGAGGTTCTGCTCTACAAACCAAGTATCTAATACGTTGCTCAGACCAGGGCTGTGAAAAACAACATTTTTTTATATCAGATATAAAATAATTTTTCATAAATATTAATCATTTTTCATATATATATATTCAAATATATCAAAATGAATGAATAAAAATCAAACTAATGTCAAAATTGTATTCTATGAATTCTATTCTATTTAAATTATATAATTCGGTCTGAAGCAATAACTATTTTCATGTTATGGGGATTTCAAAATTCAATACTATATTGTCTAAATCAAACTAAAACACTAAATATTTGTCATTTACATGCTACAAGTAAATTCAGAAATCACATAATGTACATTATAAAAATGTTTTTTTGAGATTGGCTAAATATTATATTTAACAGTGTTATTGAATAATTCGTGTTTTTAAAGATTAGTTTAGATAACGACAAAGGTAATCTAAATGTAAGGGGTTGATGGGATCTCAGAGTAACCTTTAAAACGTCCCACAGGTGGGACGTTTGCCACTATATTTTTAAAACAATAATATCTTAGTAAATACCTAAAATAATATTGACAAACTATATATCATTTGAAAGCTTACAATCTCTAGTTTCCATATTTGGTGACTGATTTTCAAAATATATTACAGAGGAGCCATAATTTATCAATATAAAACAAGAATATTTTCATACTCATAAGGCGTGTTCAGACCTTTATTTTAAAATAGCAGTAAACATGAAAAATCATGAAAAAATGGTAGATACCTCAGTTTGTTTTCATGCCAAAAGTTCAAAAGATAGAATCCATTCAATTATTTTGGAAAAAAAAGGTCTGAAAAGTTTGAAATATCAAGAAAAAAATAATAAATTCACCATTTGTGACGTGGCAGCTAGCTATGACTTACATGCGTGTTCTTTGTATGTGTTTCTTAGAGGTTCAATTCATATCAAAATCTGTCAAACTTCCCATGCTACTTCTGAATAGGATCTCTACTTCAGAAATTGTATGAAAATTGTGAAAATAATGGTTCATATCACTCAAAACACGAATGGAAATGCAGACGCCCTTATATGGGCAGTAATGGAGTCTGATTGTGCCCTAGTGAAAAAGTTTGGTACTGCGCTCAAACAAAATCTTACTGAAAGCTAATTTTTTGAGATATCAACCTAAAATTCGAAACACAACTTGTTCAGATTTTTGGCTTTGATCTTTCTGACATTTTAGAGTAGCCCAGGTTTTGAAAATATATATTTTATGTAAAATATGAATAATTAATATTTTTACATTGTACATTTCCATAAACTCAAACTTCTATAACTTTTTTTCTGTTTCACTTTCTTAATTTATTTCACTTCTACAAAAATCTGCCAAATGTCTTCTTTAAAACAAGACCAATCATATGTCTATATTCCAAAGCATTCTTGAATTACAACCATTTAAGTTCGAAATGTGCATTTTCATGTCTATTCAAAAAAGGGGGGGTGACAGTTAACAGGTTAAGCATGTGATTGACTTTAAAGAAATGTGTGATTGGTTACTGCACAAACACAACGTTTTCCCTTACTGACAATATTTTACATAAGCTGTTGACCCAAAAAAGAGCTCATGTGATAACAAAATATGACTGGAATTTTAAGCGCCTCCTTTGGTGAAGACATTCTTTACATTTCTAAGATTCAAGTTCAGAGGAATGTTGAAGTATCAATGTTTTGCGCTCCTTTCTTGGATCTGCAACATATACAATTTATATTCGATGTTGAAAGAATAGTAGTTGTTTTTGGACAATAAAATGGTTCAATTTGGGTTTGGATCAACATCTACAGTACGTATATATATATATATGTTGAATAGACTTTAGACGCCCAGATTTTTGATATCAGTGCATAAAAAAATAATCTAAAATAAAGTCAAATAGACACAGAATCGCATTAGGACACCGAACTTTCCACATGTCGACACTCTCCTCTAATACACATAGTTTGACGGATAAGCTGAACAACAGCCATGCTAAATGACTGCAATAAATGGCTGCTAAAATATTCTCTGTATCTGTCGGTCTGTGTAATGTGATCTCAGTAGGGGGTCTATCTCTTTCTCACTCTCTGTGCCTGGTTAAATCATGATGAAGCTCTTAGGAACAACTACTCGCTAAACTGATTCATCCAGCCAGACTCAACATCATGACAGCCCATGTTATTAACCTTAGTAAAATGACTAATAGCTGCTACCTTTGCCTGTCAGTCTGTAGCAAAATAAACCCCAACATAATGATCAAGACCCAGGCAAGAAAGAGTGGGGTTTTTTATTATCAAAAAGGGGTTTGCTTTGCAATAATGACAAGTTCAAAGTAAATTATCCCATTCAGTACACTGTAAAATTATTTTTCAAAGTAGCGAATAGAAGATTATTGGGGTACATTTTACCACAAAATATTATTTACAATATTCTACTTCAAAATTTCATGTTTAATTCAATGTGTTTCTTGCTGTTTCTTTGAAATTTACAACCAATTTTAGAGTGATTTTTTTTTCAGTGTACATGGACAAGGAAATAATTTATTCTCTTACATGTAGAGTCCATAAAACGTCCATTACAACAGATGGTTCAGGCAAAGTGAAAGACCGCCTTATTAATGTCTGCCGCTAATCAGACAGATTAACCCTTTTCCTGCATGGGTCCTAAGTTGACCTGACAACCAGGATCTGCAGGTTAACAAATGATGACTCAGCTGTCTGGGTTAGTCAGTTTATAGGTGTGTGTGTAAGTCATGTTTCAGTTTTAGTGCTGCCCAACTGAGACTCAATGTGGCTGACAGGAGACAGAACAAAGCACATCAGAAAGAACTAGAGCAGGGGACAGGGGTCCTCAACCTTTTTTGTCAACAACATTACAACCCCTTGTGAGAGAATTTTAAAACATTTCACATGTAATTACATTCTTAAACATAACACATTTCACTATTTAGTAGGGCTGCTCCTGACTCATTTAAACCATTAGTGGCAAATCGCAAATATTATATTAAGACTAAACCATAATGAGGCTTTATTTAATAGATATAGATAAAATATAAGCCTGTAGACTATTCCGCGCTCAAGTGCATGCAAAAGTAATGATTATGATTGTGTGAGAAATAATAGCAAAGGGAAAATTAATTATTTTTTAATAAACTGGTGTTTTCTGGGTCATAGTCTTCTGCAAAGATGAAGTTGACGATGCTGACTTGCCACAACTGTGGATACGCCTTTAGAGAGTGATGTATTATCTGTATGACTAAAAAAGATGGTGGTTTTTAACTCATATCTGCTGTTATCAGGAAACAAAATGTAAGGAATCACGCCGGCGCATTTACCACAAGCACCCGTTAATTATCTTTCCCTCACGAACTGTGACGTCGCTACTTCCTGTAGTTTTTTTTTTTTGCGACTAACAACTAATACAATTTTGATCGACTGAGCCTCTTCCCGACGACTAACGTTTTTAGTTATCTATTGGGGACAGCCCCACTATTCAGTCAATTTCATTGTTCTTACTACCGTATAAATAACTGTATCAAATAATTTGGTTCTGATGAAAAAACAAACAAACATTTGCACAGATTTTTTTAAAGAATTTTCAGAATTTCTAAAAGGCAGCATAGATTTAGTCGAACTAAAGATTAAACAACAGTAATAAAACAAAAAATAATGTTTGAACACATTTGATTCATTTATTTTTATAAAATACTACTGACAATCACTATGCATCTCTTAGACGTTGTGACATGAAAACCAGTTACACTGAAAAAAAATGATTCTGACCCCTTATAAATATTACGTTTTTATCTGGTTAATTTCACTGATTTGAATGTGTTATTTAATCCTACTTATTTTTTATTATTAATAAAAGCTATGCATGATGGGAGCTATGAATGAGTTTGATTGGTGGAACCTAGAATGCGCTCCTACATGATTTATAATTGTCACCACTGTTGAGATTCACGGGTTGATTCTTGAAAAAAAGTAGTAAATTCAACTCAAAATACTTAAGTTAAATTTTGAATGTAATTAATCTGAAATGACTTATAAAATATCAGTACAACTAATTTACAAAAAATAAGCACACTCGTCTTTGGATTTAGAGAAATGTATTTCATGCAAGCCCTTGACATAATAAAATTAAGTAAAGTCAACATAACAACACTTCATTGATTTAAGTGTAACAGATAGTTGTAAACTATGTATTTTCACAATTCCTGAAAAAAAAAAGAACCAATAAGAGACATCTGTTTGGGAATTGGCCAATCACTCTTGTGCGAACCAAAAGCACACAGGGTCTGGTTGTGCTGCAGTGTGTTTTTAATTCACTAAAAAGAACCGATTCAAAAGAGTCATTCATTTGGGAATCAGACTACACTGTTGGTCACAATGTTTCGTGCTGTAGATTGAGTAACAGTGTAGTTTTTAACTGAAGTCTACTACACGGCTATAAAAAAATGACACTATAAATAAGAAACTCTAAACTATATATAAACAGACAGAAAAAGTAATGAAGTGAAAGGAGAGTAAGTAAAGGAGGAAACACACACTGTATGGCAAACACGCACTGGCCTGTGTAAAGAAACTAGATACAACAGCATGAATTCAGAAAATATGCCTGACTGCACTGCATGTTGTTTTGACAGTCTATCATTTTTCTGTACTGCAGTACCTGCACTCACCTTTCTTCTGACAGTCTTTTTTACTTTATTGTCATCACTATGTTTTTGGGTCTTGTTCGCCCTTATCAGTAACTTGAGTGACAGGCTAATCCAACCTCTTGTATATTTCGGCCCACCTCTCTTAAAGAACAGTTTATTTTTCAATCCTGCATTGCCAACAAGACAAAATGTGGGATGTATTAAAGTCTGTTTTATGCAATATGCTAGAGATTTTGGTTGCCTTAGCAACAGTGACTGAGATGACTTCCTTTCAGCACCCAAAAAGTGATTACCCTTTAATATAATGCACCAAAGTGATCTGAAAACTAATTAATGGCTTTATTGATCAGGCCAGACCTTACATTGACAACTGCATAATATGTTATTTAAAGGACGAAGGTGAGGCGCTACATGAAGATAAGGCAAATAAAAATCAATTACATTTGGAGCCATGTGGGTGGAAAAGACTAAATCAATCTGTCCTCCTGTATTGTTCAGAAAGTCACACACACACAGACACACAGACACAAGCAAAACTGAAACGCAGACCACAAACAAACAAGAGCCTTTGAAGCGAACGTCTAATCAGTTTCAGGATCTCTCCTCTCAGCCAATCAATCGACAGCCCTCTGCGACTCCGCCCACAGTGTCTAGACGGCCAGACCTCTGCTGCTCGACTGCATTCTGCAGCGGTGCACACCGCAGAGGTCAGCGAGGTCAAGTCTAGCATGAGCTCAAACCAGACACTTGTTCTCCAGGGGTTCGTCATACCATCCATTCCAATATTGAGTAGCCTAAATCTGTTGATATGTTTCTTACAATGATGTTACCAAAATTAGGGCACAACATACTTATGTTTTGATGCCATGTATTTGTAACATGTAATGTACATTTAAGTCAAAACAAAACCATGCTAGATTTTAGATTTATTTAGTTATTAAATGTGATGGGTTGCAAGGGCATTGGTATATAGTTATGGATGGTTGCTAGATGGCTTCTGTATTCTGGGTGCTTGAGAAATATGGGTTATGTGCAACAAAAAACTACTATATTCTGTAAAACAGGTTGCATCTGGGTTCAGGGTTTTCTTTCTAATGTGCTTTAAGTATAGAGCTGTTTTACTCAAGAGGATGCTTTTAAAGAGCTACACAAATTTTAATTAATAATTGTATTCAGCAAGGTTGCATTAAATTGTGACAGTAGAGACTTTTACATTGTTATAAAATATTTCTGTCAAACAAATGCTGTTCTTTTGAACTTTCTATTAAAGGGATACTCGTTCACCCAAAAATTTTAATTTCCTGTTAAACACAAAAGAAGATATTTTAAAGAATGTTGGTAACTAGACAGTTGGAAGTCAATGAAAGTCAATGGCTACTGTTTGATTACCAACATTCTTTAAAATATCTTCTTTTGTGTTCAGCAGAAGAAAGAATCTCATACAGGCTTGGAACAACAATGACAAGAGTTCATTTTTGGGTGAACTCCCTTTAAAGGGTTAGTTCACCCAAAAATGAAAATTAAGTCATTAATTACTCACCCCCATGCTGTACCAACCCCGTAAGACCTTCGTTCGTCTTCGGAACACAAATGAAGATATTTTTGATTAAATTTGAGAGCTGTATAACTACCACATTGGCTCCTAAGGGACTGCCTCTTGACGGCCCAAAAAGTCAATGAAGAAAATGACTTCATTAGAGACTTCCTTATAGATTTCCACGACGCATGCGCGAGATTTGCGATCTGCGTACACAGCTTACACTACTTCAGATCGCAGTTCTCGCGCATGCGTCGTGGAAATCTATAAGGAAGTCTCGTTCTGGCCTACAAGGAAGAAAAAAATAGTCGAATAAACTCGTTATTTTTGTTTGTTTTTTCGCACAAAAAGTATTCGCGTCGCTTGATAAACATATAGTTGAGCCACGGTAGTCACTTGGGATATTTAAACATTTTCTTCATTGACTTTTTGGGCCGTCAAGAGGCAGTCCCTTAGGAGCCAATGTGGTAGTTATACAGCTCTCAAATTTAATCAAAAATATCTTCATTTGTGTTCCGAAGACGAACGAAGGTCTTACAGGGTTGGTACAGCATGGGGGTGAGTAATTAATGACTTAATTTTCATTTTTGGGTGAACTAACCCTTTAATCAAAGAATCCTGAAATAATACGCAGTATGGTTTCCAACATATTAAGCATCACAACTGTTTTCAACATAGATAATAACAAGAAATGTTTCTTGATCAAGAAATCAGCATATTAGAATGCTTTCTAAAGGATCATGTGACACATAAGACTGGAGTAATTCTGCAAATTTTTTTAAATACATTAAAATAGAAAACATTAATCTTTAATTACAATAATATTTCACAATATTACTGTCTTTGTTTTTGTTTAAAGGGGTGATGAAGTAAGAAATCAAATTTTCCTTGACCTTTTGACATCTAAGAGGTTATCATATTATAAGAATATCCTGTAAGTTTCAGAACTGAAAGTCATTGTTAGTCCAATAAAAGCTTTTATTGACACCAGGCTCAGTAAATAACTCGTTTTTCAAAGTGGGGAACTATGACGTCAGAGGATAAAACACCACCCCCAGAAGAAGATCGACGCCTACTTCAACACGGCCGGTTTAGCCCCTCCCACCGTTTCGCGCATTACACGCCTACCTCCCGGGTCGAGAGTGAAACTCATTATAATATGCAAATCTGTTATCCACTCACAGCAGTGGGCGTTTAAGTCTTCAATGCGAGACGCCCATAAAAACCGGGCGTTTTTGAGCTGGGCTCAAAACTAGGGTAGAAAATAGCTTATTACTTATTCATTTTGATGTTTTTTTAAAGTAAAAACCAAGCGAACGTCATAAGTTGACCTCAGACAACAATATAAAAAAAATTAAAAAGCCAGTTTATGACCCCTTTAAATATAAAGATTTGAATGGCAGTGTATTATAGTCAAAATGTTTGATTGACACTATTTGATCTTAATTTCCTCAAAATGACATTTACAGCAGCGCTGTCTGACTTGTCACCTTCTTCCAGATCTGTGAAGGGTGATTTGGACAACTAAAGATGCTGTAAATAATTAGAGGCCTAAAAGTTTGTGTATGCAATGTCCTCTAGAAGAGCTGATGTCAAAGTCAAGCTGCAGTGCAAGAGAGAGAGAGAGAGAGAGAGAGAGAGAGAGAAAGAGAGAGAGAGAGAGCTTGGTGCAGAGTGCTGCAGTGTCCTGTATCAGAACAGAGATCAGCTTTGAAGCATTAGAGATAGACAGTGACAGGACTCGAACCCCCACAGCATCAATGGGTGTCTATTCCCACTCAAATCTCAATCTCCATTAAAATGTTAAATATAGGCACATACAAGACAAACACAAAGTACTAAATAATAACAGCGATGCCATGCAAAGATTGACCATAAATCACAACTGCTTGCCTGTTGTTGTTTTTTTCTGACTACAAAAACATTTCCAACTGATCAAACTACAGTTATCAAATATGTCAAAAGGAGCCTAATTTTCCAGAGAGCAGTTGTGTTGTCATTTTTGATGGAAACTAGAGTTCTGACAGATGGCGATTTGTAACATCACAGACCAGAAATAATTTATTTCCAATAAAGACTTGCACAGAAGTTCTTCGGATCAGACTTGAACTTCGGAGGCATTAAAAATAAAAGGATGATTATGTGAGAAATGAGAACTACCAACTACTTTTTGAGAAGGTTAACGGGACATTAAACTTCAGGAAAACTCACCTACTAGTCTGCTTTTACAGCCTCATTGTGTTTATGATGACGCACCACTCTTGCAAAATATTCTAACTCAAACTTTCAGAGAATTTTTTTTTTAAATAAAGAAACGCAGAATACTGTTTATAGTCTACGTTTACGTCTACGTTAAATCCTACTTTTGCAAAGACAAAACTGGGCTGGCAGGGAAAAAGTCGTCACTGCATCAAGCACACCATGGTCAATAAGTTCACTGCAACTGCCACTAGGGGGCAAACTGCGGATATAGTCTGCTGCTATAAAAAAAGGTCCAAAAATAAAGTAAAAAAGACCAATTAAGCTCTTGCAATGACACAAGCTGAGCGGTAGTTAGTGTCTTTATCTCTGCTCCGCCAGGACTGCAGTTCCCCTCATACCCCAGCATGCCTTAATCTGTCCCACACCACAGGATGCCAACCAGGGACCCCAGCCCTATTGGACCATCTTTGCCATATGTCTCTGTTCTGGGATCATCCATAAGGATCGGTCTCAGGACTACGAGAGGCCGTCTGTCTGAATCCAAAAAAAAAAAAATCAGCTAGACATTCAGAGGATTTGCTACTAAAACACAGACATGTACTGCGCCGACTTATGCAAAATAACATTGGTTTATTTTATTACAATGGAAACTAAGTAGGGAACACATAGTGACCTTTTCCATGGATGGATCCATAAGTGTCTGACTGTGATCGCTGCCCGAGGGCCGCTCTTTTTGGCTGCGTGGTCTCCTCTCCAGTCGAAGTATGTTCTGAGGGGGTGCAAGTAATTTTAAGATCCTCCTGGGTGTTCCTCCTTGCACTGATCCGAGTCCAGTTCTGCAGCGTGTCAGATAATGACAGACAGCAGGGTTTGCAGAACAACAGCTGATCCCGGTTCAGCGTGCGCGGCCCCTACCCTAAGCCCTTATGCCACCTGACGTTTCAGTGCCAGAGGCCAGATGATGTGGTTCGCAGCAAGACAGGAAGCTTGGCGTACGATGACTCCGCGTCAGACAGACGGCTCTCAGCGAGACAGGAAGCTTTCTTCCCACAAGCAGTGAGTGTTCCGGTCTGGAGTGGGCTGCTGTCCCAGCTCTCAGCCTCAAATCACTCACACATCAACAGGATAATGCTCCATTTACTGTGCTTTACCACTAAAATATACTCAAACCTCTACGCACGCAAGAAAATAAATATGAGCATTCCTGGCGAAAAAATAAAACACAAAAAAGTCCAGTAATACATCAATTTGAGTATCACAACATTCTAATGTAAAGTATGAAAAATGGTTGTTAACAATATTAAAAAAATATATATTCAAATAGTCTTTACAATAATATAGAATAAAATATAATACTGTAACAAATATTGTTGGTTTAACTTAAAAAATTAAGTAGCCTGGCTGCATTATTAAAACAATAAGTTATCTGAACTAAATAAATTAAGTTGATTTGACAAAAGAAAAAATGCTGTGATTACAAATCTTGCAAAAAAATTTTTACAGTGACATTTAATCTAAAATGACATTAAATCGTTTTAATATTAAATAGTTTTGTAATTATAAAATAATAAATTATATAATTATTTTAAATGTAAAACATTATTAACTTGAAGAATAATGTAAAAATAAATAAAATGTAAAAATTGTGAAAATGTAACTTAATTTTAATTTTTTTTTTGTAAGAATAAAATGTAAAAAAAAAAAAAAAAAAAAACTAAACTAAATTAAATTAAAGGACTAAAAAAAAAAAAAAAATTTTTTTTTTGGTTATGGCCCTGTTATGGTCACTCTCAGCAAGCTCGCTGGGGTACTTGTTACCCGTGGCCAACAGAGTGCATTTTGTGCAGGCAGACAGGTGCCGATGCACCGCGAGTCCCGTTAAGCTTCTCTCACGCTTTGGACCGATTTATCATTCTTCAGTCCCTGAGCTCCACGCGCCTCCACGACTCACTGTTACACTTGGCCCAATGCCACGGCAGATCCATCAGCCGACACTCTGACACACCTCGCTGTCTGCCTGGAGCGGATGACATCACAGCTGGGACACGAGCTCATTTTTCAGGAGTGGAAAGTGTCCTTCTGTGTCGATAAACGTCATTCAGGGGTAACGCAGAGGAACGGCTCACATTCATAAATACAGAATGAACATGAGGCAACGACCCCTTGAGACAAACAGGACATGGAGTCAAAGACTGAATGCCACAGACAAGAAGTTAGAAGAGAAGTAAACGTCAGATGCCTTCAAGCAACAATAAACGCTCTGTTGGACTCTGGCAGCGTATGACACAATCATGTCTGTGTCTCTCAACTGGGCCAGAACCTGCAGCGCACAGGAAAGGACACAGAGAGTGGAGTCTAAAACTGGGCTGAACACTAGTCACGACAGCCACTGGCAGCACACTCAGTCCAAGTCTGGACAGGGTCAGCTGACAGACACACACACACACACACACACACACAGGCAGGCAGGCAGGCAGACAGACGAGAGGGCACAAACACTCTCACAGTTCCCCTCTTGGTCTCAAATGCAGAAAATATTAACAAGCAATTAATAAAGCTTGGATAATGGGATGTTAACCGCTTTGGACACCGCTGACATTACTAAGAGATCATTTTAACATTTCACATGATACACAGATTCTCAATCTTTCTGGAGCTCAAAAGTAAGTAAATCTCAAAGCTTCAAGTGAGCAAATGTGATATTAAATGAGAGTCTGACAGAAAATTCTATCCATCAAGTGCAAGACAAGCAGCCATAACTACTGAACATTAAATGAATAAATTATTATTATCACCACTGAAAGAAAAAACATTGTGAGCCAGGAAACGTTTATAATATATTTTTCATTACTGGAAAAAAATTCTGATTGGATGATTCCATAACTGCTACTTCCATCTCATATATCTTTTTTTTTTTTATAATGCTTATAATGTTATTATAACTTGTAGTTTTATCCTTAAAAATGTAATAGCAAATAATACAATTAGTACAATAGCATATAAATATTAAGTACTATTTTTTATCTAAACTACAATAAAAAAAAAAAAAAACATTTTAACAAAATATCTAAATTTCATGCCCATGTATTAAATTAAGTAGCCATGTAATACTAAAAATATATAAATAAACTGCAAAAAAAAGTATACAAACCAATTAAAATGAATAAAGAAAAACTACTTGTAAATATAAGTTCAATTATCTTTGGTATTATTATGTTTTTTAATGTAATGTAGCCTATTTTTAATAATAATAATAACACAAACTAAATGTATCATATAATCATAGCATTTGATAATTAGCTTATTATGGCAGAATTAAGAAGATAGCTCACGCTGTCTGGGCCAAAATGAGCCCTATTATGTCTGGATGAAGAACTGGGTTACATGCAGGGTCCCGTTGAAGCAACCGGCTGTGTTCTCCGTAAAACGCACGACCACTTCTCTCTAATATATCTCCGATAAATTATTTGGTCTAGCGGAGTACAGAAATATGACAGTCTAGCGCACCGGCCTGATTATTGGCTTGTAGTTGTCTGGCTGCATATGAAGTCAGAGGGTCCCAGCAACTTTTTGTACCCCGGTCTAAACCCGCTGAGCTCCTCTCTCTATATCCGCGGGGCCACTGGCACAGCTGGCACCATTACGCACCCATCTGATGCCATCTGCACAAAACCAAACATATACGAGGAGAATATTAGCTCCTTACCTCTGCAAAGAGGAATCAGGAAATGGCACTATGAGTCCGCGGAGAGCAGAAGGCTGAGCCGTGCTGGCTGCTGATCCAGCGGAGATGACCTGGATTTCACCGCCAGACTCGACGGCGTAAAAATAATCAGGCGCACAGTGGAGAGTGAAGCTAGCGGCAGGAACACACGAGCACTGATGGAGGACAGGCGGAGAGGGCGTTTTTCAAAATAAGAGACTCAACTCAAGCTCGCAATACCGGTTTTTAAAATAAGAGTTTCGGTAAAAAAATAAATAAAATTAAATACAAACTCATTTCATTGATTGTATCGAGAGCTTTGCACCACTTTTTTTAATTACTAATTTAAATGTGAGTTTTGGTAAATTAGCTTAATATTAGATTGGGGGTGATTTTAGTTTGAAGTTAAACAATACATTTTCTACCATACTGTAAAATGAAACCGCTTTATGCTCAGTATTAATCTCAGTTATAATTAATTTTCCTATGATGTTTTTTTTTTTTTTTGCACGCCCGACTTACATAAAGATATTATCTCATGTTGAAGCCTGAAAAGCAGCAGTGATATTGAATATATTTATATATCGCCCCCTACTGGAATTAACGTAATATGTTTTGGGGTTAAAGCCACTTATCTATTCGTTGAATAAATGAAAAAAATCATCTCTATTTTTAAAACACAAACAGAATTTCTATTTTCTTAAAAGATTCAAAATAAAAACTAGACAAATAAGGATTTTGTATTATTATTAAGATGGTTGATGCAAGGTGATATGATTTTATTCCTACTGATTTAACCAGATATTCAGTTTCCATTTTTGAGTGTAGTTTTAGTATTATTTGTATACCAATATAATTGTTTATATTTACATTTATATTTGCTTATGTTTATATATAAATGTTTATTTTTGCATGACCCTTTTTTCTATTTTCAGTTTCATTTTAACTTTAGTAATTGCATGTTTTTATCGTTTTTTTTTAGATTCATTTACATGAATTTGTCATTTTTTTATATTGCCGAATACAAGTATTAATTTTTTTTTTTAAAAAAATCTTACTTACCCCGAATTTTTCATTAAATGTATATTATTTAAATAGATTAATATAAAATTAAAGATAAAATATATAAATAAAATTATAACTCTGGTTTGCATTTCAGTTTCAGTTTAATTTTAGTACTTCAAATTAACTTAATTTTAAAGCTACATCACTAATTTCAAGACTAGTTTTTTTGTGCATTTAAACTTTATTTAAATTACTATAACAACACTGGCTTCCTTAGCCATTGATAAGTGTATTTTGATTGAAGGCTTTATTACATGTTGTAAAAAAATGTGATAGATAGAATAAATATTTTCCTGTGGGCACACACACACACACATATACATATATATATATATATATATATATATATATATATATATAAATACACACAGGAGGGGGGTGGTGGAAGGGAGATAAGGATGATTCTAAGGGCCCAAAGCAGAAAAGGGGCCCTTTCGGCAGCATCAGTGGGGCCAACTATATGCGTAAAAAAAAGTGATCAAAAATCAAGTGATTTCACAGGGTCAAACAAGGAAACATGACTCCAACATTCATATTTTAATTCAGTCATAGCTTTATTTTACCTCTAGGTGGCACAAGGCCCAAATATACAACACTCTCCCTCTCAGTCCTAGGAAGAAGCGTGAGAGTCTGCAATGCAAAACCAGACTCGTTTTGCGTATGCAGTCCCAACTCAAGTTCTACTGTGCAAAACAGAGTCTTAGAAACAGCTCAACTTCTATGATTCTACAACCAGAACTAGAGCGGAATCTAGATTTGTGTGGTCTGGCTGTGGAGCTCGGGCTTGTCAATGAAACACAGATATACTAGATACAGTGTAAGAGTGTCTCTTTTCCTCCAGAGACGTTTGAAGCTCAAAGCGGCCCCCCCAGATTCAGAATCACCCTCTCAGCATCCAGTCACCGGCCCCAATCTCGTCATGACTCCAATCCGGTCCAGCTCGTCTGTTAAATAAATCCGGAGCCCTCCTCGGGATACCCGTGATCTACCGTGCAGCTTAACGTGAGGGTCAGTGAGTAGTGAAGGGGGGCCCATGAGACTCCATTAGTGTACAAGTCTGTGCTGGTGTGTTTCTCGGGGCGTCACATGCATCATCGTGTCCTTTCGCTAGGGCTAATGCGGCCGTGCCTGTCCCAACATCTTCAGCCTGGCCTGGTCAATCACATCCAGCAGGTTCTTGGCATCTACGGCCAGTGCGTGCGCAGCTGTTAGCATCTGTTTCTTGTAGTCCTGCTGCAGGCTGGTCATCACGTACTGCTGGGCCAACTTCATCTTATTTATCAGCTCAGCCAGGTCTGAATTTAGAAGCTTCTGAGCCATTTCGATCTGAAGACGAGGAATGGGAGTGACAGTTAGCTGAGCTGGCAGGAAGAACATTGGGAATGAGAGTATTTTTTGCGAGTTTACCTCTCTGTGCGTGTGAGCTGGTAATAATGGTATCGTCTCATCCACAGTGGCCAGCAGTGTTCTCAGTGCCAATCCTACTTCCTGAAACACACATTTCCATGGTGAGAATGTTGAAAGTACAAAAATGATCTACTAACATTTTGCTGTTATTTAAAGCTCATGTTGCATTTAAACCCGTTTTTAGCTTTATTTTATTTTTCAGTTCAGTTCATTTTAGCATTTCAGTTAGTTGCCAAGGCAACATTTCAAATTGTAGTTTAAAGTGCCTCTATTATGCCATTTTAAAGTTTCCAGTCTCTTACAACAGGTTTACATGCATCCAAGGTCAGAAAACACAGTTTCGAACACTGCACTCAGTGTCTGAAAGGGTTGAATAAAGAGTCAATCTCTCTAAAGTTAAACCCTTCCTTTTTGAGAGCCTTCTCTGCTTTGATTGTTCAGATGGCCCAGTCTGTCGTGATTGGTCGATTGTGATGTTGGAAACGAAACGGCCATTGCCATATCTGAATTCCTGCTCTAGAGGCTTCCTCAGCACTTGCATACATAGTGAAACGAACAGCAACGACAGTGTCGGTTTTACCATAGCAAATTGAACACGGGTCCTCGTCCATCGGAAGTGCATGCAACGTGGATCTGCTTTCATAGCTCATAAAACAGCATCTTTTCGAAATGTCAACAAGAAGAACCAAATCAGTAACAACTACAATGTTTGAGAGCGGCTCAAAGTAGATGATGTACATGGACATGCCAATGAAAAGCCAGTGATACAAACCTACGTATGTTCTTGCCGGAAGTAAGAATTTTTCATGACATTTGTCATGCATTTTGATCTTTAAAAATTTGCAGATCAGTTGCATTCACAAACAGACATACAACACACTACATGAAAGGTAATATTCCAAACAAGCATAATAGAGGCACTTAAAAGTGTTTTATCTTATATTTTTATTTTAGCTTTATCTCTAAAACTGTATTCTGAACAAATGTGGGCAAAATAGTTTTGATTTATTTTAAAAAAAGACTTGGCTACTTTTCCTAAGTTTGCCTCCTGAACACACACATTTATTTAATTTTTTTTGACTCAATTCTACAATGTTAAGTGGGTGAAAAAAAAAACTCCTTAATCTTGTATTTGGGTCAAAAATGGGCACCTATAGAAATGAATGGGAAAAACTGTAATTTAAAGCATTCTAAAATAAGCCAAAATAACAGTCACTTCATCTTTAGGTTTTAGCTCTAAGAACTTATTGGAATGATATTTTAATGCAGTTAAAATAAAATAAAAAAAATAAGCATAATTTGCATAGAAAATATGGCACTTTTTAAAGTTAATAAATAAAAAAACACCATAAATGGATAGACAAAACTTTATCGAAGACAGTGATATAACATTTTTAATAAATAAAAATTAGGATCACACCTGAGTCCTCTGTGCCCACGTTTGTCCAAAATTACAGGATTAAGGGCTATATAAAGTGAATACGGTTTGAGGGCTGTTCCATATTTATTTCAGCTTTATTTAAATCACCAAAAATAACAAGTTCTAGTTTTAGTAATCAATAACAATAGTGGTTGCGAGGAAATTAATTGCACTATAGATGCCTGTTTTTTTTGTGTGTGTGTTCCATTGAAATACATGTTTAAAACGACCTGAGGGCAAGTTTAAGGTGAAATAACTTTTAGGATAATCTCTCTGGACAACAAATGACGTATTAAGTGACCCTAAAGTACAGATATCTAGTATATTTCTTAGGTAATGTCATACCTTCACCATGGGTACGTATTCCTCAGGGGGAGCTGGCTGGATTTTACTGGACATCTCAATCACGGCCTTCACCAGCCCGGTCACATTTTCATAGACCTTATCGTTGGACCGATCTAAGTTCGCTGTTGGGGGTGGGTTGATCTCCTGAGGCTGAATCTAATGACAAATACAAAAGTAACATGTTTTAAAATTATGCATTAATGAAGATCATTTCATTACACACATAAACAAAGGATTTTAAATGAAGGTTGTGTTATTCAATTCTTGTTACTGGGCATAAGTGATAATGAAATGTGTTATGGTTGACACTAGATGGCAATAGATAAGCAACTACTGGAGACCAAACTCCACCTACAGTTTTAATACAAAATATCATAAGACAGCAAAAAGAATGAACAGAAAAAGTTCCCCCATCTAAAATATAGAGAGATCAGGGACAATAAACTGTGCACCCATCCCACAAGAATGATCAAAACCCTCCACTAGACTAGATTGCACAACAAGCACATTATTAAAATCACAGCTTATTTAAAAAAGCAAAGGACATGCATAGTGATCTATACTTCAGTTTAGTGGATAATTAAGTTATGATTGGAAATGATATGGTTGAGTAATGACATAGCAACTGGTTAAAGGGGGCATAAACACAGACAGAAACATAACACTGGGTCTACAGGTGGTCTTACCCTCCAGGGCTACCAGTGCAAAAACAGTGCAACAGAGGAAGGGCAGAGGCACAGAGCAAGAGAAAAGTGTGCAGAGAGAAAGAAAAAAAAAGAAAGATTAATAAATATCACTTTACAAATACATGCTGCAACGAAAGAAAGAGAAAACAGCTTGGAGTTATTGAATCATTCTGTTTGTTTTTTTTACCCAACCTCATGAAAACGTTAGGAGTGTTTAGTGCTGTGAAGTAATATAACAACTTTTACATTTAAAGACAAGATAAAAAAATGTAAAATTGCAGTTTTGGGTCTACATTTTTAGCAAATATAGAAATGTAAAATTCACTGCCTTGTTAATATAATTGACAAACCATCTACTTCAAATGTTTTGTCCAATCAAATGAGAAGTTTTGCCTCTGACTAGCAAAAACAAGTGGGCTACATCCTGATTGTGGAACAACTAAACCCTATTAGCTATTTAAAAAGAACACAAGATGAGCCTTTCAATATTCTTGCTGTTTAAACCCAAAATCAACACTAGACTAGAGTGTTATTACGGGACCTTAAATAAATTTTTTTTTCCCCAACCAAACACACCCATAGGTAAACCTGGAGAAACAGATTGCAATTATACGTGCATTGTTTCTAATTACATTTTCCATGCCGCATTGGATTTGCGCTGTTGCTTGTGAGACCCCCTGCACGCTGACCAACAGCATCAGGAAAACGCGCTGGAATGGAAACTGTGCAGGGATCTTTTTATGAGAGACCCCGCAGAGCAATTGTGTGCGTGTGTATGTGAAGGGGGTTTTCAGGAATGAGGATGATTTTAATGAGGCTTGGCAAACAGCATCTGTTGGCATGCTAACTGCTCCTGAAGGCGTCCCGCAAGTACAGATGCTAATCTTACCAGCCTCCCAGTGTCCCAGTGTGTGTTTGGTGGAATTTCGAACTTTGTGCTTAAAAAACAGCAAGCAGGGATTACTGTAAAGTTCCACAAGCACAATGCTCATGAGTTTCTCGCTGGTAGTACCTTCACGCCTTCATTGTAGCTCTCTGTGGGGTTGAGTCCGGAGACTCCCGCTGGGTGGCTGGGAGCTCCGGGCCGAGGAGGCTTTTTAGGAGGAGCTGCGTGCTCTGTGGACAACAAGAAACGGTTATCCTTGAACTCAATCTGCAGTGCAGCATTGAAAAGCAATAACATCAGATGGACCAAGTGGACCAGATTTACATTTTCATACAAATCCATTGCCATTTATAAAACATCTGCACTCAAAAACACTTGGCAAAATATGTACATTACAGCAGAAGTGATTGTTTTTCACTTTGAAATAAATTAACTTTTATTTCATAATTATTTTGATCAAAAGTGACTGTAAAGACATTTATCATTTTACAGATTTCTATTTCAAATAAATGCTGTTCTTCTGAACATTCAATTCATAAAACTATTTTCAGCATTGATAAGAAATGTTTCTTGAGCACCAAATCAGCATACTAAAATGATTTCTTCACCATGAAGACTGCTGGAAATTCAGCCTTGCCATCACAGGAATAAATCAAATAACTTAACGTATTACATGAAACAGAACTGGCATACAACATACCTGCTTTCCCTATAGGTTGATAGATGTGCTGGTTTCCAGTCTGCAAACAAAACAAAAAACAGTTACAACAGTTAAAAATATGCAGGAGCCAAGACAGACTGTGCCATGTGTGTTGTTGTGGTCTGGGTGGGGAACAGCCCGAATGCCTGGCATGCCAACACACACACACACACATCTGCCAAGACCACAGAGAATCAAAAAGGACAGCCCAATGGGACGGGATAGACATTCAAAACCACTGCAGAAGACAAACAAACTCTAGAGCAGCTGTAGAGTTCTGCTCTTCTAGATCCACATCATGCCACACATGAAACATTTAAAAACTAGTAAACATCTGTGGTAGTTCTGTATTAACATCAGAAGTGGGAGGGCAGAGCAGATTGGGTTTCTCGAGTGTCCACTGCTACATGTTTCCTCACAAAAGGGCCCTTGTGCTTGGTCTCCCATTTATCCCAATGAATTTATTTTTTGATAGATATCCAGCTATGATAGGCACTTCAGCCCCTTCAAATTAAAAAACAAAAAAAAAAAAAACACAAAAATCAAATTAATCTCAATGGAGACCAAAAATGTCTATAAATATGTCTCAGTTCTTAAGCTGCATGAACACCTCAAGTTTGTCTCAAACCTGAAGAACCAAGACTAGGACTGTAGAAAATGTCACATAATTAATGTCAAAAAATGTATCTGATCAGTGACATACAGTAGACATACAGTTTGTCTCAAATCTTTAAAACTGAAAAAAAAAAAAATAATTATAAATGAGATTTTACTTGTTACAATCTGTCAAAAAAGTAATCTAAAACGTATGTTTATGATTATGTTACCTAAAATGTGTAATGTACACAGTTGTAGATCATAGAGTTACATAATATTCACATACAGTCTCCCACTGAAAACAATTTAAGTGAAATTCCTGTGCATGTACAGAATTCCCCCACAGCGAGTGAGTTGACACCCATAAACA
Source organism: Pimephales promelas (assembly GCF_016745375.1). Next base: position 6,751,596 of record NW_024121222.1, read on the forward strand.
AAATAATTTACGGCAGATGTCCATGAGCGGGAACACCACTATATTTAACATGATCTGATCAGATGATTAACTCTCGCATTAACTCCTGCCTGAGAGATATGGCTATATGACCTATGCATGTTTTACATTTTGTATTCATGCATGCAAAGAAAAGGGTTAATGCGTTTAATGAACAATCCCTTTAACTTTAAATGAACTTGCATTACATTACATTTCATTATGTTTTAAAGATTTACACTATCATTCAAAAGTTTGGGTTTAGATTTGTTTTTTCTTATGCTCACCAAGGTTGCAGTTATTTGATTAAAAATACAGTAAAATCAGTGTAAAATTTTATTACAGTTACAAAGTATTAGACTATTTCAATATCGATTCTTCATTCACATGACTCTACAGAAATCATTCTAATAAGCTGATTCGATGAATAAAAAGTTCAATAGCAAACCATTCTTGTTTAATTCACCCTTGCTGATTAAAAAAAAAATGACTTTACTGACCTCAAACTTTCAAACAGTAGAGTATTTCAATAAAAAGAAAGAAAATGAAGAAACTCACTGGTCCCTGAAGGCTTCCATCATCACGGTCAATGCTTCCTCTGGAACTTCTCCCATCAGGCTTCTGCCATACACACACACACAGAGGAGAAAGAAGGTCAAATTTGACACCTCATTCAACAAATTCATGTCCTGTGCTTCTTCACACCATGTCCTGACATGGAACGACACAAGATTCCAGCGAGAAGTACTTTGCAAATCCACAATGAAAATGACATTTCTGCACGGCACGGCACATTAATAGCCAATAAGAACACATTTCATGTTTACTATTCAGTTATTAAGTGTAATCCCACAAATGTCTCACATGTTCAATCATATAAATCACATCATAAGTATTGCTCACAAACCATATGTCTGTTCCTACTCCTTAAAATGACAACGATAAAGCATCCATTAATCAAATGAATCAGACTCCGTTACAGCACTCTGACAACAAGTCCATGACAGTTCAAGATGCCTTAAAGATGAAATTAAAACTGTAAAATCTGCACACTTCAAGCTTTACGATTTTTCCAAGTTTACCGTACCAGTTTTCCGAAGCAGGATTTAAAGACCTGCATCTTCCTGTCTGTTCCTGTGAGTGTTTCTCTCTGGCGTTTCTTAAGCATGGAGCAGAGCACAGAGTGGATCTCCATTAAGCAAGCGTGATAAGTCAGAGTGTGTGTGTAGAGTGACTCGTCTCCTGAATGTGAGACATATTAAACGCACACACTGACTCACTCACAGTCGACGAGCCTCAACTCAACGAAGCCAAGCCCTTTTCTGCTCAACTACTCCTCCTCTCTCTCATTCCCAAGTTCAGTGTTTTCTCTCTTTCCCTCCTATTATTCCTCATGCACAGACATTCACGTATAACATCTGTGAAGAGATGAAAACTTCCTGTGATCAGTAATTTAACTTTCAGCAGAGGCAGGTCAAGTTGAGTTTACCCATCTCATGCCTCAGTGCCAACAAAACCTTTCATTACTGAGGAATGCCTGAAAACGGCACCTGTATCAAACGGCCCGGGATAAAAAAAAACTCATGCCCCACTCACAGCATCAAAACTTTAACGGGCATGCGAATAGTTTTTAACCATCCTAAGCTTTTTGAAAAAAGGTCACGCATTGGCTGTAAGAGTCAAACACTGTAAGAGTGTAACCTTTTTAATGAAAAACATATTATTATTATTACTTATTTATGTGTAAAACGGTCATTATTTGCTAATGGTGGAACACAAGGCTTTTTTCACATTTCAAATAAAAAAAAAATTGAACATTATAATAATGGGTCTCATATATGCACTATATAAAATAATATTTATTGACTAATAATCTAACAATTCACAGACCTGGTTATTTGAGAAACACTGCTTCAGAGAATTACAAATTAGCCAGATTCATGAACAAATCATACTTTTGATCCAGTTATTTTTAATAGACTAATTCATTCTGAGTGCTTTGTTCCCAAACTGGAATGATTCAGTTCTTGAGCTCAAACTTATTGACTCAATGATTCAGTCACTGGAGTGGAAGATTGGTGATAAATATAAAATGTTTATTTGCTCATCACACAATTCTATCACTTGACTTGAAAAGATTTGGAATAAAACGAACAAATCAAACAGGCAATGTTTTCCATATGGAAAAGAACAGCATGATTGTTCAAAATAGTTCATTTTGCGTTCTATTGATAAAACATCTTATGTGTTTAGAAAAACGTGAGGCTGAACAAATACTTTTTACGCTGAACTAATCCTTTAAAGAGCTGACATTTCATTTCAAAAGAAGTTGTTTGTGAGGAAAAGTAATAGTTTGAGCAGAAGAATGAATGCTGTTTGCTGTGGTGGGGCTCTGAATGCCCTTTTTAGTTGGTACAGGAAGCTATGAGAGTTTTTTCTGTGAGACAGACTGAACATAATGACACAGTGAAGATACAAATGACGGAGACTGAAAGCCAAAACTTGCCATACCACAAACGCACACAAATATTCGCAGACAAACTTGTGCGGATAAAAACCTACATATACACACATTTTACTGCAACAATAACATTCGCATTCATATACTTTCTGTAATTCTTCAAGAATGCAAATGCAAAAAATGCAACAAAAAAAAACCTTACAGCAAAGCTGAGGTTGTGAAATTATGAGGCTCAATCTCAACCGTTTACAAATAAATAGCGCAGGAAACCGCAATTGGTGGACACACTTATTCTCAAACAAACATGAAAATGACTGTTTGGAATATCATACCATTGCTGCAGCTATAAATAAACATCATGATGATTCACTAGTAAAATGCTTTTAGGAAGAAGTGAAAACTAACACCCATGTAACACAGCTAAACAGGGAGAGAGAGGAGAGGGAAAAGGGAATAAGATGAGCAGATACATGTGAGTGGGATCAGTACCAGTAGTCTCTCCTCCTGCTCTAACCAGCGCTGATCGTCCTCCATCTGCTGCTGCTGCAGTAACAACTGCTCCTCCATCAGCTGAGACAGACCACAGCGCAGAGCCACACCATCCTGAAAAGCACACATCTCATGAACAAAAGCTAACAGCTAAAACCAGACCGGCACTTGTTAAAGTATGTGCTTTATCACATTTACCACTGCTTGACGACGTTTTGCAAAACAAAATCCAATCATTTCAATAGGAATCTGAGTTTCACATAATATTTCAATGCAATTTTCCTCATTTATGAAGGACACTCTGTGCAACCTTCGAATTTGGCCAAAATAAGTCACCTTAAAAGGTCTTAAACATTTGTTTGTAAATGTTTAAAGGGATAGTTCACTTTGAAATAAATTTTTGATATGTTTTAGCTTACCTCAAGGGCATCCAAGATGTAGGTGTCATTGTTTCCTTAGTATTTTCAATTTTGACATTTTTCAGTCAAACCATTGTTGTCTATCAGTCATACACTGGAGGCAAAGGGGGTCCACCAAAAAGCATGCACAGAGAAGTCAAAATTAAACATGATTTAATGACTCGTAAATGCAAGTACACATTGATGGCCTTAGACACGAAACGAGTCGTTTTTACCTTGTGTAGTGATCTGAATCAAGTGATCTGAATCAGTTGTTCAATGTCCAACTGAAACGAACTGAATCAGTTCAATGTTACGCCGGAAGTGATCGCTTGCGTGTGACGTCACTCAATATTTACACGGAGATTTCGGAAGTTTTAACTTTTACTAAACATATTTAGATATACCGAAATCGTCTTCCATTGCGGTTTACCGTATATTCAAATATGTTTAGTGAAAGGTAAAACTTCCGAAATCTTTGTATAAACAAAGAGTGACATAGGCGCGCAAGCGATCATTTCCAGCGCATGCGCAGACCGAAACGATATAAATACTGTTAGTTTTCTCACACAAACTGCTCGTTTCGTGTCTTAGGCCATCAATGTGTACTTACATGCACGAGTCATTGAATCATGTTTAATTTTGACTTCTCTGTGCATGCTCTTTGAGGTGAACCGATTGAGGACCCCCTTCACCTCCAGTGTATGACTGACAGACAACAACGGTTTGACCAAAAAATGTCAAAATTGAAAATGCTGTGGAAACAAAGACACCTACATCTTGGATCCCCTTGAGGTAAGCTAAAACATACCAAAAATCAATTTCAAAGTGAACTATCCCTTTAAAACTGTCTTCATATTGGAAGCGTCTCGATGCCTAAAATGGTGTTTATGTTGGCAGCTCATTCGGTTTTGAATCTAACCTCCATGCTGGGGTTCCACATGTGATCCTGAGGAGTTCTGCGATGGTTCCAGCTGTCGTGGTGATCAAGTCCAGTCCCTGCTGCCTGAGGAGGGTACATCACACCAGGTACGGGCAGCAAGCCGTGTGACCCAGAGTGCCCTGCCATCTACATCATGCCAAATGCACATGCAAAGCAAACCTTTATTTCTTTATAAACATTGCGGGGTTCATTTTCAAACAGTAGCACAACTCAGTATTTCATTGCTAAAAGGCTACGCTTGATACACTATAATTCAACTCTCTAATGCATCCGCCACAATCTAGTAGTCTGAACCAACTCAAATCATATCATTCTTAGTAAATTCACCCCTTGGTTTTGTACCTGGTAATGATTGTGCTGGCCAACGTGCTGAGGACTCGGGTAGAACCCTTCACTGGAACGGGGACTTGGATAACCAGGTCGACTGGGCTGTAAACACACACACACACAACTATGTTAATGTACAAGCACATCTTGACCAGTCAGGTTAAGGTTAGGAGATGCTGTTAAAATCAGTCCACCAATTCTTGCGCATTTTGTGTGGATGAAGATTTCAGGCTGTTGAAGGGGAAAAATGAAAACAGTCAAACATAAAATGCAAGCGGTTAGTTAAAACGTTAACAAAATGCATGTGTTATGTTATTGTAGTTACACAATACATGGGAGAAGGACTGGGACGGTATATAAAATATTAGAAGGAAGGGATTGAGGAATGAATGCCGTTTGGCAGGAGGCGGTCCTCATCCAAATGGGATACCAACTAGGATACTCTGAGTTCAGCTGTGGGTGGGGAAAACAGGAGATGGACTGATCTACCTTATAAACCCGTTCATAGAGAGAGTCGACTGACCACAGCTCCAGATGAGCAAAGGAGGAAACAAAAGGAGAAAAAGGGGTGACAACACAGTAACATACACTAAACGGACAGTTAAGGGTTTAAAATGGGGGACCCCACATGTACACTGCCACGAGAGGGATGGGATATATTATCTTTAAAACAAGGCAAAACAAAATCTGCTTTAAGAACCAATTTTCTTTTGTTAAGAATGATGTTTTGGGGATTTGGAAGGGTTGAGAGCCAAATTACGTATAACTGTATAAGGCAAATATGAGATTCACACATGGCACACAATTTAGTTTACATGCACTGAAGAGGCAACATGCAGATTTGCACAGTTTTATCTGGAAAAATATATGATTTTAGTCTTGATCAAAAGATATTCTATAATAAGCCACTACACTCACTGGAGGTCACAGTAAAGAGCAGTCGAGTCACTAAATGTGCTTATTGTGTGTGCACTTTAAAAACTTGATTCGTCCAACATGTATATAGATACACGTAAACCAGAAAGTGCTTCATTAACTCAATGGCACGCAATATGCATTTAATCCTTCATTTATCCAATATAGTCCAACAGTCAGGTTCTGGAAGTTAAAGTCACATTCATTGATTCTTAACAATAAGCTATAAATCTTTAAAGACAGACATTCTGTGAGCTATAAGGTGGTTAATTAATGCCAGTTGCTTTTGCTAAAACCATCAGCCCACGTTATTTCAACTTATTACGCGGCTCTGTGAAATACTTGATTCTGATTGGTCATTCAATTGGTTATTCCTCGATAACAATAGCTAAAAACAGATAACAAAGGCTCATCTGGGTTACTGAATTCAGCAGCGCTATACACTTCCAAGGTAAAGTTTTTCTTTATGGAAGTTTTGTGTTTGGTGAGCTAATAAAATATTAAAACTTAGTCAAATCAATATTTTGTGTGGTTAATAATAATAATAAGGCGCCTTGCTCTGCACTCAAAGACATCACCGTACAAGGATACATAAGACGTTTAAGAATAAATAAACATTAAAAAGAGGTCTCACTCTCTCGTTTCAAACAAACGCAGCCGCTGCCATTTTGCGACTATTGTTTTGTACACTGTTGGATTATAAGATACAAACAGGTACGATTTTAAAACAGTTTCATCTCAAAAATGATTTATGTGGCGAAATGCTGTGTAATAAAGTGGTATGACTAAACACGATGCCTTAAACGACAGTTTAGTTTGAACTTGCCGGTCTAGCAACAGCTCTCTCCGCAGAAGCTTCGCGTTAAGACCTAATGAAATATTTTGTGTCTAATTATTTACTTATGTGGCAAGTGGCCATGTAATAAGCATGATAATGTACATCTCATCTCAGAATAAACCCCTTCAGGCTGATGCAAGACCCCTCTGCTTTGGGGTCCTGATCACCCCGTCAATGTTTATTCTGAGATAATCAGCTGGATGTACAATACCCCTTATTTTTTAAATTGTGTTTAAGAATCATATTTCTGGTGAAAAAGTACAAAAGAAAACTGTGCCAAAAGCTTTCTTTAGTACAGTCCACTCCCATGAAGCAAAGCAAATGATGTACTGTAGTAAGTAACTACTTAAATATTTGCACACATAGTCATAATTTGCGACTAACTTCATTGCAGGTTGGTTTGATTCATGGCTTATGACTCTTTAACAAATCCATATGGGGAAAAAATGAAGAGGGAATTTACTTCCAGAACCAAGGTCGGTGAAAAAGTAGCGCAATGTTGCACTTTATTGCACATTGCCTTATTCACTTGGTCATCAAATGATGGGTTTTGCTTGGATTATGCAAAAACCCTTGATTTTAGACTGATTACATACAGTTACAGTATATATTGTAGACTCTAATGCACTAAACCCTTTACTGCTTTTTGCCACTACAACATCTAATCCGTATGCACATAATATGGCATGCACCTACAAAAGCACCCGCGCTAATGAAGAAACTACAGTAAAACAACCCCCGGGATATCCTGCTAACAGCCCTAGCACACCTGCCTGTGAGTATCTGTAGGGCATGTGGGTCAGGCTCAGCTGTTGCACGGTGGGATAGTAGGGGTCGAAGAAAGCAGGCTGAGTGGCACTGGGGGACACACAGGGTCTCCTCCCGGACCCCTGGGGAAACAGCAGGGAGCAGTGCAGCGGTAACGGCTGAAGCAGAAGCGAGGTCTGAGTCTGTGGGAACGGCTGGGGATGTACGCTAAGCTGTTGTGTATTAGCATGGCACAGAGTGTGAGTGTTTTGCTGCACGTTTGGTGATTGGTTAAGGATGGGTTTGTCACAAGGAGAGGCAGACGACTCGGGCTGGCGGAAGCAAAGGGAGATCTGGGAACCGAAGGGTTGCTGTGGAGGGCGAGAAGCAGCGGACGCAGAAGGAGACAGACAGTCCATACTGAAGCTGTGCTGGAGGGGGCGTCTGCGGGAGGGCTACACATACACACACACACACAATGAAAGATGAGCTAACCAACACAAGGAAACAGGGCACAAACAGAAAGGATGACAAAAGCAGAAATATAGTGAGACATGATATGGGTGAAAGCAGATTCATTCTGGTCATTAGCACAGCGGCAGGTGTGACCAGTCAACACAAAAACAGACATCAGCACCTGGACAGGATGATTGACAGGTCTGACAGGGAGCGAGGGAGTTTGAAAGTAAGAGTATGAAGTGCTTTAAGCCACACACAGAGCGAATGGAAAGATCAGCCTGGCCCATCAATCACCATAATATGAGGAGCACAGGACAGGGAAGGATTTAAAACCCTGTCAAAAAGCAGATGGGCTAACAATATTAATCATAACGTTAAAAACTTAAATTGTACTGACAGACACTACCGTTCAAATGTTTGAGGTCGGTAAGATTTTTGAATGTTTTGGAAAAAGTCTCTTGTGTTCACGACACCAAGGCTGCATATATTTGATCAAAAATACAGTAAAATCAGTAATATCGCAAAATATGATTACAATTTAAATGAATTGATTTTCAGCATCATTACTCCAGTCTTCCGTGTCACATGATCAGAAATCACTCTAATATACTGATTTGGTGCTTAAAAATATTATGTCTTATTAATCAGAGTTAAAACAGTTGTGCTTAATATTTGTTTGTGGAAACCATGATACATTCAGGATTTAATGATGAGTAGAAAGTTCAAAAGAACAGCAAATAGAAATGTTGTGAAATATTATAGTGGCACAATTTTAATGAATCCTGAATAAAATAATTAATTTAGTAAAATGGGAGTGTATTTTAAACTAAAACAAAAAGCTGGGGAGGGACATTTCATAAGACTGAGTGGGTCATGAATGTTTGACCTGTGTTACCAGAAAAGTGATTTAATGGATGTCTTGATTTCCATCATCAAATTTTTGATTCATTTATTTCTATTCATGTGATAAAAATGGAGATTAAAACTATTTACTAGTCTGTCTTGAGTAGCAGACATAAGGAAAGACCACAACATATCTAATCATAACTATTTTCATATTAAGCGTGTTGAAGTGCTGGAGATGAAGAGAGAAGATAGATAACCACATGTGAAGAAGCATTTTTGCATATGGGAAGCATGTGTACTACAAGGTAGGGTCCAAAGCGAGACCATCTCAAACTAAGACCACATAGAATATCTGTGATTCAAAGTCTAATTATGATAAATATCAGGAAGTATTTACATATACATATTTAAACATTTAAAATCTGCACTATTTCTAGGGCACTAATTAAATGATTAAATAAACCAGATTGCTATGCTAATAATATACTTTGTTTTGTGGTGTCAGATATTCAGATCCCACTGTATGTAACCACAACAAATTAAAAACTAGAAAGGTACTGTATCCAAGATACAGTGATGTTTCATGACAGAAGACGTGACCTGGCGTTGGAGAGCTGAGATTACAGACCAGGGAAAGGTCTGGAAAATTTGCTGGCTAACTATAACACACAATAATAAAATCAATCACAGCATGAAATATATTTATAGTCTTTTTTTCTTTGATAGATCGAAAAAAAAATATTGTCCTATGAAAATGTTTAAACGATACATGAACACTCTTGTTTAACACTTCTAAATAAAATGTCCAAAAATATTGAAAGCATACCACTCAAAAGTTTGAATGGGGAAAACATTGCCTTAGTCCTTTCTTTCAAACACACACAAAAAACGACTAGGTTTACGTTAAAAAAAAAAAAAAAAAAAAAACACACACACACACATATACTACATATCCTAACAAGCCACCATGTGCTAGGGTGACAAATGGTGACACCCTGTTAACCTTAGTAATAAATCTGCTGTTCCAGATGAACTCAGGCTGCCATAAATGTGAAAAACACATGAACAATCCAATGAATTTAAAACAAATGTCCTTTTTTGCATTCTTAGCCAGTTAAACATTAATTAGGACATTGTAAATCAGCTTGTTTAACATAAGAAATAGCCCAGCGCAGTTACTTACTTTGGGTGGCGCCTCGTCCGAGCCTCCAGAGTCCCAGGATACGGGGACTTGTCTCCTCATCTCCATTCGGCTGCGTTCCTCCTGCTGAGCCTTCTCATCCGAGAGGATTGTACTGCACAAACACCGGTGGAAAGCACTATCAAACATCAACATCTTTCTTCTAAAACGATGAGCTAAAAAATGGACCCTCGCGTTTGCGACCACTCTTGCAGGGCAGAAAAGTAAAAGCTCTTTAGTACAATTGTGAATGTAAAGTAACTTCCCCTCAAACTTTCATTTCTATGAATGAGTTCAAGAGGAAGACATTTCCAATTTTATACAATTGATTGAAAGGTGGAGTCACTCCATCATCACAGACGAGTCAGTGTAAGATCTCAACCCACACACAGTCAACTACCAGGGAAAATAAAAACGCAGATTCATAACAGACCTGAAACACTATTTCACAATCAAATACGTCACGACAAGCTGTAAGTATAGTCAAACAGCCCAAATAAGAGCATGACAGGCATTCCATGACGTTAACACCAAATCCTTCAACATTTCTCATTCTAGACTGCTACATCAAGAAAAAGAGACACTAATATAAAGACATAGGCAAACACTCTTTATGCATTATATACTGCCTTAGTACATATGTACTAATTTTCAAAGGTTTGGGAACAGCACGATTTTATCTGTTAAACACATTAATCTTTTTATTCAGCAAGGATACATTAAATTGATTTTTTTTAAGTGACAGTAAAACATTTACCCAGTATCCACAAACATCTTAAGCCGTTTTCAACTGATAAGAGGAAATGTTTCTTCAGCACCAAACTTCTAATTAGAATGATTTCTGAAATAATGAGCGTAATGATGCTTAAAAAAAAAAAAAATCAGCTTTGCCATCACACCAACAAAATATTCAAACAGAAAAGAGTTATTTTAAGTTGAAATAATGCTATGTAATAGTATCTTTTCACTGTGATGAAATTTAATGGATGCAGCCTTGGTTAGCATAAGAGGCTTCTTTGAAAATCTAACCGACCCCAAACCACAAACGGAAGTGCAGTTTCAGGGTGGTCACACCCTGCTCACACTCCAGTACATACACAGAAATGGCTTTAGTGATCAAATAAATACCCTACAAGAATGGAAATGTTATCAATGACCTTAAAACTCACTACACAGTCTTTATAGTATCGATGTGTGAAGCTCGTACCTGTCGTCAGTGAAGTCTTGCGCTCAGAGGTGGTTACAGAAACGCAAGAGGTGCGAAAGAATGGAGCATGTAAGTCTTGAAGGGGGAGAGAATGCACACAGACTGAGAGAGGGTCTATTTCTGGAAACTCTATTATCTCAGAGAGACCATGCGTGGATGGAGAGAGAGAGAGAGAGAGAGAGAGAGAGAGAGAGAGAGAGAGAGAGAGAGAGATGCAGGATAAACAGAAGCGACACCTGTTGCGATCAATCCAGACCTGCTGAGCTTCCCCACACCCAGACCATCATGCACAGCCATAACTGTTGGCGGGGTCTCAGGCTCACAAAGACAAAAGCTGTAGCTAAATCTCATAAAACAGTTTAAAATGTGCCATCATAAGGGCTTGATAGCAATTAAGGATTAAAAAGGTTTCCCAACAAAACCTTGTTAAACATATTAAAATAAAAAAAGTCCTACAATTAAAGAAAACTTTTTCTTTAAGTCAGTCTACTACCAATACAATCAAGCTTTGGATTTTGAACATGTCTGTTTTTGAATGTTAAAAGTGATTTTAATTAAAACAAATTATACATTTTAACAACTTGGAGGATTTGGCAGACGTTCCCTTTATGGATCATGCGATGTGGAAGCGCGTCAAAGCATGCACGTAGGTGATTTTGAATTAATAATGTCAATGTACAATGGTACATACTGTTAAAACTAATCGTGTTATTGATATATTTTTTAGACGGCAAGGATAACTTTAATACGCTCCGAGAGCCCTCTAGTGGTCGGTAGCATTTCTGTTGTGTTTCGGCTTTATTTCGTTGCGTTGTACATTTTCCTTTGTGTTTCGGCTTTATTTCGTTGCGTTGTACATTTTCCTTTGTGTTGCGGCTTTATTTCTTTGCGTTGTACATTTTCCGTTTGTGTTGCGGCTTTATTTCGTTGCGTTGTACATTTTCCGTTGTGTTGCGGCTTTATTTCGTTGCGTTGTACATTTTCCGTTGTGTTGCGGCTTTATTTCGTTTGCATTGTACATTTTCCGTTGTGTTGCGGCTTTATTTCGTTGCGTTGTACATTTTCCGTTGTGTTGCGGCTTTATTTCGTTGCGTTGTACATTTTCCGTTGTGTTGCAGCTTTATTTCGTTGCGTTGTACATTTTCCGTTGTGTTGCGGCTTTATTTCGTTGCGTTGTACATTTTCCGGTGTGTTGCGGCTTTATTTCGTTGCGTTGTACATTTTCCGTTGTGTTGCGGCTTTATTTCGTTGCGTTGTACATTTTCCGTTGTGTTGCAGCTTTATTTCGTTGCGTTGTACATTTTCCGTTGTGTTGCGGCTTTATTTCGTTGCGTTGTACATTTTCCGTTGTGTTGCGGCTTTATTTCGTTGCGTTGTACATTTTCCGTTGTGTTGCGGCTTTATTTCGTTGCGTTGTACATTTTCCGTTGTGTTGCGGCTTTATTTCGTTGCGTTGTACATTTTCCGTTGTGTTGCGGCTTTATTTCGTTGCGTTGTACATTTTCCGTTGTGTTGCGGCTTTATTTCGTTGCGTTGTACATTTTCCGTTGTGTTGCGGCTTTATTTCGTTGCGTTGTACATTTTCCTTTGTGTTGCGGCTTTATTCCGCTGCGTTGTACATTTTCCGGTGTTTTGCGGCTTTATTTCGTTGCGTTGTACATTTTCCGTTGTGTTGCGGCTTTATTTCGTTGCGTTGTACATTTTCCGTTGTGTTGCGGCTTTATTTCGTTGCGTTGTACATTTTCCTTTGTGTTGCGGCTTTATTTCGTTGCGTTGTACATTTTCCGGTGTGTTGCGGCTTTATTTCGTTGCGTTGTACATTTTCCGTTGTGTTGCGGCTTTATTTCGTTGCGTTGTACATTTTCCGTTGTGTTGCGGCTTTATTTCGTTGCGTTGTGGATTCATTTAGTTGTGCTGTGGCTTAATTTCGTTTTGTTGTGAACTTGTGTTTGCTTTTTAAATTGTTATTTGTTGTGTTCTGCACTTTTGGGCCACCGTACATTTATGATCATGATTAAAAAACGTTTCTAAATAAAAAAGTTACATCTAATTTTAAGTAGGGCTTAACAGCTCGTATGGATTAAAAATGTTTCTCGACAAAATAGGTAAAAGACAAATAATAATAAAGTCTGTCAAAAAACAAAAAAAGAAACATTCAATTTAAAAATGTTAACACAACTAAATTTCTCATGCCAACTTTGTGCTTAACAGCTCTTAATGTCTAAATGCAGCCTTAATGAAATCTGCAGTCTCTCAAAAGCCACATACAGAATCTATGGAATGACCAGCGAGTCCCAGACTCACCCAAACCATATCAATCCATCATCCTCTGAATAACAGACTGTCTGCTCCATCAAACCTTCATTTCTCAAGCTGTTATGATCCACTCATTTACACCTGGCTAATTCAGTTCATGTTACACTCTCCAGAATCAAATACCAAACATCTCAACATACACAGTAGTACAGACACGCAAACTACAGTACTTCTACAATGTTTAGAATCAAACTATTGAGTGTGAAGACAAACATAATGATTCATTCCTCAGTTTGTTTAGACTAGACTTTCTTTCTGCAATCGATGACAAAGACTTCTGACGAACAGCCAAATTTTTGAGCATCCTGTGTGTCAAACCCATGTGTCAAACCCTTAAATTTCATCATCTCAGTATGCACTGATGGAATAACGTTAAGAAATCATTTTGGGGAAGATACACAAACTTTATACGTGTTCTATTAAAACTGCTGTTTAGAAATCATAAACGTGACGCTCTTTTAAAACAAACCAAACAATCAATGCTGACCTTGAGATTACACTCGAAAGAGCATTAATCCACCAATAGATCTCAAGTACACACAGGCTAATTTCCTTATGAAACACAACATATATTGACCGAACCTGCTCCGATAACTTCAGCACCAGTTATGGCTGCAATTTGGCTTCATAAATGGCATTAACAGTGCAAATATTTACAGGGTCTCCTAGAAACAGACATGCTATGATTTAATGTACAATTAAATTAATGAGGGTCCAGAGAGGGAACTGATTTTTCCGATACGCATTTTTCACTCCATCCAAGATACATAAACAAGGAATACATTTGGAAACTCAAGATGCAACAGGACATATCTGTATCAATTTGGATATCTGGGGCATGCGTGTATAACTTGCTGTCATTCTGTCAAATCTGTTTTATATCAAATAGAAAACTTGATGTTTTTGCTTAAGGCAAACAAGATTCCTCAGATTATTGAGGAATCAAGTGTTTGATAGCCTGTCAGAGTACAGGTCGTTTTTCCCCTCTGCGTTAGCGTTTACAGGAACTGACTGCGTGTGTGGACAAGAACAGACATTTGGGAACTCTATTCTACTATTGTTTTATGAAAGATGCGTGTACATGCCTGAAACAGTCAGGGAGAGATAAACACTCAAGGATGTGTAAGAAATAAAGAAAGAAAGTTGCTATTGTAACTATGAAATCAGGTCCAGGCAGGAAGTGTCATAGACTTGAAGAGGTTGAGTCAAGGGTTTAACTAGATTAAACTTTCAAAGAATGCAATTCTCTCTGTTTACACTTACATAGCTAGACATATTAATGTTTTTGAAAGAGGTCTCTTTTGTTCATCAAGGCTGCGTTTATTTGATTAAAAATACTGTAAAAACAGTAATTTTGTGAAATATTACAATGCAAAATACGTTTTTTTAATTTATTTTGATAATTTTCAAATATAATGTATTCCTGTAATTGCAAAGCAGAATTTACAGCAACATTACGCCAGTCTTCAGTGTCACATGATCCTTTGATGAATATTCTAAAATGCAGATTCTATTCTGATTTGCTTCTCAAGGAACATTTCTTATTATTATCAGTGTTAAAACAGTTGTGCTGCTTAATATTTCTGTGAAACAGTGATTCTTTTTTTCAGGACCGTTTTGGTAAATAGAGAGTTCAACAGCATTTATTTGAAACAGAATAAATGTATTTACTTGTTGAATAAAAGTATTAATTTCTTTTAAAAAATGTTTTGCAAAACCCAAACTTTTGAATAGTACTCCATATGTGCATGGGAAGATGTTTTTGTTTTAATTTGCTAAAATATCCAACTACAAATAACATAATAAAACAGAGAAAAAAATAATAATTGCATTGAACAGATTCAGTGAAAAGTCTAACAATAATGTTTACATTATAAATGACTAGTGGAGTAAATTATAATACAATATTTGTGCTAAACAAAAAGTACAGTATAAATATAAACCAATGTAACAACAGCATTTAGGAAAGAGTCAAATAAATGTCCTGCTGTTTAAATATTAGTGTTGACTTCACAAAAAAGCTCTTGCATCATATGAGAAAACATAAAATATGGTGCACATATTTACAATTGGACATTCTCAATTATATGAAACAGTAACGACCACTGTAAATGTAGTATGTAATATAGAGCAAACTGAGCACTGGAGTCATTTAGCTCTAAACCACACTAGTAAATGTCACTTGGACTTGAATAGCCAGCATGAGCACCACAGCTAAATGTGTTGAAGCAAACCACAGCTTTGACATAAAATGCATTACATGTCTAACCTCAGTCCTTTTCTTTCAACTCAATCAAGCATGGGTTAATGTTCTGCTGAATCTCTCCCTGCTGCGTCCAGCAATCTTTAAACAATCAAGCCAGTCGTGCCAATTATTTGTACTAGAGCATTACAGCGCCATCTACTGCTATCAGACAGATTCATTTACAGTGGTTATTATGAGACTCAATTGACAGTCAGGACTGCAAAAAACACATGAAATCAGATTTTCTTAAATCAGATTCAAACCAAATTTGAAGTTGATTTGAAATGCAATTCCATCGGATGTGCACTTCTACAGATGTGTCTCAGTCTGAACACTCTGGCTGTTCGACAAGGCGACACACAACGGCAAGGTCAAAACCAGTGACAGAAACGGAGAAAGCATACATTCAAACATGTATACCAGTCTCTTGAAAGAGAGATAAAGCACCTCCATTTTTCCTGCATCCATTTTGAAAGCCTCGTCACAAACATCCCTAACGCCTACGTCATTACAAAAGCAACCCATGCAGATAGGTTGATTATATCTGGACACACAAACCTTCTTCAATCACTTGCAATTAATAGTGTGGACAGTCTACTGTACCTCAAAAGATCTGATCTGAGACAAAAAAATCTGATTTGCCTGCAGTTCATATTATTATATATCAGTTGGTATGTAAATGCAGCTAAAAGTGAACGGAGCAGAACTCAAAAAGTTATGTGGACTGACCTTAGTTGGCCTTTGAGCTCAGTGAATCGTGGTCGTTTGCTGGGATCGTACGCCCAGCACTTGGTCATCAGGCTGTAGAGGGTCGGCGGGCAGTTAGGAGGCATGGCCAGACGCTCGCCGTTCTCAATCCGACCAATCACGTCGTTATTCTTCACGCCTTGAAACGGCTTCACTCCGTACATCAGTATCTCCCACATACAAACCCCTAAAACACAAACATGAAGTGAGTCTAGATACACATGAAGGCAATGGCAATATTCCACTTTAGATGAAACCCAACTTTAGAACTAATTAAAGACAGCAATAAAACAAGTGGCATCACTACCAATCTACACTTGTATTGTATTGTATTGTATTGTATTGTATTTGGAATCTGGAATCTATATGGAATAACTGAATCTAATGGAAACTGTTTTTGTGGGCTGTTTGAATGTCTGAACATGCACGTTATTTTGAGTTTCTGATTTTGACTAGAGGAACGAAAGAAGCACACACTCACCAAACATCCACACGTCACTGGCTGAGGTAAAACGTCTGAAGTTTATTGACTCTGGCGCCATCCATTTAATAGGTAGTTTTCCTTTAGAGGCTGGAAATAGAGAGAGAGGAGAGAATGAGAGAGAGTGTGAATGAGAAGAGTCTGTTCCAAAAGTCTGAGACCACTAGTGAGAATGCTTCCATTTTGGCATTATTTTCTAATTCAATGCAACAATTTTCACTAAAACTATATTATCAGCACTGCTTTGCAATTTGAGTGAAAACAGTGCAAAACAGTGCAGAATTTAAAATATTTCTTTATATTTTATTCTTTTTTTTTAACATGAAATGATTAGTTGCTTTTAAAACATAAAACCTGTATATTTTGAGGTTTAATTTAAAAAAAGGCTTTTGAACCCCAATGTGAACTACCATTCAAAAGTTTAGGGTTAGGGTCTGTGCTCTGTGCTCATAGGGCTGCATGTATTTGATGAAACATATAGTAAAAAAAAAACAGGAATATTATGAAAGTATACAACATTTTTATTTACAACTTTAACATTTTTATTTATTTTCAAATGTAATTTATTCCTGTGACGGCAAAGCTGAATTTTCAGCAGCCATTATTCCGCACTTCAGTGTCACATGATCATTGCTGAATTTAGGTCTGAACTGGTGCTCAAAAACATTTCTTATTATTATAAATTTTGAAAACAAGTTGAGTTGCTTTATGTTTTTGTAGAAAACATGATTTTTTTTTTCAAGATTTTTTAATGTCTAGAAAGTCAAAAGAACAGCATTGATTTGAAATATAAATTTGAGGGGAAAAAAAAAAAAGGTTCAGCACTTCAAAAATGGTTACCGATACAGTAATAGGAAATATCATTTATAGATAGAATTTCTCAAGTATCAACACATTTTTTTTCTCGATTTACTTTAGCGCATAAATTCAATATCATTACTTTAAATGTTGAAAAAAATCTGTTTGAAAACACTTTTTGTCGAGAAAATGGGCTTTAAAGCAAATACATGTGATGGTACATGACAGAATATGTTTAAATGTGCAGTTGTATTAAGTGACAACTTGGATATTTGAGTTGTTAAGCTAAATCCAGGAAAGTTATTGTAACCCAAATATTTTAATTGTGATGGCTAATTGAAACATTATTTTTTCAGTGTCTAAATGCAGAATAGGCAGTTGTTTCTCATATTTTAACATAATCTGAAAAAAATAATACAACTGCACCCGTTTCTGAAAATTTCTGCATTTACACAAGCTTAATTAGTTTACTAAATCATTTTTTTCTTTCATTTTCACACTTAATCATGTTTGTTAAAAGGTATTTTATGAGCTTATGTTACATTCACCGTTTTGCTCTCTGTTTGTTCTGTTGCCACTGTCTCTTTTTATGGACAAAAAAAGTATACATGTCGACAGTGCCTTTATACCTTTATAATAAGAGCTGTCCTCCATGTATCTAGACAACCCAAAGTCTCCCAGCTTCACACAGTCCACTGAAGACACAAGAACGTTACGTGCCGCAATGTCCCTAAAAAAAACATTAGGTAAGAAAGTAGACACCTTTAAGAACTGTCTTATATCCAGACTATCAGTACCTCATCAGTAAAATAAATAATTCATGCATAAGTACAAGTAGATGAGGTTCCTGATCCTTCGTGCAAAAACATTTAACAGGAAGGGGAAGTGATGACTGCAACACCAGCAGTGTTTGAAGGATGTGGACACTTACCTGTGTACAAAGCGTTTGCTCTCTAGGTACGCAAGGGCTGTACTGAGCTGGTAAGAAAACAGGATAAGCGATGCTAAATCCAGATTGTACTTCCTAATCTGAAGGAATGAACGCAACTGGAAAAATAAAAGAGGGAGAAAAAAAATTAAATGCATAAATATATCAGTAAATAATTAAATAAAATATTAGGGAAGTTTTATGCAAATGCAGAGCAAATTGAACTACATTAACTAACAATTAACATGTACAGTACTGTCAGAGTTAAAACCAACGATGAACATTAGATGGAGCTGTTGTACAGGTCACAGGAAACCAGAGCCTATTTCCATGAGTTTCTCATTTTGCATTGCATTGTTTTTTTGTTTTTTGTTTTTTTTATTATGTATACAATTCACTAAAAGTGTCAGGAAAAAAGCATGTAGATCATGAGAAGTTTGCATATAAGCTTGTTTTAATGTAATTTCTCGAATAATTGAAATGCCAAATAAATTATTATAAACCAAATAATTATAATGTTACCTTCAGAGATTTAAGATAAGCTGGAGGTTAGTTATTTACAATGATTTGTAAGAACATTTACATTTTTTGTAAAGTTTTGTCTTAACAACTATCTTAAAGGGATAGATCATATATTTGTGTTCCACAGAAGAACAAAAATCATACAGGTTTGGAACGTCATGAGTAAATGATGACAGAATTTCCATTTTGGGTGAGCTATCCCTTTAAGAAAAAAAGATAAGAACATTCCTATTTGGTAATCAAAATAAACTTAAAGTTAAAGTTAAAGTGAGTCTAAGGAAAGTTTTCTCAATCTGGCCCGAGATGTGAACAGCATGTGTCGACTCTTAGCTGTTCGCTTTTTATCGGATCACCCAAAACAGATGTTAACACCGGGTGTAAATATGGCTTTTTGTTAATGCAGAACCTCTGTAGAGACTTTAGAGAGTTTTTAGCCGTTTGGCAGGTAACAGTTTCTCATCAGAAAGCCCATTTCCCCTCATTCACAGAGTTTCAGTTGGATTGAATCATCTGAGAAGTGTTATGACAAACAGCCTCCGCTAGCAATCATCTTTACTACGCCTTTATGGCCAGTTTATGAGACAAGCAGTCATGATAGATTACTCCAGCTTTAACCCGGCTGCCATCTTTGCGAATAATGCGAGCTTAATGTGTCTAATATCAGGGCATGTTCCCTTGGACATTTATGACTTGTACAAACCCCTTCACCAAACCCAATTGCTACACAGACTGCTACACATTTTTTTACACAGATTGCCTGTCATAAGTAAAAAAAGCCCCACCTCTCCCAGTGTGCACAGCTCCATGATGATCCACACTGGGTTTTCTGTAATGACACCAATCAGCTTAACAATATGCGGGTGATCGAACTGTCGCATGGTCACTGCAGGAAGACAGAGAGACAAAATGACATTCCAGCAGAGCAAACTGCAACATATAGAGTATAACTGCAGCATATAGAATAGAACAGCAGCATATACTGTAGAGTATAACTGCATTTGTTATGAAAAACATACACTACCATTCAAAAGTTGCGGGTACAATTTTCAGCAAAATTGATCAAATTGATCAATTTCAAATTGATCAATAGAGGGTGACAGTAAAGACATTTATAATGTTACAAAAGATTTCTATTTCAAATGATGCTGTTCTTTTACTGGATGGTTTTTAACATTGCTAATAATAAAAAAATGTTTTTGAGCACCAAATCAGCATATTAGAATGATTTCTGAAGGATCATGTAACACTGAACGTAGCTAATTAAGCTAAAAAGTCAGCTTTGTCATTGCAGGAATAAATTAGATTTAAAAAATATTTTATATTATTTTTATAAAAATATTTATTGTAACAATATTTGTAAAATAACAATATTTGTAAAATATTACAGTTTTTTACTGTATTTTTGATCAGATAAATGCAGCCCCTTGGTCTTTATGAACCCAAAATATTTCTACATATTTATTGTTGCATTCACAAAGAAAGAACAATATATAACTCTCTTAGTATGTACAACATTTTTTTTTTTAAAGTGCATTTCTTTTGCCTAAACAATTTAGTATTTTGTTAGGTCACAACATGTTGCTTAAAGTAAAATCTGCGTCCTGAGGCAAAACCAGATGAGAACTACTCATTTATACATAGTGAAACCTATGAGAGCTCATTTGCTTCCATAGTATGGAGAAAAAAGCTATGGAAGCCAATGGGGCCCATCAACTGTGTTCAGGTGAACTATCCCTTTAATAAGTGTGGTATGACATTACAAGGTGATATTCAGAATAGTAGGATATGCACCATGTGTATCTAAATCAGACAAAACTGAATTATACAGCTTAATCTAATTATCTGTGAAGGATCTATAAAAGCTGTGGTAAAAAACACCATGTCCTTTTTACAAGTGCCTGACCTTTCCTTCACTCTCACTCATACCAGCACCTGTTCAAGTGTATAAAAGCCAACAGCTGTGCTCTTACAAACTCAACATTCTGAAAACGTTTAGAGTTTCCGCACAACTAACCAAAACACATTGCTCTTAATTTAAGAGATGGAAGGTTGACGGACACAGCCATGTGAATGACGCAGATATTCAGTGATGTTATGGGGTGCTTGGTATCAGAGATTTTACACTCACAGGCCTCCTGGAGGAACTTTTCTCGAACGCTGTCCGACGTGCAGTTCTTACACGTCTTTATTGCCACAGAAAGTGCTGGGTTCTCCTGACGGCAAAAAAAGAAAAAAAAACAAGTATTTAATAAGTGTTTTAGTCCAGCTTCCCGTTTCATATGTCATTATTATTTCCTATCACAGTGTGAAAATTATACTTAATAAAGACTGAACCTTTAATATCTAATATACACAATCAATCAAAAATTTAGGGTCAGCAAGACTTTTTCAGTAAAACTAATCCTTATGAACTGAGCGGTTTAATCCAAATTTTCTGAAGAGAAATAAATCGCTTTATATGATGAACATATTCAATTTAGGCTTTTTATTCACATATAAATATTCATCTACTCACACATCAGAAGCTCAAACATGTTCACTTGACATGTGAGAACCAATGAGGCTCATTCTTGTGTCACGCCACACGTTTGAGCTTCTGCAAGAACAAATGAAGTTTGTTCTCGGGGATTAAGCAAGTACAGATGAGATTACCATATCTTATATACAGTATGTGAATAAAATCGGTTAAATAAAATTGAAATCGGGTTCATCATTTAAACCATTTGTCTCTTCTGACTAAACTTGTGGACTCAACCTCTCAATTCATATGGATTAGTTTACTAGTTTTTATCTCTTAATGACATTTTTTCGTTGAACCCTTTTAATACTTTTATTCAGTAAGGATGAAATGAATTGATCAAAAATGACAATAAAGACATTGTAACAAAAAAAAAATAATGCTGTTCTTTTGAACTTTCGGTTCATCAATTCATTAAAGCATCATCTTTTTCAACAGTTTGTCAGGATTTTAGGATAATTTTACAGGAAAAACATTTAAAAAGCTATTTCAAATTCTAATAATATTTCACATAAATACTGTTTAAATAATTTAATAAAATGAAACAAGTAATTTATACCGGACACAAGTAGATCCCTTGATGGACGTCTCCAAACTGGCCCTCTCCTATACAGCGTCCCAGCTCAATTCTGTCTCTTTGGATCTCATAGTCTCTGGCTGAAAAACAAAAAGGGGCCTACAGTGAACAAACATTTAAAAATATAATTTCATTTATGATTATCACAGGCCACTTTGCACTATATACCAAGACACCATGCAATTCTTTCCTCCATCTGAATCTGTTCATATATGCTTTCCAATATAGAATCTATCCCATACTGTACATGCCATTAAAACACAATTATAAAACAAAAAGGCAAACAAGACTCAGTAAAGAAAATATACCAAGGTTTAAAAAATAGTTACTGAACAAGTCATTTATATGTAAAAGTGTCAAAGCCAGTTTGGAGCACCTTTAGTGGAACTTGAATGTGTCAGTCAAAACGCAGCATATATGTGGGTAAATCCCCCCCAAAAAACAATGATTTCTGTTTAAAACATCAGTAAATAAGCATATAAAGATTTAACCAAAAGAAACACAGACAGGCAAAGCAAAAGCACACAAACACACAGGCCCCACCATCACACATGAAGTCTCAAGCATATGAAGGGAAGGGAAGGGAATGAAAACAGCAGGAGAAACAGCTTTACCTTCATCTAGTCCATAATATTCTGTTGTGCCAATAACGAGAGAAAACAAAGTGGCAAATATAACACTGGATAACATAAAGATCACCATTAACTAATAATTATTTCCTTTTGTAAAGAACATTTTAATGAATGTTTACAAAAACCAAACACTAAGTTTTCTTATCACAGCCCGGTGATTTTATATATTGTAGATTGTATATTTTGTATATTTTATATAGATTTTATATATGTAATATGTTCATTTCACATATGTGGGTCGTTTATTTAATATATTGAACATCATAATTTCAGCTTAAAAACATATATTTATAATTCTGGGGTAACAAACACAAGTATGTTAGATTTAAAAAAGATATGAAATATACACAGTATATGATATAGCTAAATGTTTGTTCTATTTATAAAACAGGCGTTCAACATCATATCCATTTTGATGCTTCCCTTGTGTCCTATAAGCACATGGAAGAGCGTCCATGTGACCAGGATTGGTCAATACATGGATTTAGTTCTGTTGTTATTATACAACTTCCTATATTCAAGCCCACACTGAGCAAATGATGATTGACTGAGATGCAAGCGCACAGAGAGGCAGAGACAAAACTGAACGCCACCTTACAGAGTTCAGTTTCAGACCTAAAAGAACAGCTAAGCAGAAAGCGACACCGACTCAAGCATCTATAAACGTCTCAAGAGCGCCTGTGTCTGATGCCAAACAGCAAGCTCAAAAATCAGGTAGATAATAGGAAAGTAGGTAAGGAAAAGATATATTTGCTGTAAAGGATGTTTTTACGATATAGAACAGCTGAACTAACTTATGAAACCAACAGTTTACCCAGCAGATTATTTGAAGTCAAATTTAAAAACACACAAATCAAAAAGGATCTCATTTTAGCTGATTGATTCAGTTTTAACGTGAATTTTTAAGCCAGAGCACCATAATACTGGTCTGAGATCAGTGTAAACCTGTGATACTCACTGGAGGGCATGGTGTATGTGTCCTCTTCGTCTATGATCTCAGCGTAGTCATCTGTTTCTGAAAAGGGAAAACAGTATTTTAAGTCCTAATGAACCAGGACCAGCTAAAAACAGCGCTTCCAAAACCAGAAACTCGTCTGCTCATCTCTGGCACAAACTCCATATCGTCTCTTCCCCATTAACAGAGCTAAGTTTAAAAGTGTTCGGAGGACTATGTATTCTGCAGGAGTTTGAGTTGGCTTCGATCACATCCTCGCAGCTGTGATATCTGAGTGTGTGTTTAAAGAGCGAGTACATCTGGCAGTGAGGGGGGAATTTCTTTCTAAAGCATTGGTGTCATTGGGAAAAACAGATGAAGTCATGGGTAATCTGACAGCTATTGTGTCTGGTTTTAAGGAAAAAGTTATGTCAAATATTATCTACTCAGCAATGCAGCAAAACACCTGTGAGCAAACACTTTCCCTTTACTGTGAGAGAAAAGGATGTGTGTTTTCACTAGATAAAGTCTCCAACATGGCTGAACTGAATAGTTTTACGAGATCAAAACAACATCAAATTCCACTGGAAGCACACAGATACACCTAGGTATTTTGTTTTTCTGGAGTTCACAGGACTAAAACACGAAGCTGTGCTATCGAACAGGAAAATACTGAAGAAGGCTTTAGCAAATAGTTCTTCTTGAGTGAAAAACTTTCCACTTTGATATATACTTAATATTCTCTGAAAAATATATCGCTGTGTTGAGCTAATAAGTTCAAATACAAATGGTTGGGAGTTCAGTTGAGGCAATAGGCTGGTCAATACGTAAAAATATTAAATATTAAATATTTAAATAACTGATATTGTTCGGCCGTTTGATGATATTAATATATCTTTTGAGCTCTAAAATTGTAAAAAAGAAAAAAAAAAATATTTTCACCAAACAGGCATTGTTGAAAAGTTAAAAATGTAGTTACAAATAAAAAGTTAAATAAATAGTAATAAATAGCAATTCTTACCTAAATATATTTTTATTACTTACTATTTATTTTGTTGTTATAAGGAAAAAAAAAATGCCATGTGAGACTATTTTTGAATATTTAAGAGTGATGGCGCAAATAAATCATTTCAAATTTTTTTAAATGCGACTGGTGTTTAAATTGAAAATATATCTTATATATACCTCTTAAAGTTATATTCTATAGTCTAAAACTACTGTAGTGTATTGCCAGTCTATAGGAAACTTAAATGCGCATTAGAATCACATTTTTTTTGTCAGCAAAATCACACTGATCAAGATGACTCATAATAATATATTGTGAATAGCCTGCTCAATTCAGCAATAAGACAAAATTGGACTTTACCATCACCAATATCATCTGTGGATCCAATCAGCATGCAAAAGATTTAAGAAAGACAGGGAGAAAGAGAAAGCATTAGATTAATGTCTTTACCATAATCAGAAGGAGAGGCAACAGCACAAAAGAGTATTTGAAGAGTTCAGATGCAAAAACCTCTAAATGCCATTTGAAATTTTCTTCTTAAATTATGATTTTTATCAAACTTGTATATTTAAGTTCAGTAATTTCACTTAAATAACAATTAATAGGTAATTATCATTGCCATTTAAGTAAGATCACTGAACTTAAATATACAAGCTTGATAAAAATGATCATTCTAGAAGAAAATTTCAAATGGCACTTAGAGGCTTTTGCATCTGAACTCTTCATTTCATGGCTGTTACACAATGCAATAAAACAAAGCCCCAAACCATTATTAGCAAGAGGAAGTGTTCGGAAAAAGCTTCAGATTATATTACATACATGCACAATCATGGTGAGTGACTTCCTAGTGATCTCTATTGTTCTTCCACTGAGAAAATGACATTTTCTTTCCCATAAAACAAACCTTTTTGTATTTTTATTATGACATTATTTAGTGTTTATTAAGCCATTTTCCTTGTGAGGAACATTGACCACCATTATTTAGGTGAGTTTCGGGTCCCCATCCTACACACAAAAGTAAGTTGGAGAAGGTTTAGAAAATAACTGAAGGGTTTGGAGAAGTTTTAGATACATATCAACAGGCTCGACCGCATTCATTTCAACTCGAACCACTTAGAATTATTGAGATCTCAACAGGCTTTCCAGGAAACATCAGAGGTTCAAAGAACCTGGCTGGAATTAGTTATGGATTCAATTCATTATCATTGAAAATGAAAGGTCACAGTGCAGTCGTCTTGGATAAGTCTTACCTGAAATGGAGATTGCTTTGGCCTTGACTCCTTGCAACCGTTTCTCATGGTTTGCTGATCTGTGTGACAGAGGTTGAAGAAGATGAATCATGTACATTCTCAATCAAACTTAATTCACAGTATGACCTTTTCTACACCGAAGCCACTGTGCCGGTCTGTTCCATTAGCATGTGCAGGGAGCACATAACAGATGGGTACTACCACAATCACATTAATGGGAGCTGGGCTGAGCGTCACATTAGTTGAGGGTACACTGAGAGATTCCACATGTCTGAGCCAAAAAAGCCGAAAGAGCAAGAACAGAGTGTGTAAGAGGAGCTGAGTCCATCTAATGAAAATCTGTGGGTATAAACTTACTTTGGAGCCTTTGGGATAGATGGAAGAGCTCTCTCTCCTTCTGTTGACAAACAATGACAAATACAATTGAAATGTGAAAACCAAAACAGAAATAATAACAAAAGAAAACAAAAAAACTGAGTAAGGAATATCCTTTTCATTTTCAAATCAGAATTTATTAGATGATTTGAGGAGACATGAGCACCAGTGACCAATGGCAATGTGCAATAGCTTTGTTTTATGCAAATGAGGAGGGACAATGGAAGTGAATCCACTATTAACAGATGCGCATCTATTAGTAAGGTAAATTCATTTGTCAAGACTTTGTTTTAGCTTTAATTTTAGCAGACCTCCAACTAGGAAAATATGTTGTTTTGCATATAAAACACATACAGTTCAGATGTTTGAGGCCTGTGAGATTTCTTTATGTGTTTTTGAAAGAAGTCTTTCGCATGTGCTGTATTTTTTTATTAAAATACAGCAAAATTGTGTTAATATTATTACAATTTAAAAAAGGGTAAAATGTAATACATTTTCAGTATCATTACACCAGTCTTCAGTGTCATATGATGCTTCATAAATCATTTGAATATGCTGATTTAGTGCTCAAGAAATATTTCTTATTATCACCAATGTTAAAAAACATTGTAAAGCTTGATATTTTTTTAAAATAAAAACAGCATTTATTTTAAATATAAATCATTTGTTCATTATAAATATTTTTTTTATTATTTTTGATCAATTTAATGTGTCCTTGTTGAATCAAAGTATTAATTTCGCTAACACTTCACAATAAGGTTTCATTTGTTAACATGCATTAACAATGAACAATATAGCATTTATTAATCTTAGTGAATATTAATTTCAACATTCACTAATACATTTAAGATCGAAAGTTGTATCTGCTAACATTAGTTTAATGGTACTGCAAACTAGCATGAACATGGACATTTTTATTAACTAACATAAATGCAAATAAATGCTGTGAGAACATATTGTTCATCGTTAGGTAATGCACGTAACCTTACTTTCATTTCTTTTTTTTTAAATCACAAACTTTATATGTATATGTATGTGTTTGTGTTCTCACCTTTCTGAACACGGACAATAAACGACGAGGAACTTCCGTTAACAAGTCTACAGTAGCCGTCAATGAGATCGGCCATGTTCTCCGCAGTGTTTAGTGTCGTAGTTGTCACCGTCAGAGGCTGAGAAATGCACGAGAACACTGTACCATTATATCCATGTACAAAAACCACATATAAGACAAAATACACTAAAAAATGTGTGGGTGTTACCTCAGGTGCTCTAGCCACATCTAACTGTAGCATTCCCTTCCTCTCTCGCTCCTCAAACTGAATACTCTTCACTTGCGTGAAGTTGGCGAGGTGTGTTGGCTACACAAAGAGACGCAGACTTAATAAACTCTGTACAGATGTCTATCAGTTCATTCCCCCATCCATAGGACTGCACAGTACTTACGTTTGAGCCTTTGTCGGTCAAGTAACTGATGCCTTCCTCTGGTCCGATGGCCAACTCCACTGATATCACCCAGCTCGACTAGCACACACAACAGCAGACACATTCAACTCAAACACTTCATGAAACACAAACAAACTAATAAATACAATGCAACATTATTTTCCAATCACATTGACAAATGATTAAATGCTGTATCCATTTAAATTAAAAAACAAAACAAAACAAACTGATGACCATTCAGAGACGATATTCATCTTTTAGCCAACAGATGGCACTACAGATCATTAAATCACCATCAAGAAAGAAATAATAAATCAAGAGATTTATTAGACGACTTGTGGCTTTATTGTAATGAATTGAATTAATTAACATCTAAACTCAACTCACCCCGAGAGCACATTTAAAACACTCCTTATCAAATCTGTATATAGGGGACAGGATCTCAAAGAATTTGAGGATACACTGCTCATCGTTCAGATTGGCGAATTGTTTGAACGTCTGTTGGATCAGTTTCCGCAGGGATTTAGCCTGAAAAGACAAAACACAATTACTTGTAATCACTTACAATCCCTGAAAGGTTTTTTTTAAAGACTTTTTCCTATCTGAGTTTAATATGCATTGAAAACTCTAAGCAACTCGTGACTTAGAAAGATTGCAAACTGTGAAACACTGCTTTGTTTCCTCAGGCTCAACCAATGGAATACATTTGGGGCGGGACTAATTGTTTGGTGCAAAAATTACACACTTCACTTTTAGGTGTTAGACAACAAGAACCTTATTTCATCAAACTGGGACATTCAAATCTTTTAAAAGGAAAAGGTGCTTATAACGGAATTTCCTAAATGAATATTTCTTCAGAGAGAATGTCAATCATTTTGACGTTACAATACAAGAATAGGACCATAGCCAAGGAAATTGCTAAAATAAAACAGTCTTTGTAGAATAGTGACAGCTATCTCAATAGGGGGTCTTATAATTGAATTTTAAACAGTTTCTTTAATGAATCTTTAATGGTGTAAACAAGCTGTGTGTGTCAAATTATGCAAACACTATCAAAAAGTATTTATTATTTAGACATGATAAATAGCCAATTAGAATCAGGGTCCTCTCCAGAAGAGATGCAGAATGTTTGAAAAATTGAAAGATCCTTAAAACTGGTCTGTAATTCTCTCTTCCCTCTTGACATGGGCTTGGGTTTCCATGGCAACCAATGAAAAGGAGTCGATTTTGGGCTGCTTTGGGGTAGAATGTAAACTATGAAAAGGAAGAGCAGAGGAGAGCGAAAGCTACAAAATATGCAGAAAATCCCCTTTAACAAAGAAAAGGAAAAACCCTTAGGGGACACAAACGCTATTACCATTCTCTACCTCAATTTTTAAATGCATTTAAACGCACAGAGAATTGCAATTAGTCTACAATCTCAATGATTCAATCAGCAGTAACTAAAATCAGGAAGCACAAAAGATTGTAACTGCCAAAATGTAAATGTGAACTGCATAATTTTCGGATATCTTTACATTTTTTCACATATATAAAAATAAAAGAAAACATTTACATATATTTACTTTTAATAATAATTTTTTTAATTGTGTTTAAAAAAATAATTGTGTTTAATTGTGTTTAAAAAGTGTGTTTAATATTTACTTTTATTAATAAAGAAAAAAAGTTAATTAATTTGTAATTTAATTTAAGTCATTTTTTTTTTTTAAAAGTGAAAAATGTAAACACATGACAATTAATTTAATAGAATTTTTCACGAAAAAATAATGCTATAAAATAACAGTAGACATCATGCCACAGCATACTGAAGACTGAAACGGACTAGGTAGGTCAGATGGAAAAGGAAATGGGCTCTGTGGCAAACTGTGTTTCATTAGAACGGTTCCCTTCAGTGGCTTCTTCAGAGAGAGAGAGGGAGAGAGAGAGAGAACAGAATTGGGCCAAATCATCTCATGGGTGTGAGACCGCAGAAGCCAGGTAAGTAATAACATTGATTTTGCCTGAACAATAGCATTTTCTCACGTTCAATAAACCGAGACAACCACCGTTTTGAGGAAGTCATCGCAGGAGCATCAGAAATGTATTACCTTTACTGAATCTAATAAACTCTTTGGAAAAAATCTCCGTAGACCAACGTCCTTCCTGCAGGGAGAGAATACAGAAAGACACTGACTTGAGTTTTCAAATCCAGTAAAGCCTCAGATAAGTTTATGGGGTGAAAACACAAGAAATGAGACAGCAACTTGTTTGAGGCTGAGGTTATTGTCTCTTCCAGTGTAAACACTACAGTAATGGAGCCGCTGCACCACTGCAGGAGATGCGCAGAGATCAATTATACTCTACTCAAAATAGATCAGACGGGTTTCAGAGGGCCATGCAACACGGACTAGTTATTCTGACCCATATACACACAATCTGAAAGAAAAAGAGATGGAGAGAAATACTCTAATGGTTCAAAGACCTAGAGAACTCCTTTCAGTCTAGTATGAGCTTGTCTTGAAATACACAGCATTACATCATAAGGTAACAGTGCTGGTATAATGATAATATGAGAACTAATCAGAATTTAATTAACACATTTAATAAATAAAAAGGTGTTGAGCAAGTTAAGCCATTTCTTTTTGTGGTGTCATACCAAGTTTCCCTACGGAAGCCCATTTTTAGTAATTGCAACTTTATCTCACAACAGTGAATATTTCTTAAATTGCTCCTGTCTATCACACGATTATAATTTTAATTATTCCAATTTCTCTTCCTGTCCGATTGACCGCTCGTGTCTCTTCCCAACGGACATGAGCAGACCTCTGAAGGACGAGGAGAATAGGAAGAACACATGACTTGAAATGTCAAAAATGTTGACTTTATTTCACACAAAACACGAGTAAAGTTTACTTTTTACTTTCTCACAACTACCTGATGCAGAAATCACCTACATCAAAGCTAACTGGACCAAAATTTCTCAAGTTCAATAAAAACAGATTCTGTCTAAAGATGCATCACATAATCAAATATGGGCACAAAGTGAGAAGTGGATACTAATGATGTAAACATAGACAGCAGTACTTACTCTAATAATTCATAATTTGATTTCTTATCCAGGGCGTTACCACGCATGTCCCTGAAAAACCTCCTGAAACAGAGAAGAGGAAAGTGATTTGTCTGAATTCAATCCTTAGTTGATAAAAGTCATTGGAAAACACATTACCATTCAAAAGCTTGGGGTTGGTAAGTTTTGTTTTACTGTTTTTTGAAAGAAGCCTCTTATGCTTACGAACTCTGAGTTCATTGGATAATACAGTGTAAATTAGTTTTATACATTTAAAAACTATTGAACAACAGTAATATTGTAAAATGTTAAATAACGCTTTTCTATTTTATTATATTTTCATGAATTTTCAGCTCTCTGTGTTCAGTCTTCAGTGTCACATGATCCTTCAGAAATCAAGAAACGTAGTCCTATTATTATGTTAAAAACAGTTGTGCTGCGTAATGTAATGTGTATCACACATACCTGATTTCAATGCAGCCTAGTTTAAGTGCTATTTCTTGATCAACTTGATCGGCAATCGCCATCATATAATCACTTTTCACCTGGGCATAACAGAGAAATATTAGTCGGTGATACTGACTGTACAGGATGGATGATGACAGAATTTATAATTTCACGCCTCCTCAGCAGACCGAGAATGCTTGTCAAATAAATAAAAAATAAGACAATGATGAGTATCAATTTATAAGAAACACAATAATATAGAGCTAATTTGCTATTGATGAAAAAATAATGAAGGTGGATAACTGATGAAGCACTACTTTCCTCTCAATCCATGCTATTTGTAATTCATTTGTCTTCATTTATTTTGTATAGATCGTCACACATGGACCAGGTGGAATGGGTTTGTGCAACTACAATAACAATAACTTATATAAAGGCCAGTCACTTGTCATTTAAAGGGGTGATGAACTGAGAAATAAAAATCTTCTTGAGCTTTTGACATCTAAGAGGCTATCATATTACAAGAATATTCTGTGTAGCTTGTGATAAAACCGGATCGAGCAACTGAGCAAAACAAAATATTGTGAAGTGCCTGGTTGTGGAAGAAGACAGTCGCTGCATATGCTTCCTCTGGATTCCAATAGGAATGCATTTTTAAACTTTTTAATTTAATTTTTAATAAACTATTTTTAATGACGTTCCAGTTGATGAGGGTAAAACATTGTCTGTCTGTTTGCTTCATTTCACTGAGAATTGTTTTGTAAACAAGACTGGGTTTGCAGACCGATTAAGAGTAAAGAACGGTGCTGTGCCGTCTATATTGGATCCGACAGGAATTGTGCAACACACGGACTCTGGGTCAAACATGTATGGGCGAATCATTCCGGTTGCCATTTTAGAGCACTGGACATTTTCAAAACAATTTCCTCCACGTGCACCGACGAGTGAGTTGAAACTCATTATAATATGCAAATCTGTTATCCACTCACAGCAGTGGGCGTTTACTTCCAAGTCTTCAGTGTGAGACGCCCATAAAAACCGAGCGTTTTTGAGCTAGGCTCAAAACTTAGGTAGAAAATAGCCTATTACTTATTCATTTTGATGTTTTTGAATGTAAAAACCAAGCGAAACGTCATAAGTTGACCTCAGACAACAATATAATACAATTTTAAAAGCCAGTTCATGACCCCTTTTAGCGTTTTATAATGTTTGTAAGCGCATGGTTTGATCTTTGTAACCTGGCAGTGATCAAACCAGTCATGGACCCTGAGCCTTGAACACTAGCCTGGTAATACCAAGCTCTGCTACTTCGTAGACAGAGTCTGGAATGACATGATTGAAAAGTGTTTTCTTTCTCGCGGGGGCGCTTGTCTGAAGTATAAAATCATTGGTTACCCATGAGCCAATCACATAACACAATCACCTCTCTCTCCAAATTAAATATCGCATCCATTCAAAATGTTTAGCAAACACTCTTCTTGTTCGGGCTTCAGTTTGCAGCTCTCAGCCCTTCCTCTGTTCGTTGATTGGCCACCTGTTTTCAGGCCAGAGGAAAACCGAGAGATAGGTCGCTATCTCAGACGGAGTACAGAAGCGAACTGAAATTGAGCAGAAGTACGAAGTCTGACGTAGTCAGGCTAACTGAACACTAAACCACCACTCAATGTGGGTGAATCTCATGAAAATTATTATTATATTACAATTCCTTACTGAGAATTGGGAGTGTACTTAGAGAGAGGGAGTACTTAGTTTTACATTACATCTATTCATTTAGCTGACGCTTTTATCCAAAGCGACTTACAATTGCTATATATGTCAGATGTCGCATGCCTCTGGAGCAACTAGGGGTTAAGTGTCTTGCTCAGGGACACATTGGTGTCTCACAGTGGATTTGAGTCCAGGTCTCTCACACCAAAGGCATGTGTCTTATCCACTGCGCCATCACCACCCTCTTATTATCGTATTGAGACAATGAAGTCTACAATATAGTATAAGTTCTACCTTTTTTGATTTTGGGGTGAAACATTAACAAAATGTTTGCCAGCAATACACAGGCTGCCAAATTAAACTATTAAATCACCTGATGATAAAAGTAGTTAAGAGTTGGCTGGTCCTCAGTAAACTTGTTTAAAAATCCTTTAGGCAAGTATCGAATCCGTAGCTCATATCTGGAGAGAGAAGAGAGAGAATGAAAGAAATGATCAAATAACAAAACACACATGCTGTCAACTCAACCTGAAGTCGGCTGTGAAAGCAGCTCTCACAACCCCCGACCAATCACAACAGATGCTTTAGAAAATAAAGCCCTCTGGTTGAACATCTTCACTGTGTGTCCTGAATCTTTAACAAAGACGATGATTCTGATTATGGAGCTGTTTACTCATCTTCCCTCTGTCTCATACGTGACTGATTAGAGATGCCGGTGAGACATGATCTTCTAAAGTCTGCCAGACAACACAATTACTGTGGTATCAGCAGCTGTCTGTCTGGGAGGTAAGAATCACACCCAGTTCTCGCACAGCTGGCTCACTGTCTGCTCTCAATTACACTAAATTAGTTCAACACATCTCTCTCTACCTGAGAACGAGCCAGAATGCTGTGGCACCTGCCTCACACGTTCAAAACAATTATGTTCTCGAAATCGACTGGGGATGATGTACCTGGAACCGGCTGCCATCTGCCTCAGATATGATGCACAGAACATAAAGACAGAATGAGTTTCTAATAGTTTTAAAATGCACTGTGGAAATAATCTGTGATATTCTTGATTCCTTATAAGCTACATGAGTCGAAAAGGGAAGGGAAGTTATTTTAGTTTGTTTTTTGAGCACAAAAAGTATTCTCGTCACTTCAAAACCATTAAGGTTGAACCACTGTAGTCAATTTTAACGATGTCTTTGCAGCTTTCAAGGCCCAGAAAGGTAGTAATGATGTTGCTGCCTATGGCTGGATCAGAACCTCTCGAATTTCATCAAAAATATCTTCATTTGTGTTCCAATAATGAACGGGTTTGGAACGACAAGAGGGTTCGTAATCAATGAGGGGAATTTCATTTTTGGGTGAACTATCCCTTTAAGTTTAGTGCATATGCTTCAGCATTTTGCATAATATCACCTGTGTAGGTGTATGAAACCAAATTTTAAGTAATTTAAAAAAGAATTCATAATAAATTAGGAATATATAATGAAAAATGTACACATAAAATGAAAATGTTTGAATGTACAATGCATTTTACTTATATTTTATACACACACTATTTGTATAATACTACATAAAAGTGTGTTTTTAGTTAAAATAAAGACCAGTTTGAAGTTCTGGTTTAGATTAGTTTATCACTGTAATTTTGGCTGTGCTGAATAATATTTTTCCATGTGGGAAACACGATCATAGACCATGAAAAAACAAGAGGTAGCCTGCAAGTCTGTTTCTTTTCCATTTCTTCAGAAAGTAAAAAGGAGGAATTTAACCTGCTGATCTGCATTCGGAGAGGGTAAAATGTCTTGCTTTAAAGCAAATGCTGAACTTATTATCAGAGCTCTGTTTTTCATTATAAAGACATGCTGGAGGGCGAACAGAATCCAGCTCATCCTTTGAACTGCGGACTTCCCCGTAAATGCATAAAAAGCCCATTCATACATAATGAACGGTTGAAGAAAGAAGATGGGTGAAACAAGCTTCAGGCTGCGAGAATGGGATATAAACAATAGAGCAATTAAGCAGGGACTGCTTTGTTTAGCTTCATTAAGATAAAGCTCACTACGACTAGCCACATTCATTATGAAGCTCCGCCCACTGGGTCAACCTCACTTTTGATGCAGAATTATACACCCCCACTGCATGAATTATACATAAGCCATTATATCATTCTTTCATCCTATAAATATGAACAGCATGTTCACTCCGATAATGCTTTACAACAGAGCGATATGCAGCGTCATCCTAAAAAAAACAGACATGACCCACATTTTCAAAGTACATATTGGATATAAAGATTTTGTAACAGGAATTATGTCTTATACAATGAAACATGGGAAGGTTTGCATAATTGAACACCTTTCTGAACGGTCTTAGGCTTGAACCATCAAACTTTTTTACCATAAAAGGTTCTTTGGAGTTGAGTAAAGAACCCTATACTTCATATATAGGACCCCAATGAACCCTTTTTTCTAAAAGTGAGGGATTACAGAAATAAGTGATGGCACACTTTACAAAGCCCCTGTGCGGCAACATAGACCTGTCAGAAACTAAAGCGTGTGCATGGTTACTTCCTCTGCAGAAAGCACATAGTTCTGCTTTCTTTTATTTTTAAGTGCATATAAAAAAACATGTTTGATGATGAGAGCATATTCAAAGTAAAATAGTAAAAAGATAAGGTGGCCACTATAAAGTTGACATACAGTTTTTACAATTAAAGGATTTAATTCTGAAATTAGCAAATGAAATGAAAAAGAAATTTTTAAAAGAAATTAAAACTTTTTTCAGCAAAGATAAAACTTGATCGTATAGAGACATTTATAATGTTCGAAAACATTAAACAAGCTTTAGTGACCCCAGTTTGACCTAAAACTTCCAAACACTCTCCTTATGCCGAGTTCAGACTGCATGATTTTAGCCACGATTTTGGCTCGCCGACAGGTTTTGAGAAATCGCCGACAAATGCCCGAAATCACAGGCAAATCGGCGCTCGTTCACGCGAGTGACAATCACGTAGTGTGAATGAACAAAGACGCGAACTGAGAGAATCACCGACAAGTCGCCGACGCCCATGAGATATTTGGCATGCTAAATATCTGGACCTGTCGGCGATTCAAAATCCTGCTGTGTGAAAAGTGTTTTGACTGAAAACTACATCGGCGATCACCGGCAGCCAGTGAGAGAGCAAGATACAGAGCAGCAGGGAGTTCGGGGAGGAGTTATAGATCACATATCAACATGATATGGCATTGTTTTAACAAAAAAAGCTTCTTCTCGGTCTATTTGGACACAATAAATGGAAGAAAAATTAGTAGAAATTTGGCAGGAGCACTCGTGTCTGTTTCACCAGCTGTACCACAACCGGGTCGAAAAAAAAAAGTCTCACGTGAGAACTCCGGTCTTGCACGTGTGGTGTCGCGCGTTGTTTCCTTTTCATATCTCACGCGTGTTTGTTGTGAAATGTAGTTTGCGTGCAGCGTGCTAGACAGAGTCTGTCGGCGATTTTTCTAAAGTCATGCAGTGTGAAACCTTCTGTCGCCGATCCATCGTCCAGTGTGAACACAGCAGCGACTGAATGCTGGCCAAGATAGTCATGCAGTGTGAAAAGAGCAGCGACCTGACTACTTTGAAAATCGTGCAGTCTGAAAGAGCCATTATTTGTCATTGGTTGAAAAACAGATAACCTGCCCGAGCACGAGCAGAACTACACGACTCAGCTGGTCATATGATCTCAACATGGCAGCCACTGAGAAGTATAAACGGGTCAATGACCATGTTACCACGAGTCATAATATTTCTTTTATGGTTATGATATCGGCATTAAAACAATGACTCACCTCCAGTCGTCCTGAGGATGGCTGTGCTCGTACCGCTCCCTCACATGAGACACGCCCATGTCGGGGTGGAGCCAATGAACTTCACCTGTTCTCAGCTGGCAAAGGCGGAGACCAAAGCAGGACACACACCTCACCTTATGGATGTCCACGATCTTCTGTATAATGCCCTGAAAACACACAAACAACAATTTGGTGACAACATAATAGTACACTATAGAGTTTCGAAAATATTCAAAGCAGGACACATCTCAGTGAATCTGAGAGAATATTCTGAAGGAAACGGTTCAAAGCCAGAAGAGTTTCAGTTGAATCTTTCTTTGGTCAATGTGTCATATTACGGGGTCAGTAAGTTCTTTGGTTCTGTGGGATTTGTGAGAGAGGAGATGGATGAGAGAGCAAGAAAGAGCAGGATGTTCAAGTGTCTGCTGCCGCATAATATATGATGTCTAACAGGATGGAAAAACTGTTATTTAATTTATTATGCAAATTGCAAAATGCATGAGCCATGAGGAAATAACTGATAAGTCACATTAGTGTGTGATTAATTATATTTCATGGCCATTATCTTTTCTATTTCCTAACAGACATCGGACTACATAATGTAGCATGTCTAAAACAAAAACAAATAACATTTGAAAAATGGGAAAACATGGATAAATCATAGGGCATTATCACACTAAAACCACCTGGATAAACTCTCACAGATTACATCTGAGATGTCGACTTCAATCAATTTCATTTACTGAATTTGTGCATGTAAATGTGACATTTCTGTGGCAGTTGTTGATTTAGTGTTGGCCAGGTTTGGATGAGGTTCAGACCTGGTCTGTCTAAAGAGCATAAGATGTAAACCTGCATAAAACTGAGACGACGGCAGATATGTGAGGGATGAAAGCGGGACAATACGCTTTGAAGTAACAATGGCTACTTGGCTTCAAAAACCAACCTCATTAAATAATTTAGAGTAGCATACCATTGTCTGAGGGGGTTTTACCACGAGTGTTCTAGGCCACGGAGAGCTGTATTCTGAATAATGCTGAAAAACATGAAGCTCAGAGGAAGCATCATCTTTAGTCTTACACAGGAATGTTTGTGGTGTCAGTATCAAGAAAACGAATGCATCAATAAGATGCATCAATCAGTATTCAGACTAAACCACTTGAAACATATGGATTCTTTTTAGGATCTTTTTGAAGCGTCAAAGTGGTATTTGTCAATGGAGGGACAGGAATCTCTCAGATTTCATTAAAAATATGTTAATTTGTGTTCCAGAGATGAACAGGTCTTTTGAATTTGGAACGACATTAGAGTGAGTAAATGATGCCAGAACTCATTTCTGGCTGAACTAACCCTTTAATAAGATTTCTACTAAGTTCAAAAACAACAATTAAACATCAAAAGTAAATAATTTAGAACTCAGTAACTGAAAATAGTCATCTTAACAATAAGAAAAGCATGTAATAAATGAAACAATATTTACTGATTTACCAAAAAGCTAATATGATGACCTATCGTTTGTCTGCTTACATTTAATAATGACAACATGACTGTAATTATATTGCTAGTTTTGGAAAGAAAATAATATTATTGAATAATAAAAAAATTATTGCCTGATACCAATAACATAATTTGTCCAATGACCATGCCTAACAATGGTTTATCTTACTTACCTTAATATGGGTTATTTTTATGTTATGGATGAGAAGTGAGAACTAACATCAAGATGATGATGATGAAGATGAAGAAGAAAAACAACAACAATAACAATGTGTATGTGTGAAACTAGTAAAAAGCAAACTAACAATGAATAATACTTATTTTATAAATGGCAGTTATATAATATTTTTTTAACATTTAAATTGCAAATATAGTATATATATATTTTTTCTAGTACTAATATGTACTCTATGGAGGGATTATTGGGACAGATTGAAAACTAAAAGTCTGAAAATCCTAAATCCTAAATGGCTGAAAGCCCAATCCTAAATACCAAAAGTGCAATCCTAAATCCCAAATTCATTTCCGACTTATAATTTTAGTTTCAAATTTAGACTTTTGGTTTTCATTGAATTCTTTTAGTTTTCAATCTGACCAAATAATCCCTCCATAGTACTAAAATCTCCTTCAAAATCCCAGCGCTGTCGTCATCGTGTAAACCCCGCCCCAACGTTTCTGATTGGTGCCGCGCTTTCGACGGATTGGAAATGGGCTTGAATGTGCTCTTTGCCAGACTAACTTTCAGAGCAAATCTAAATTTGCTAGAAGTTGTCTGGGTTTTCCCAGGCTAACTAAATAGTATAATATAATGAAAATAATTTCCATTTCAGTTTTTACCAAATATTAATAGGCCCTCCATTAAATAATATAACACCCTAACTCAAATATTATCAGTCTCAATAAGACCATGACATTGCATTTCTCTCTCCTGTATGAAAATGATATGGTCATCCCTAAAAGTTTTGAATTTTGTATGCTGGAGAACAAATTAGTGGGTGACCCAGTCGATCAGCAGACTCACCCTGACATCAGTTGAGTCCCCGTGTCGGATGTTGCTGGACCATGTGCAGGGTTCACTACTGCTCTCGAAGTAGTGGAAGACTCTGAGCACGCGCTCCAGAGGCCCTGCTGTCCGCTCCATCCCTGCGCTGAAGCGAGGCTTGACCCCCTGGTTCAGGGCATGGGTCAGGTTGGGGTCCAGGTAAGCCGCTGCCATGGCTTTGGTGGGTGCTAACTGTCTGTCATATTCTGCAAAAAACAAAGTTATACATGTAAACAATAAGATACAAGAGGCTGTGCTGTATCTGAATAAGTAACGGCTGAAGGGCGTTGTTAGGCAGCATTATGCGAAGCAGAGTACCTGCAACCCCTTCAGCACTTGTCTCGATTACCTTATTGCTTTTATAAAATGGTTACCACACAATAAAAATATTAAAGTAAAAAAAAAAAACATGTATTAGTGCAACTTATTTGAAGTAAAATCACTAAAAGCCTTCCTTTCGCCAGAAAAAAAATAGTCCCTGACCGTGAACAGCAACAACGTTCCAATGTGTAATATGCATGAAAGCTCAAATAAAAACAACATAGGAACTGCAGTGTTGTGCAGTGATAAACAGAACCGGTGGGTGAAGTGGTAATAGCTGTGTTTTATCATGAATAAAGCACAGCTATTGACCAATCAGAATCAAGGACTGGAACTAACCGTTTTATAAATACTGAAATATTTCCATTTGTTAACATTAACTACATAGTGTTTCAATTATTATTATAAGAAACATGTCTATATCATTTATCGTTACAGAACAATTGATTATTATAAATAGGGGCTTTCACATCAGAGGAACCTTTTCATAGTTCCTAGAACTATTGGCGAAAGTACTCGAATTTTTCCCTGTTTGCACCGCAGGAACTGGAACGATTTTAGTTCTAGGAACTCCTTCAGAGTAGGGTCTAACCCAGCATGAGTCGTAAGTATGCGCTGATTGGCTGAGCGCACACGAACCACCAGTACCAGCCATTTTTAAAAAGACAGTGTAAACAGACTATAGCCTATATATTTACTCCAGAAACGAACTCAACGAACAAGGAAAACAGTGATAGATGGGCCACATAACCCTTAAGTTGACGAGAAAATCCAATGCAACTTGGGGACCAAGCCAAACATGATTATGTATTTCTGCTCAGCTAGCGATATTGGACATCAACCAGACGACACACGCTAACAACTTTTCATTACTGTCTACTTTCTATGTATAACAGTTCTCTCAAAAAAGTATAAGACCGGACTGTTAGACATATCCTAAACTATATGAACACAGAGAATGCGAGCACCGTGTGCACTCACAACATGTCACTTCAGAGTTCCTACTGGCGGTGAGAACACAACCAAGAAAAAAGTTCCTAGGCGAACCATTAGTTCTCGGGAACCACCCTAGTGGCTAGTTCCTAGAACTGTCCGGTGTGAAAGCCTCTATTATCATTGGTTCTGATAATCAATCAAATGGTTATCATTTTTTGAGTATGGGAAAGCTATACTAAATGGTCAGTTTTAGTGAATATTCTAGTTCAAAATAGAAAGAAGGAAAAAAAAAAACATTAACATCCATAGCACAACACATAGATAAATCAAAACACACTGACAAGACAATGAAAGCTTTCAGTAGAGTCGCTTCAGAGGTGTCACCTTAACACAACTACTAAGGCAATGAACGGCATAAGCCTTGGATCAACGCTGATAAAGCTGAAGGTCTGATCAGCACAATATTTGACTGTCAGAGCTAAATTTACAGCAGGATGCTGCAGACACTAACAGGAGGTTTGACTCCTGGGAGGATATAAAGGAAAAGGTCCAGACACCAACACCTCAGAGGGACAGATGTCTCCTGCAGGCATGCCAGACGAATGGCCTTGGGGACTATGATAATGTCAGATATTCTGCCAAAAAAGCTTCAAGTACAACAATCCACGATGGCATTCCAAAGCCGCAAGGTCAACACCACAATGGCTGACTGTTTCACGTCAGCTAAATCAGCTCAAAACATTCCCACGATTTGTCTGCAGCTCTATTATGATGGTTAGCAGCTAAGCATATTGGTGGCGACAAGACTACATGGTCATTTTTGTAAAATAAACCATGAACAAAGCAGATGAGTGGTCAGTTGCCTTGGACATCATTAATTATTTATTTCACCAATCAGTTTCAAGCATCCCACAGAGATACTGGTATATAAAATGGTCAAACTAAATTAAGGTCACCAACACAATAATCCCTGCAAATGGGAAATTAAATCAGTGTGAAACAACCGTTTTATAGTGGTTTTTAACTTGGCTTTAGTTCATTTTGAGCTTCTCTCCTACCTTTTCTGAAGAAGGGCCAGCAGGTACACGCCAGCGCTGATCTCAATAGTCCAGGGCTCAAACGGCCCTCTAAAAACAGAAACAATGATCTGACGGAAGCACTAAAGTGCAAAGCACACATAAACTTCGGTGGGTCCAAAGGACGTCAACAAAACGTTAAATCCACGTTGTCACGGTCAGTTTTTTGGTACACATTTCGGACACAAATTCCAGCCCTCACATATTCAAACAGACAATCCATTTTAGTAGCTTCCTCTGTGTGACATCACATCCTGCTTATCATAATGTGTCCAGACTGGCCCATGGTTCTTGTAACCGGTGATACAGTTCCTGTATGTTTTCTCTGAGGAGACCAGGAGAATACACAACACTTCCTGACAAGACGATCATGAGTCAAAGACCTGGATTCAAAACCACAACACTCGAATTAAACCAGCTAATAGACCACAGTCACACGCACCAGCCTACACACACACACAAATGTACTCACTCGCCCACAAGTAAACACACGTGGTTCAATAGGACCTTGGTCAGGAGGAGGAGTTCACAATCACATATATCTGACTGATAACAAAGGCACCTCTCGTTTACATCTCCTTCAAATTCTAGCAAATATCATCTGAATGTTGTATTTCTGCTACATTCTGTGACATAATAAAACATCAAAATTATTTGGATTACAGTCTTGAACAATAGGCGACCTTTGGAAGAGTCAAAATGTGGGAGTCGAAAATATTTAAAAAAACGACTGAACCGTTATGAATCCTGACACTAAATATGGAGCAAAATGTAATTTGAAGTGCTTTCACTGTAACACCTGAGAATATTAGGCTATATTTAGTTGTGCTATTTCCATATGCCAATGGCATAACATTGAATAAAACAAGAAAAATGACTGAATGGTAGTTCATTCACTGTGCATAAGATTATTCAGATGAATGTTCTTGACTGCACCAGAGGCAAGAGAGAGAAGCTTTGTCTCAGTCGGATTTTCCCAAATCTGCAGCCTAAACAAAAGACCCGTGATACAAAACTTTAAAGTGCAACTTACAATGCGTACAACATTTCAAATGTCAGATGAGCATTATGGGATGTTTGCTATAGTTATGCAATGGTTGCTCAAATAGAACATGGCAAACGATGAGACAAACAATTTATGCACCAAGTCTTAGCTAAGCTAAAGCCAAAGCCAAGGGCTAAGCAAGCAACATTTTTTTTTTAAAAGAGACAAAAAAACAGAAACAAAACAATTGACCAAACATGCAAAACCAACATAATTTAGATAAAACTAAAGTCATTGCTTTGACACATTGGTATCATACTGTACTCATTTTAGTAAGCATGTGCCGCGTCTTCACCTTATCTTTCTCCCAGCAAGTCTTTTCAAAGAAATCTCTCAAATCTCTGCCAGAGAGACTGGACACCACACAAAAAGCTCCAGTATCTGAGCTCA
Organism: Pimephales promelas; assembly: GCF_016745375.1. Next base: position 6,794,506 of record NW_024121222.1, read on the forward strand.
AGAAACGTAAGTTGAGACCTCTGATAGTGAGAGTGGTCTCTTTCAGTATCTCCTTCTCACTTAAGGTTTATTTCACTGGCTCCTCCACAGCCATAGGTTAAACTTAGATGATGACTAAAGAGACTCTTTTCATGGGGTAATTCAGCACAGACCCATAGGTAGAGAATTTAGTTTCGTCTCACAATATGACACCAATAAACATACAGATTTGCAGCAAACACAAGCCTCGAAGAAAGTAAAAGGGGGATGGTTCTGTGCCTCTGGAATGGTTTATCCCAATTCCAACTCATTTTCTTTACAGACAGGAGTGAAAGAGAATGTCAGAGAGAGAGAGAGAGAGAGATATTGACATTTCTTTGTCTTATTAGATCTTAAACCCTTGTGTAAGGTGTGACAAAAGAAAAGGTGCAGTTTTCATCTCTCTTTTCTTGTTCCTCTTCATGTACTTTTGCCCTGTCATCGTTAATGGTGTCCTGATTTCTTTGCCCTTGGCTAACAGAGGTCAGTTTCCAACTTTTTATGTGTATTACACCGTATTGCAACTAAATCTACACTGAAAAATATGATTTTGTTACTTGTTCAAATTACTTAATTGAAATTAGCTAATGCAACATTTGCTATACATTTTGTCCTAACTTAATTGCATTGGGTTCAATCCACTTAAATTTAAAATGGAAGTTTACTTAATCCGTTTGTGTTGAGATTACGTAAATTATTTATTTTTGTTGCTTTAACTGAAACTGGATGGAGGATTTTTTTTCCCTAGCATGCTTTGCATTTGGCTAGATCAGGAGAGTAAATGTTGAAATTAAGTTTTTGTTTTTGAGTGAAGGGAAACACCTGGTAATGTTTAAACTTCCATGTTTTAATTCGGCTAACATATCGGTAACTGTCAAATAAAAACTCAAAATCACAGACTTAAATATTGGAATCACTCAATATATTTGAACAGAAATAGCTCTAAAAAAACCCTAAGTTCAACAAAAAATATGTTTAAAATGAAGATGCACAAAAATTTTGTAACCACTCGCATTAAAAAAAAGAAAAACACACACTTTTAATGGCTATAAAATCTGTTTGGTGCAAAGAAAAAGGAAACTGATCGTGGTGAGAGAAGCTAGCCATGCAGGAGGTTTGATTTTATCTATGGCCTGGACAGTTAGAGAGGAAACAAAAGGAATTAGCAGTTTATTAGGAGTTTAACACACTTTTTTCAATGCAATAGCTGTGAAATAGGGCCCAAGAGTAAATTGAAATTGGCTGTCAAGCTGTGTGCCTTTGGTATATTAACTTGTAAAGGCATATAATCTCCAATTAACATCAGTATTGCTGAGATTTTATTAACTTAGCTATAAACAAATGGTAATTTTCCAGCAATTAGTAAGTCTGTACTGTAGGAAAGCTAATATCAGGAATGCCTAGCATTTTATAAGTTATCAATATGTCTGAATGGGCCAGTAAAATAAATAATAAAAGTGTAAATATTTCTGCACCATGCAATGAAACTCATAGATCTCACTGACAATAAATAAAAATATATTCACTATTCCATTTGAGCCAAGCTTCTCACATACACAATCAGTGTAGCTCAGGTAAGAATTCACCCCTCAGTAATGAAGCAACACTCCACCTACATGACTGCTCTTACACTGATGTCAGCGGAGAGATAATCAGGCTCTCTGATTGTTCATTAAACTCAGCCTAATGAGCTGGAGCTCATAGACAGCGAGTCGATGTCTCAGCCCTATAATACAGAAGAGATCCTTCAAAACTTCCTGCTCTGTGAGGCTGTTTTTCGTCGAAACCTCGTCAAAAAATTAATAATTGAAAGAAATAAGCAAATTTGAATATCTTTGCCCAGACTTGTACACAGGACAACAATATAAATCTGGAACTTCTGGAATCAGGAAGGCTAAACATAGTCATACAGGCCACACATTCCATAGCAAATGCAAGTAAAAAATAAATAAATAAATCTTTGGTTAGTGACTAATAAATTACATGAATCAAGTCAGATTGCAAAAATTATAAACTGACCCTTGCTCATGTAAGTGAATTGCGATACAAATCAAAGACTAAACTGCCTACTTTGGTACTATACACTACTGTTCAAAAGTTTGGGGTCACTACGATTTTTTTTGAAAGAAATTAATACTTATATTCAGCAAGGATAAATTAAATTGATCAAAACAGACAGTAAAGACATTCAAAAATCAAAGGTTCCACAAAAATATTAAGTAGAACGACTGTTTACCACATTGATAATATTAAGAAATGTCTATCGAGCACCAAACCAGCATTTTAGAATGATTTCTGAAGAAACCTGGAGTAACGGCTGCCGAACATTTAATGTTACTACTATATAGTAATATTAATTCATGTATTTACTGCATTTTTAATCAAATAAATACAGCCTTGAGAGCATAAGGGCTACTTTTATTTTTTCAAAAACAACAAAAAAACCTTTGAACAGTAGTCTAATCCATAGCTAAATAAATTGAAGGTCTAACAGGTTGTCGACTCCGGTATTGACACTGGAATATGGCCAATAGATTCAATGTAAAAAAATATTTTCAAGATTTGTTATAACAAAATTTTTTTCTTTTGTCAAATCAACTTAAATAATTTATTTAATTCAGATAACTTATTATTTTGAGTTTCTGATGATTAAATCAATCTCCTTTTTCATTGTATTAACTCACTTTTTCCAGTTCAATACACTTAAAATTGAGTCAACCAGGTTACTTACTTTTTTAAGTTAAACCAACAATATTTTTTTACAGTGTTATACAAAATATCACAGATAGATCCTGAATGATATACCAAACACGAGTGAGTGAATCTCTTCACTTTTATCTCGTACCATAAATAAAACTACTCTAAAACATGAAGGACTGAAGCAATTTTGTGAGGAAAAATAAGTGCCATAAAACAATGTAAGATTGTAGTGGCACAGCCCTACAAATATAGATAATGTGCTAGAAGGCATCTGCCGAGATAATAAACTAAACCCAATTCAAAAGCACCTCTATTGAGAGCAAATACCACAATAAAGGTCTGTAGCAAAAACCTAGAGACCACTGAGAGGTCATATCGGACCTCCTACACCGTTCTCCTAAACCTCCTTTAAAATCAATACACCACATCCTGTGAAACAGACCGAGCGTGAAACAGTATCGTGGAGGTTTTCTGGAAGAGGTTTACAGTGCTGTATCTGGGTGACATACTTGGCAGAGGGGGAGGGTAGGAGTAGACGCTGGCTCCTCGTGCCCAGCACAGCGGGAAGGGATTGCAGCCGCTGCTCTCCATCCGCTGGCCTCCTCTCTCGTCTCTCTCCCAGGCCCAGCGGCTCTCCGACTCCCTGACACAGTCATAGGGAGCAGGGGGTGACCCCGGCCCAGCGCAACGCACTTTGACCAGGCCGCCAGGGATGGCCCTCAAAGGCTTGTGGCGGGGCGTAGTGTGAGGTCACGGGAAGGTGATTGGTCAGCTGATGCTCTAATCCAGAAGTGCGAAAACATGAAGTGATCCAGAAGAGCATGAGGTAATGGGAAAGAGGGTGGACGCCAGGTAGATACAAATGCAAGGTGTGCTGGTCTTGTTTTTGAAAACCACTAAAAATCGCATTGGGGAAATATCCAAAAGTGACCGGGAAATCCCACAGCTGTCCGGAGTATTCCAGAGAATGGATGCAGAGGACAAGCCTGGAACAAAAGTAGAAACGTCGACAAGAATAATCCTCACATGCTAAAATGCTTCCTTTTAGCTGCCTTTCTGAGGTTCATCCAGATAAAGAGAGACTGCGGTGACGGAGTGTGTAAGTTTCACAATCCGGCAGAGTGTGTCAGGAGAGAAAGTGTGTGTAACAGGGAGGGATGGGAGAGAGAGAGAATCAGGCCAACTGAAATAAGAGGAGGGGCCTCTTTAAATATGCTAACGAGTACTGTGAAACCAACTGCTATTGGCTGACCAGCTTATGTTTACAAAACACAGACCACCAAGCTAAAAGAAGCAGCCAAACAGGTTTTTCAGGGTCAGGGTTTGACCAGGATTATTCAGTTGGGCGGTCCGGCTTCTGTTTACATTCTCGGCATAGTGTTGCACATTTAAATACAAATCATTATCGCTTCGAAGAACACCTAATCACTTTATGAATGATGGTAGAAATGTTACATTGAGTGCTTTATCAAGAGGCTGTTTGTGGTTCTTCAGGACAGCTGTGGAGTTTCATGTTGAGAAGGACTGAAGGAATGTCCGTAAGCTACCTGACAAAGCCTAAAGGAAGGAAGCCTGTTTCCTGTTTTTTTTTGACAACAGCCCATACTTGGAGAGATGCACATAAATAAACGATGAAACGTCGCTGCAAATGTAGGCAGCTGAAGTTTTTTTTTTCTTAGCAAACAAGTGCATCATCAAGCTTTGCAATTTACATAACTTCAACAGTTTTTCATGTTGAAGAACTCTCCATAAAGTACTAAGGCAATGTACTAAAGAAATTGTTCAGAAGTTGTGTAATCCCAAACATACCTTTTCAGATTACAAACTACAGCTAAGACTTTGTTCTGTGCTATTTACTATACAAACACAAAAATGATATCAGAGCTTTACCATTATTCAAGTCTGCAATGGCATTGTCTATTTCTAAAATTGCAGAAGATACAATGCAGACGATATCACGATTAAATAGTAGTAAATAACATTCACAAAACTTTAAAAAAAAATACTTTTGTATGTCAAATTTATTTGAATTTTACTCAAAAACATTTAAAAATAACAGTAAAAAAGGACAGCAGGTTCTCTTTAATTCTCTCCAGTTTTATATTTCAGTTAATTTTATATAATAATTGACTTTTTAATTCAAACTGTTTCTTTATTTGTGAACAAAGTAATGTTATTTGGATTGATAAAATGTGCACATCCAATGAAAAACAAATCTCTAGAATTTGTGATATTCAATAGTTTTCTTTAATTAAGATATCGGAACTGGCCATAAATTGGAAGTGTTATAGAGTGCCGAAGTTATCACGTCACTTTGTAGGCCAAAACGCAGAAATGAGTTAGCATTTGAGCACTTCCGGTTCTCCCCTGCTTTAAAGTCTATGGGATTTTTGAATGGGTTTTTGCTAAATCGCCTGAAATAAGGTCTGTGGTTAACAAAGCCTCTAAATATTTTCACGTTTTGATCTATGACATAAAACACACAGTTACGTATAACCTACTTGTGATTTTTAAACTTTATTGTGTCTGCTTGTGTTTTTTATAGACTTTATATAGGCTTCAAAATGTATAAATCTTGATAGACAAAATGTGTAAGGGTCACAACTCTTTGTTAAACACAGATCTTATTTTTTGTGATTTTCCAAAATTCTATGGGGAAAATGCATAGCTTTTCGATCGAGGGAACCCATGCGCCGCTAGCTTCCGAGTTGTCCTACAAAGTGACGTCATCACTTCGGCACTCTATTAGACAGGACAGTTAATTGTAAAAACACTATTAAGAGAGTTCTGAAAAGAGAATGGAGATGCTGACCACTTACTTTTTTTTTTTTCTTTCTTTTTTTTTTTGGATAAATTCAGTGATGACCAAACCAGACAAAGGTCAAGAATCTTATTACAGGTCAGGAAGAACTGTTCTTCCCATACAGTACAAGAACTGTAGCAGCAGATTTGTGCATTATTTTGTGCTTATAAGTCCTAACTTACTATTTGATTTCAAAGCATATAATGCAGAAAATAATTTGCTGTTGTTATTTAAGCGTTTCACCTAGCCATGTTTGCCAGAGATATTCATTACCATTCCAAGCACTCGTTCCCTATAGGGAGGGCAAACAGGTCATTTCCTGCTATACTAACCGCATTCTCAAATATCAGCTAATAGGCCCCATTTTGTGCTTAATAATGGTCTCATAGATGCCATACAGACACACAGGAACCATACTGTCTAAAAAGGCCCTCCTTCCTTCCAACAGTAAATGCCCTTGGTGATGGAAAGAAACAATTTTAAAAATATGAAGCATCAGCTGATTGGTTGGGCATCTTGAATCTGATCCACAGAAAACTATGAATGAATTACAGATGCACCAGCAAACTACACATCTAGACTTGAACAACACTCCCTTCAACACCACTAAATGAGCAAAAACACATTCAAAAACAAAAAGAAAGAATAAATCCCCAAAGCTCAATAGTTTAGCATTAAAAAGTGTTTTTACATAAATGAATAATACATCAAATGAGAATGGGGGGAATTAAAATGCAACTTCGTTGTCATATGGGCAGCCCAAAGGCAGCTGACAGGCTTTGGAACAGAATGTACTGATCTGCTTTATACTGTAGGAGAACACACTCTACTCAATTCACATTCAGTAAATGGTGGATTAAGGTTAGGCTGACATTTCCCCCCCTCCAATCAATTTGAAATCCATTTCAGAGAGAAAGAGAGGAAGGGAAAGTAAAAGAGGTTGCCTTACCTGCATAATATGATATCCTTGAAATATCTGAAAAAAAAAAAAAAAAAGAATTACGTTAGAGTTTATACAGTTGCAGAAAAAATCTTAATCACAAAAAAGCATTGAATGTACTGTATGTTCAAGCACCAGCGTGTGTATAGAGAGCCCTCTAGCTGTCAACTACTCTGGTAATCTACACATTCAACTACAAACTCATTTTGAAACAACCACTGACTGACACAGAAATAGAAAACAAAGAAAGGGGGGAGGGGGGGTTATGAAATTATAACTAAGCACAAATACAGCTACTAGACTAATTCTACAAATTCTAAAATCCAGACCAGACAATGTCTATTAGTTTTGAGGTTATATGCGAACATTTATAATAAATGTTTTTTTTTTTTAAATTTTATAATGAATGTTTGTAAATGTTTCATTAACTTTTTGGCGTGTTATAATATTTGACAATCCATTTTTGACAAGATTCAACTTATAGTCAGGTCAGGTGTGACTTATTTTCTGGAAAATACAGTAAATATGTCAACACATGAATGAAACTTGCCACCATTAAGCCATTTCATGAAGCTTTAAAGGTTTCCATTTCTGTGTATAGAATAGAAATAGAATAGAATAGAATAGAATATAGAATTCTGTCCAGTGATCATAAACAAAAACTGAACATGAAAAAATGTTTGTGAGGAACACAACATAACACAATAGAATGGAATTATGTCCGAGGATCACTAGCATGAAACTAGAACACAGAAAGGACAGAGTGATAGAAAAAGCAGAGAATGAGGTCATTCTTGAGCCCACTGCAGGTCAGCCAGAGGCTGAGCGACGATCAGAACCACAGAAAAGTCATCTCATTATACAGCTGGATAATCTTTTCATTGTAGATGCTGAATCATTGGAATGCAGTGCATTTCAGCTATTCAAAGCATCAGTATTTCACACTGCATTCCGCTAAAAGGTGAATAAACAAAAGGTGGTCAGACTTTGTAACCATGATGATAAATAAGACTGCATTTAATTCATAGGTCACAGCAGTACTCTACAAAACTAAAAATCTGGTGTGTTTTTCTCTGCCAGCAACCAACTTTCACTCCGTGAAGTTGAACTATGTTCAGCTTTAGAGTTAATACCAGGGAGATCTTAAATGCAGGCAGCTATCAAACTGGCAATAAACCTAAAGCTCACGCTGCACTAGAGGGAAATAGCAGCAAAGCAGACAGTAATTGTGAAAAATAGGCAGTTCAGAGAAACAAAAACTGAAGCCATCCTTCATCGAGAACAAAGAAGATCAGTAAATTGTCATAAATGAACACACACAGTGCTGTAGCTCCGGGCTTGACTTAGAGAGAGAGCAGAAGAAGAGGCTAAGATGTTATCACTCATATAATCTCCTGACTGATCAATCACACCAATCCGAGAAAGTGCTCAATTCCAAAAACTGTCAGTGGCATGCTACAACTGCAATGTTTTCAACAGGAATAGAAAATAAATGTCTCTGTAAATAAATGTAAGACAAAAACACTGTGCTGTCCGAGAAAAAAAACATGTCATTCTAACTTAAACTGATTTTTGGAATATGCCAGCTTCTTTTTTGATGGAACAAGATCTACCTCCAGCCATAGCTATCTACACCAGCTTGGAACCATAAATGACAAGCTTGGACCAGAAACTCTAGCTACTATGAGAAGCTGGTTTTATTTCGATTTTCCAACAAAAAAACAAAACTTGTAGTAAAAAAGCAAAAACAACACAAGACTAAAGAGGGATGACAGCCAATATCTTAATGATGCCTTATTGCTTATTGAATAACAGCCAAACGATCTTGCACAAGTTTTCTGAGAACGACATTTGTTATTATGAAACGCTGATGCCAAGTAACAGTATTATGACACCCAGAGCATTTTACACAAAGAATAAATCTAGAAGCACGCTAAATATTATGCTCACCATGATAGAGCAAAGCAGAAAATCTCTTTCTAAATCTTCCTCAATCGAACTACGTTTTCCAACGAAAAAAACGACAACCTGTTAGACCTTCAAAATATATATATATATATTTTTATTTTAATGTATTTAGACAAAAACTATTTTAATATACACTCATTTAAAGGATCATAAGGAACACCACACTAATTCTGTGTTTGACCCCCTTTCATCTTCAGAACTGCCTTAATATACTACGTGGAATTGATTCAACAAGGTGCTGAAAGCATTATTTAGAAATGTTGGCCCATATTGATAGGATAGCATCTTGCAGTTGATGGAGATTTGTGGGATGCACATCCAGGGCACGAAACTCCCATTCCACCACATCCCAAAGATGCTCTATTGGGTTGAGATCTGCTGACATTTTAGTAAAGTGAACTCATTGTCATGTTTAAGAAACCAATTTGAAATGATTCGAGCTTTGTGACATGGCGCATTATCCTGCTGGAAGTAGCCATCAGAGGATGGGTACATGGTGGCCATAAAGGGATGGACACGGTCAGAAACAATGCTCAGGTAGCCCGTGGCATTTAAACAATGCCCAATTGGCACTAAGGCGCCTAAAGTGTGCCAAAGTGTGTTGTAGCCCATCCGCTGATGTAGCCTATCAAGGTTGTGCGTGTGTTGTGGCTTCACAAATGCTTTGCTGGATACCTCGGTTGTAACGAGTGGTTATTTCAGTCAAAGTTGCTCTTCTATCAGCTTGAATCAGTCGGCCCATTCTCCTCTGACCTCTAACACCAACAAGGCATTTTCACCCACAGGACTGCCGCATACTGGATTTTTTTTTCGCTTTTCACACCATTCTTTGTAAACCCTAGAAATGGTTGTGCGTGAAAATCCCAGTAACTGAGCAGATTGTGAAATACTCATACTGGCCCGTCTGGCACCAACAAACATACCACGCTCAAAATTGCTCAAATCACCTTTCTTTCCCATTCTGACATTCACTTTGGAGTTCAGGAGATTGGCTTGACCAGGACCACTCTCCTAAATGCATTGAAGCAACTGCCATGTGATTGGTTAATTAGATAATTGCATAAATGAGAAATTGAACAAGTGTTCCTAATAATCCTTTAGGTGAGTGTATGTCATGCCATTTATCAGCCACTTAAACATGGTAACTATCCCTTCTGCTTTTCTTAAATCGAGTACAAATTAAGTCAAAAACATAACAGAGAGACATGTGTTTTACTCAGGGCAGAGGATAGGAGGAGAGTGAGCCTCCTATCATAAATATTACGGGAAGCGCCCTAGACAGACGGGATTTAAAGTTTGTCGGCTGAAGACCTAAGTTCAGTTTCAAGATGAAAAACATACCAGACAGACAGAAATGTCTCATCACTGCTATATGTACGTTGACCCCTAATAACCTAACGAAAACCTCAGCTGTTCTATAGCAGTTAGGTGCACAGACCTCAGCCAATCAATAGCAATAATAACAGGGGAAAATGTCACCATGTCACACTATGGCCTAAAAGCAGCCTAGCCCAGGATTATTTCCTTAATGAATACCAATAGCCCAGAGGAAAAAAATACCCAGAGGCCTGGCTCAGATGAATAAATCCACATTCTAGAGTCAAAAATTACAAAACTGGTGTGCACATCCCAAACACTCAAAATGGGCTCAGGTGCAGGACAACTGAATGAAGTAAACAAAATAAAGCAGCGTGAAGTCCGCAAAACTGACAGGTACTGCTCCAAAAAAATATTAAAAGAGCAACGTTTCGACCCTCATCAGGCACCCACATTCTACTCATCATGACCTGGCTTTATAACATACACATGACAATTCCAATGCTCGGTCGAGCAGCCCTTCAGGTACGAGAAACTGGAACTGGAACTGATGCGCGTCTGGACAGAGTCATGTGGTAACATAAATATTCACCCATGCAGGCAAAAATGTCATCTACGCGAGCCATCACTGAGTCAACACTCATCGATCAATATCAGATACAAGACTGACCGTAGAACAAAGATTCTGATTTTAGTAACATTGAAGCCGATACAATAGTCGAACAATACACATGAGTAAATCAAAGGTGCTGATAGCTATAATGTCAGACAAACCACCATATGATTTAATTAGCTAGTTCAGTTACTGAATAAACAAATGTAATAAACATGGAAGTATTCAATAACTACACAACCATTCCAAAGTTTAGGGTCAGTAAGATTTTTGTGTTGTTTTTATGTTGTCTAAAAAAATACAGTAAAATATATGTAAATAACTTTTCTATTTTAATACTTTTTTATTTGTTCCTGAGATGACAAAGATACATTTCAGCAGCCATTATTACTCAGAAATCAACATTAAAAATAATTATATAACTTAATATTTGCATTTTATTTATATTGTTTATATTTATCTATATAAATATATTTTATTTATAATAATTTGAATTGATGACTAGAACATTCAAAATAAACAACAGTATTTATTTGAAATATACATATTTTTTTAAAAAAAATAATACATCTAAAAGTTTTTCCTTTCCAAATCAATATAATATACACGCCACGGTAATATATTTAAAGAAATATTCCAGGTTAAGTTTGGCTTAGCAATTGTGGTATAATTTTGATTATCACAAAAAATATTTCCACTGTACCTCATTTTCTTTTTAAAGAGATGAAAATAGTTAACAGTGAAGCCCTTTCAATAGAAGTAAAGAGCCAATGTGTTAGTCAGTATTATAGACACATAAGATGTAAAGTTAACGTGATTTTGTGTAAAAAAAAACACTTTTTGAGCTTTTCTCTGTGAAGTTATGTTCAATTTTACAACTTTGATCCCATGACACAACACCTAAAATTAGTGAAAAAAAAATTGATTGATTAAACAGCTTCACAGCACAAATAATGCATAATCTGCTTTTAAATCTGCCAATATTTGCCTCCATTCACTTCCATTGCAAGTGCCTCAATCTTGATTTTGTGATTAAAAAAAAAATAGAGGGAGGAGTGAGTCAAAGTCATTTTTGAGGTAATCAACACAACTGTTGTCAAACTTGAATTGAACCCTTAATATTCCTTTAAGTCTCTTTACTCTTTATTCCAAGTTGGCTGTAAGTTTACTGAAAATTATATAAACTCTTAAAACATCAACAGTATAGGTTTCTAAAACTTACATCAGCGCTGATTTAATGTATAAGCAACATTTGCTGTGCCTGCCTGGTGGATCATTCCAATACCTGCAGCAGACCAAAGCTATGTTGAGACTTGTCAAATACACAGGAATTTGTTCTAAACAAATGTTGCAATGCATTACACGCTACCTTCATATGGTGAATGACATTTAAAAACCTAATAAATTATTACACAGATAAACAGTATTAATCCACCATGTTAAAGACCACAACAAGCTGACACTACCATAACTCAAACCAAAATAATGAAGCAAAAAATTATTTAAAACATTTGCAGGATCGTGTACATTAAGCAATAACAGTGAAAGTGGCCATAAACACAGGCACATCTCTTTTATTTAGTATTTGAGAACGAATATCGAGGCTTACTGAAAATACACCACCACCATATAAAAAACATAGCCTCGAGCGCAGCTCTACACCAAGCCAAGCCTCCTGGAGTTCTTCCGATCCCATTTGCATTGGAAATATGAAATATGGCTTGAGGTAGCCCTACTCCACCCTGAAGCAGCAAAAAATGCCCTTTGTTTTATAGATGATCCCAAATGCGAGTATGCAAAGCAATGTTTTCAAATAAGATGGGTTTTAATATGTGACATAAGCTTCCGACCCTAAGTTGCCTGTTAGAAACTCTCTTCATGTCTTTGAGCAGCTTGTAAATAATGAATGATTATAAACAATGCCCCAGTGATTAATGTCAGCACTATAACAAAGACTCACGTACCTGCACTAGCACAACTTAGAAAACTCCAGAACTGCATGATTTATTTCCATGTACCTTTCCTGGCTCTTTCCTCAGTGCTCCTTACCTGTGCAAATGACGTAATGCTAGAGAATACCTGCAAATGGTTCCTGATACCCACACATACACACGCCTATAGAAGCCCCGCCCACCACATAACGATGCTCTGATTGGTCAACTTCCATAAAAAGCAGGTGAAGGGCAAACACTCATTTAAGGGACTCATTCGAACAGATCCTTGCAATCAACCGGTTCTGCACGCTGCATCATTAGTTGTTGTTTTTTATTTACGTCATTTAGATTTCACATGTTGTGATAAAATTGTATTTTTAAAACAACTTGGTTTCGTATAAGCCTAAGAAAAAAAATCGGTCTGATTCGTGAACGAATCGTTCAGAAAAATTGTGCGAGGCGGTTAAACAAATTCAATAAAAAGAACGATTCGTTCAAGAATTTGTAAATCAGCATAAAAAAGAAGCAGAATAAAGAATAAAACTTTGATAAACAGATCACTAATGTAGTATGGTTATGGAGATATATCATATTCTCCTTACTATTTATTGTAGCTTTTCCAATCATTGTTTTATTCCATTTCATAATACTCGAATTTAATTTAACCCGTTCAACCAATATTAAACCATGAAGGCTATCTGAGATATTGGGCTATAGCCTCCCTAACAAATATCCGAAATACTATTATCGGACCTTCATTAAGTGAAAATACTTGATACATAATGTTGATTGAAAGCATCATAATAAAGCTCGCATGTACACAAAACTGGTTGCGTCTTGTTATTGTTTTCAGTTCACCATGTGAACAGAAACAGTCTGACAACAATACACAGTCCCTAACACAACACAGTTAACTCAAGATGACAAACCAACAGCGATCAAGACATATTTACACCGGGTTATTATAAACATGCAGATTGGTGTTCATTTTGACACGACGCATTTTCGTTGAGGAATAAAACATTGTGAGTGGCTTAAAATTTCTGGCTATGGTCTCTTTCGCATTGCCAGGAGCGTTTTAGTCCTGCAAAACCGAGCTTAGCTGACTTTAATCAGAAATTTCATAATGATACGGGAATCTTAAGCCCACTACAATGCAATAACACGCCTCGCATTCACAATCTAATTCAACACAACTTGTCAAATTGGCCCAGGAAAGCCCACTCTTCACGTCCAAGTGCAGATCCGAGCCCCTCACGCTATGCTACCAGGCTAACACACTTATTACAATTATTATAGCAAATATAAAACGTGCATTCTTAAGAAGGGAACAATATTTACCATATTCTTTTCATCGAATGTCTCCAAAAACGGGCCTTTTTTTGATAAACACCCTGTGATTTTTGGCTTAGGTTTGTATCCCGTGTTAACGCTGTTTTTTGGGTCCGTCCAGGCTCCGTGGGGTCTGTAGTGGATCTGAAGCCCGGAATCCTCCCTCTTTCTTGCTCTCACTGACTCGCGCTGCTGCTGGTGATGACCGATTCGCGAATGAATCATTATGCTGAACCGACACTTTTTTATTAAATCTTAATAACTGACTCGCAACGCATTTGCACCTGCAAGGAAGAACATTAAAAATGTAAATAAATGTATTGGAGTGAAATGATAATAACTATAACTAACGTTAAATGTGTGACAGGTAGGAATATTTATCCATAAAAAAAACAAAGAAAGAAAAAACAAAAGGAAAGAAGTCTTTGTCTCAATTGAAGTGAAAGCATCAAATCCAAATAATTTTTAACATGAATCTACATTTGTATAAACTTAATCGAAAATGTATCATTTTATATGCAGTGAATTTAACTAATAGTCCATGGTGACACAAATGAATCAGTGAATCGCTTCGCTGAAACGAAAGAACCGATACAGTAAATGAATCGGGCGTCCCAACTTGTCTGCTGCAGTTCTGAATCGCTCGCGCCAATATGGCTGACTCAACCCTGAGATGAGACCAAAAATATTATCTAGCTAGCTGATGATTATTTTTCTGATGGAAAAATAATAATCTATAGGCTACTGGTACAGCAGACTCGCCTGTATTATAAATATTGAAGTTGGTGTTGATTGTGATTCATTTGGAAATGCCACCAACAAGGGAATATAGCCTACCATCCACTTGACTACATCAGTATGATATGAAACTGTCAACTTTACAGAAGAATGTGCTCACAAAATTTCTTTGACATCATAACTAATAATTTCTATGAATCAACAGTCTGTTATTTTGTTTCTTAATTATACAAATTCATTCATATTCCACGCACACCAGCTCTGAAAGCACTGATGTGCAGCACGCCTACACACACACAATCCAGGGACTTAGGGACAGGATAGATGTGTGCTGGCTTTGTCTTCCAGACACATCCCCAAAATTCCTTCCAGTGACGTCTGACAGTTAGATGGCTGACCTCCGGGTCAGAGTGTTACACATCAGCCAATCACTGCTCTCTGGATGGGCGGCAAAAAACAGCCAAGGGCCCCTTCTGCAAACACCTCCAGAGCAAGAGGGCTGATTGAGAATGGCTCCACGTTTTGTTTAAGACACACTTATTTAAAGTGTGCCTATTATGGATTTTTGAAAAAGACTTTTCATGTAGTGTGTAACATAGCTCCAAGTGAATGAAAACATCCTGCAAAGATATTATGTTAGTGTCTTTCAAAAGTAAGAGTCGTAAATAAATTAGTACGAGTAAAATAATCAGATTGTTTGATGGACATGCACTTGTTAAAGGAGTAGTTCACTTTTAAAAAGAACTTTAACTGATAATTTACTCACCCCCATGTCATCTATGATATCCATGTCATTCTTTCTTTAGTTGAAAAGAAATGAAGGTTTTTGATGAAAACATTCCAGCATTTTTCTCCATATAATGGACTGATTCAATGGGAACCAAATGGTTCAATGTCCAAAAGACAGTTTCAGTGCAATCTGCAAACTGTTCAAAGCGCTTTAAACGATTCCAGATGATGAATAAGGGTCTTATTAAGTGAAACGATCACTCATTTAAAAAAAACAAAAAACAAATTTTAAGTTTTATAAGCTCAAATGGTCGCCTTGCTCTGTTCTGTGATGCGCATTCGTGACTCTCCTGTTCGAATTCGTTTATCAAAATGAATGAATCTTTTTTCGTGTCATTTGGTTCATTCAACAAACGAAATGAACGAGTTGACTCGGGAAAAGATTCGTTCATTTTGCTGAATGAGTTCAAATAGGAAAGTCACGAACGTGCATCACCCTAACAAAGCAAGGCGACCATTTGAGCTTATAAAACTTAAACTTTGTTTTTTTTAAATGAGTGATCGTTTCGCTTGATAAGACCCTTATTCATTAAAATAAGACCTTTATTCACCCCTTATTTATCATTCTTGCAGAAAGGAGGGAGATTTATTCATCTGACGAGTTGTTTAAGAATCATTGAAAATGTGGTGATGTGCAAATGTATATGATGATCAAATGAAACAGTTTTTTTTTTACCTTTGATGCATGTAAACCTGTTGTAGGAGACTCCAAAACAACATTAGGAAACTTTAAAATAGCATAAAAATCCAATCCAACTTTATTTGTAAAGCACATTATACAACCAGGTTGACCAACTGGTCATTGACAAGATTTCGGACAGATTATAAACACATGAGTAACAAAAACAAACATTTAAAACAAGGGACAAACTAAAAATTAAAAATGGCATGCAATTAATCAAGCATGGTTTAAATGCAAAAGAATAAAACTGAGTTTTAAGTCGTGATTTATAAATGTGAAGGCTGGGGGCCAATCTGACATGTTGAGACGAATCATTCCACAGCCTCGGGGCCACGACTGAAAATGCTTGATCTCCACTATTTTAGACCGCATTCTAGGGACAACAAAGAGCAGCTGGTCAGCAGACCTTAATGACCTCAGAGGAGCGTGGAGCTTCAGTAGGTCAGAGATATAAGCTGGGGCTTGATATTTATTGTTATATGTTGTGAGAAATTATAATTTACTGTATAAGAAAATAAAACCTATTTTTATTAAACAGTCATTAATATTTTTATAACATTATGTATGCATTGGGAAATTATTTTCATTACAAGAAATCCCATTTCCCACACCATGCTATTTTGTAATAATGAGAATTATGTGTTTATATATATATTTATATATATTACATTATTGCATTATTATATATTATTATAAATTATATATTGCACAGACACACAGACACACACACACACTGTTACGCAATCTACTTATTATGGCTTCAGTCCATCTTGAGGCAGTGCTGGTGTTTGGACCTCAATTTCCTTTGATCCAAGGCTTTTCGGGAAATTGTTGAGTACATGCAACTGCACAAACCTCGCCCGATTCTATATACAGCTCTTTTAAAATAAGAACAGCTTTTAAAAGGAATGAAAGCTTTCAAATGAATTCAGAAAGGAATATTAAACTGTTATTTATATTTTACAGCTACAAGCTTCAAAGACTTTGCTCATTGCTCAGGCTAACTTTAACTGGACAATAACTTTATTCTAGAGCTGCTGTAAAGCCAAAACAATCTGTGTTCCTTTTACAGTAATTTCCTATTATCACTTTGAAGCTGCTTTGAAACAATCTATATTGTATTAAATGAAGGTGTACAGAAAAACATCCCCACTGTTGAGGTTTGAGCAATCCCATTCATGAAGCAGCATAAGCTATAAGTGCATTCTTAATTTATTTCATTTATTTGATATACTTGAGTTGGCCAAAGTGTTTTCCATTTTTTCCTGGGAGGGGGGTTGCATTAAAGGGATAAAGGGGTGAAAAAAAGGAACTAAAATGTCATTGTTAACACTGATGTTCACTGATGCTTATGTTCAATAAAAAGCAAAAAAAAAAAAAAAAAAGTAGTAAGTAAATAGTAAGTAGTAAATGCTGAATTATATCTGCAAGATGAGAAATAGATTTAGGACTATTTGTATTAAAATAGCATTGTAGTAGTTGGTTGAGTCCCCTACATACTGTAGTGACTGTCTACCTCCAATTAAAACAGTAGCTCCTCTACTCATCAAATGTTGACAGGGTTACATGACACTTTCAAAGGGCAACAGTGTGTGTATTTCATTCAACTGAACATATATAGTTAGAGAGAATGTGAAGAACATATGAAATAATAAAAAGTCTGTGAATTTTGAATAGAGCATTTTTGTATACAGTGTACCGTTTTTGTATAAATAAATAAAATAAATACAAATAAATCTCCCTTTCTTCTGCTTTATCTTCCAAGAATCAAATTAAAAGCAGGGTCCACAGAAATATTCTTCCTCTATGTGCAGACAGCTGAGGAACTATTACATGTCATAAAACCTGATGCATGACCTCTCTAAGTGAAGCTAAGACCTTTTCAGCTTGTTTAATCTACTCTCCAGATAGCGATTTTACCATCACGTTTTGCAGAGCCGCTGAGTATGTATCGGTCCTCTGCTGAGAACAGCGTTTGAACAATGTCTTCATGGGCCTCAAGCTCCTTCTCAACTTCCAGGCTCTCAGAGTCCAACACAAAGATCTTCCCCACAACCTTGCTGAGGCTTGACCCACCACTACAACCAACCCAGACCTAAAAAGAGGAGAAATGTAATTTTTTTTTTTTTTTTAAGATCAACATCGAATGTGCTATAATGCTCTTATTTCATTGTGATATATCACTCACCAAACAAACAAAAAGACTAACTTTTTATGGGGTTGGTAAGGGGTTTTTAAATTTAAGAAACTAAGTCTTTTAAGCATCACCAAGGCTGCATTTATTTGATAATAATAAAAAAAAATTGTGATATTGTGGAATATTATAACACCTATCAATATGTCCTTAAAGGGATAGTTGACTTTGAAATAATTTTTTGATAAGTTTTAGCTTACCTCAAGGGCATCCAAGATATAGGTGTCTTTGTTTCCAAAGGATTTTCAATTTTGATATTTTTAGGTCAAACCATTCTTGTCTGTCAGTCATATAATGTAGGTTTATGGGGTCCACCTCAAAGAGCATGCACAGAAAAGTCCGAATTAAACATGATTTAATGACTCGTAAATGTAAGTACACATTGATGGCCTAAGACACGAAACGAGCGGTTTGTGTGAGAAAACGGTATTGCCACGTCCAAGTGATCTAAAGGCACGGGCGCTTCGGTCTGCGCAAGAGCCGGAAATCGCTGGAAGTGATCTCTCGCACGGTTGCGAAAAAAAAAAAAAAATCAATTTGTCCTTCTATTGTGATTTCCTGTATATCTAAATATGTGTAGATCTTCACAGTGAAGGGTAACACTTCTGAAATCTCAATGAGTGACGTACACGCGCGAGAGATCACTTGCGGGGCTTTCCGGCGCCTGCACAGACAGAAGCGCCCTCGCCTCAGAGTACTTGGACGTGACTGTGATTACAAGAGGTAAAAACGATATAAATACTGTTCGTTTTCTTACACAAACTGCTCGTTTCGTGTCTTAGGCCATCAATGTGTACTTACATTTACGAGTCATTAAATCATGTTTAATTTGGACTTCTCTGTGCATGCTCTTTGAGGAGGACCCCATATACCTGCATTATATGACTGATAGACAACAACGGTTTGACCTAAAAATATCAAAATTGAAAATACTGTGGAAACAAAGACACCTACATCTTGGATGCCCTTGAGGTAAGCTAAAACATATCAAAAATCAATTTCAAAGTGATCTATCCCTTTAACACTAATTTCCTTAGCATTATTAATGAATCTTCTCTCAAGAAAATTTGCCTTGATTTTTAGACATACTGTATAAGAGGTCTTGTACCATTAAAACATCCTACAAGTTTCATAGCTTAAAATGTCCTGCTCAATATTAACAAAGCTTAATCAAGCTCCAAAAACTTCTTGTTTTGATATTGCGGGATCTGTGACATCACACAGGCAAATACATTTGCAAATACCTGCCGCCAGAGCAAGACATTGATAAATACATCAACACACCATAGGCCACGCCACTTAAGAGCTGACATTTGCCTACACTGGATGTGAGTGTTGCGATGCGTCAAAAGCAAATAAAACCCATTATAATAGGACAAATTGACAAGTGGAAGTGTGTTCGCTTTGACATGTCCATTTTAAACAGCTCTAAAGTAAATTTAGGTTTTATATGGATATATTTTGTATATTTTATATTTTGTAACATCATAAATGTCTTTACTCTCACTTTTGATCAATTTAATGCATTCTTGCTGAATAAAAAAATTCACTTCCCCTGATATACTTAAAGTCTACTAAATTCAAACAACTAATTTTGTACTTAATGCGCTTTAGTTACCCGGAAGTGTGATTGTAGTATACTTCGTATGAAATAAAAGTATTTTAAATACTTGGTATACGGTTTGTCAAAAACAAAACTAACCCCAAACTTTTGACTAGTTGTGCCATGAGTAAATATATTATCTTTTAACTTCATCGTAGAATAATTAATCTCTTAATTATAAATCTCTCTAAGTATGAGCATGGAAAAGTCATGAAAAAGGTACCATCTACACCTTCAGACTGAGTACCTGCTTCTTTACTCTGATCATACAGGTGACCTCACTGCAATTGGGGAGTGTGACCCGTTTGGGTGGTTTGATGGGGTCAGTGGAGTCCCATATAATAAGCTCTGCTGAATCTGTAAAACTTGTCCAGATCTGTTGTCTCTGAAAAAACAAAAGCAAGAGCCTAAGAACGTTGGTTACATCCAAGCACATTCTAATTTTATGACATTCACAGCATTTAGTGGCATTGCTGACCTCTCTGGCGGTCTGTTTGTGCAAAGGCATGAAATAGCAAAGGAAAACTACTACACACTAAAACAACAAAGCTGCAACACTTTTAATACACAGATACACCATAAATCCTGCTTTATTTGTATAATAGAGTAATAATATAAGGTTTAGCTTAAAACATCTTTTCTTGATTAAATTAGATAGATCAATATATATATATATATATAATGCTATATGTGTTTTAACAGTATAAAAGTATATACATAAAAATAAATATACACACACCTCCATAAGCAGTACGACTCTGCTGAAGGCACTGGCAGTGGTTTTCATATTGTCTGGGAGGGAAATCTTACAAAGCAGAGCTCCATTCGGTCTCAGCTTCATTACACAATCTCTGGCACCTTCACAAACAATAAATTAAAAGCCAAATTGAAATTAAAAACAGTATATATTCAGATTAACCTCATTAATGTCAAGCAATCTGTTTGCCAGATAACCTCTGAAAAAACTATGCCAGGTTTATTTCATGGCCATCTAAATGCTTTTGTAAAATATCATATGTAAAAACACACTAGGACACTACAGTAGGCTGATGACAAACTCACCACACCATAAGGCGTCGTTGTAAACTTGAATGGACTGCAGTCTGTCACAGGACAGATGAAACTGCTTCTTCACCTTCAGAGAGGGGACGTCCCAAACAATCACAGTGCCATCTACACTACAGGAATACACCTGTGCTTGGCTTGGAGAACACATAAAAATTACCTTTATTTATTGAGTCATTTTTATTCTCAACCACAGTTGTCAAACATAAAGAAAATATCACAAACAATGCTGCCGCCTGCTGGTGAGGTTAGTTTAATTTCAATTTTAATCTATCTATCTATCTATCTATCTATCTATCTATCTATCTATCTATCTATCTATCTATCTATCTATCTATCTATCTATCTATCTATCTATCTATCTATCTATCTATCTATCAAAAACTAAATGAAATATAATACATTATAATAATAATTATATTAGATATAATTAAAATGCATTTATTTGTCTATATATATATATATATATACTGTATGTGTGTGTGTGTGTGTGTGTCTGTCTAATCGATTAATTATAACTATGCATTAACAAAATTTATTTTAATAAATTAAAATAAACAATATCGTTAAAATGCATATATTACTCAGTATTTATTTATATTTCTTGTATTTCTATTTATTTATTTGTTTATTAATAATCTTCATATCTATAGATAATAAACTAAATCTATTGCAATAAAATATATATAAATATTATAAATACATTTTGTTTATTATACAAATGATATCTGCAGATATTTAATTAATAACACACACACATGGTTTATATATGTGCATATATCATTAATTATTATTATAATGATATTATAATAACATCATTATATAAATTGATAATATCAATATATATTATTGTAACGGACCCAATGAATGTTCTGTTCTCAGGGCTCAGTTTCTCCAGGGCGAAGTCTGTGACCTCTCCATGGTGCTCCGTCAGCTGTTTATGACACAACATACTTTGAGCATTGATTATGTAAATCACAGAGTCCTGAGAACCAATCCACACCTGCTCCTGGTCCAATCCCATCATGCAGTTCTGGGCACAAAAAAGACTACTATGAGATTGATGCTATCATTTTCTTTCACTCTTCCACAGATCCATAAGCTACAGCCTTTACTGTCTATGGCTACAGCCAGGAGTTCAAGACAATGTAATGCAAAGCTGCCGCAATTTTCCAATCCACAAGGTGGCATCATATACATTTTTACTGTGGCAGTAAGAAAAGTCTCAGAAAGCACTGTAACTATTAATAAACTGTCAACATGTAACAACCCAATCTGTTACCTGAAGATCCCAATATAGGAAAACACATTTTCAATGACTGCAGAAAGTTTTTATCAAGAACATTTGATATTGCCGTCAATTCCTCTTTAAGATATTAAATCAAAATTGATTAACACCATCTTACCAGTCGGGAATCTCCTAAATGAATGCAGTTTTGCATTAGGGACCAACTCACAGCATTGAACACAACCACTTTCCCACAGCTGAGAGCACACCAGAGCTTAGGGTTTCCATCCACACCACTGGCGCAGAAACTTGACTGGCCTGGAAGAAGTTAAAAAGAGTCATACACATAACAAAACATATCAAGTTACTGAAACAAAATATGTGCTACACATTCTCATTTAGGTGTTTACCAAAATATCTCTATATATCCTGTACATATGTATGTTTGTGTATTTTGTTTCAGTAACTTGATATGTTATGTGACTGTTTGGGGAAGGAACAAATCTTTTTCCGAGTCAATTCATTCGTTTCGTTTGTTGTTGAATGAACCAAACGACTCGGAAAAAGATTTGTTCATTTTGATGAACGAGTTCGAACAGGAGAGTTACAAACGTGCGTCACAGAACAGAGCAAGGCGAGCATTTGAGCTTATAAAACTATTTAATAAAATTATTAAATGAGTGATCGTTTTGCTTGATAAGACCCTTATTCATCATCTGGAATCGTTTAAAGCCCTTTGAACAGTTTGCAGTTTGCACTGAAACTGTCTTTTGGACCTTGAATTCCATTATATGGAGAAAAATCCTGGAATGTTTTCATCAAAAACCTTAATTTCTTTTCGACTGAAGAAAGAATGACATGGACATCTTGGATGACATGGGGGTGAGTAAATTATCAGCAAAAGTGTTTTTTTTAAAGTGAACTACCAGTACTCCTTTAACGTTTATTAAATAACTATTTCATGCATGCATTACCTGGAGTGTATAGCAAGACATTGACAGACTGAGGATTCATCATGTTCTGGGATGGATTGATCTTGTGTTTCAGAGTCTCTGCGGTGGGTCTGGGGATGATCATGGGGACTGTGGAACGAAGGAAAAAGACTTTAATAAAGCTGTCCTGTCTTCATCATATAGATGTTCTGATAACACTTTACAATACAGGTGCACTAATAAGCATTAATTCATATTTAACTAATGCACAGATAATCATGAGTTAATGTATGACTCATGAAGAACTAAACCATTAATTAATTATTACTGCATCAGCAACTAATAAAGAGTCTATATGATTAAAAGATTAAGTAATACATGAATTGCTATTAATTAAGCATGTCATCATGTATTAATTCCTTCCTTAATAACATATTTTATTAACTAATAGAGTAAATGAATGTTAATTACCAAAATTAGTCAACGCTATGCACTTCAACTTCCAGTTGTCTGGTTTAATTAATCATTAGCTAATGATTTGCAAAGGTATCATTATGTTATGACTTTACTTGTTGAGGCGCATGAGAATCAAACACATTATGGATAGAACTGCACCTTCTTGTCGCAGCTTTTCAAAATAGGCCAGTTTGGAGGCAGCATAAATGGCCTTCTGTGTCTGTAAACAGCGCACCACTGCATCCATAAGCAGGACGTTGGTCATTGCCTGCTGTATATACTGGGGGTCCTGATAACAGAAGAGATCAATGATCACAAAATACAGTACTTTAAATTGTGCATCTGTGTTTTAAAACACCCAGTGCAGGACGCATGGACGCATGTGTGTGCATGTTTACCTATCTAAATGGTTGGAAATGGAAATAAACTAGCAGGGTGTAGCAAAGCGATTGTGAAAATTATTTTAAATTTAAATTATTTTGACAGCTATAAATCATCCCTAAACACACCTTTCCGTTACCATTAAAACTATGGAATAACTGCAAAGACTGTAATTGTTTTCTATATTTTACAGGATAGATCTAAACCCTATGGTTATATATGAAGAGTTCAGATGCAAAAGCCTCTAAATGCCATTTGAAATTTTCTTCTTTAATGATGATTTATGTCAAGCTTGTGTATTTAAGTTCAGTGATATCACTTAAATGGCAATGGTAATTACCTATTAATTGTTATTTAAGTGAAATTACTGAACTTGAATATACAAGTTTGCTAAAAATCATCATTAAAGAAGAAAATTTCAAATGGCATTTAGAGGCTTTTGCATCTGAACTCTTCTAATATATATTAACAAAGATTTACATGACTCTATGACTCTTACAAAATATCTAATACCTTATGCACTTTCAAATGAATAGTATACATACCATTTAAATTTTGGGATATTTTGGGATTAGTTAAGTTTTTTTAAGTAATACTTTTATTCATCAAGGATGCATTAAATAGATGCATGGAAGTGACAGACTTTGTCATTGTTCTTTTGAACCTTATATTCACCAAAAAATCCTGAAAAAATGTGTATCCACAAAAATAATAAGCAGCACAACTGTTAAATTGTAGTAATATTTCATAATTTTTACTGTTTTTACTGCGCATTTTATCAGTGTAAGAGACTTCTGTCAAAGACAGAACATTTGTACCACTCCAAAACGTTGAAACCTTAGTATGTATATTTAATTTTACTATTAAGTTGGTAATGAAGGGTAAATGTTTATTGTTGATTTCACATTTTCTATAATATCTTCTCAGTCTTAGATATTTCACAGCACAGGTGAACTTTACCTTATGGTTGTCTGCCATCATTCTTCCAGCCCACATCTCCTTGATCATCAAGTTCCACAGTTCACTCTCAGATTTTAAATTAGCCTCGAATATATCTTTCCTCAGGCTGGTCCTGATCTTTAGAGATGGGTTCCTTAAAAGCAGAACAGTGGAGTTCTTCACCTCCTGGGTTCACAAGATTCATAAGGTTACCTCAAACACTAACCAGTTTGAATAAAATATCACAGGTATGAACACTAACAAACCTCAATGTCCTTAAACCTAGTGATCTCAACATATCCAGGTGTGCCTGTGGTCAACAGAAAGAGCCTCTTCTGCGTCATGGCAATTTTGCCAACACCATAACTGGTCTTCACAGAGCTGGACAGCTTGTATACACACTCGTTGTTTTCCAGTTGTTCCAGGACCTCGGCAGGGAAGAAAACCTTCTGTGCTACTGCCTCAGTCTCTTGCCAGATGGTGTAAAACTCTCTGAATGTCTCTGGATCAATCTGCTTCTGCCCACCTGAGAAAGCAGAGGGAGAAACTAGATCAGAACAAATATGTTTCATTACAACGTTTATTTTAAAAAGAGAATTCTAAATATATTTAAACAATAAGACACTAGAAGTAAATGTAGAATATACAGTATATTTTTATACTTCAAGCGCATCTCTCCTGGAGTTCTTAGTTGAGACTGCCACTTATCAGCCAATCAATAAAAAAAGAAAGGGGCTACACAATAGCCAATCAGAAAATAACACTATTGTATCTGAGTAAGATTTAACACAACAACCAAAAAAAAAAAAAAAAGATTTTTCAGGTGATTCTGCTGCAACATCTTCCGAAAGTTTTGTTAACACACAGAGCAAACAACTGGAGCTCTGAGCATCACTTTGAGCACAGAGTAAGTCATGATCTCCTGTTTTAATGTTACAACAAATGTCACAACTTGTTTGACACAAACAATGAAAACTTGACTGCTGTTAGAGAATGTTTAAGCCTGTTTCACTGGCAACAACCTCTCAGAACAAGTAGTCTAGGCCTAGTCATATTTTCGTTATCACAGGATGGCTGACATTTATTTATTTATTTTTAATTCATATTCAAAGTTATAGGTCAATTTTAAAATCATGTCATATTTTAAAATTATATCCTGGCCTTGGATGCATTAATCATTGCATCTGTCTTTCAATTATGTGAGGTAAAAAGCAATTAAGCACCATCTTATTCACTCTGAGAGTGCTGACAATTTGCTGATCTTTTTTGCAAAAAAAAAAAAAAAAAAACAACAACACAAAAATCATAGAAATTAATGGGATTGATACTGAATATGTAATGCAAATGTAAAAATATAATGGTAATTTAAATACGGTTACTGTGACTAATACTGAATATGTAATGTAAATGTAAAAATATGGAAATGCAAATACATTGTTAAATGATTATAAAGATGGCATTGTGCCTGTTAATGCCTGCAGTGCAGTGCAGTGCAGAAAATGATATGACAACAATAAGGTCTAAATATAACTGGCCCCTTTTAACAGTACAACTGCCTGTTGAATATTTTAGGTTGTATTTTTAATCATTTTGAATATTTTGGAAGTGAAATATGAAAGGTGAATATGGATTATTGAAATGTTACTAATGAAAATATTTGAAATGTTTTGAATTGAAATATTCACAGCTTAAATATTCAACCATGCTAAATTTCAGCCCATAAAAATGCAAGCCCTAAAAACACAATGCGTCAAAATACAAGCAGGGTTAATGCAAAGCATTCATTTTTTCAAGTAGGACAATTCAACAGGCTTTTTATTTCAAAAACATTTGTCATTATTTTACTTTCATAAAAGTATCTAAATCTACATTTAACAAGTTGCAACTTGCAACATCCTGACTGGGACTGGACATGCAATCGCATCACTCCTATTTTGGAGTCCTTGCACCGGTTCAGGTTCCGTGTTGATTTTAAAATCATGATGCTGACATATATAAAGAATTACGTGGCCTGGCTCCACATTATTAATCCGAGTTAATAACGTCTTACATCCCAAATCGAAGACTGCGCTCTTCACATTCCAATCTGTTCCTCAAACCCGCTTAAAATCTATGGGTGACGGCTTTTTCTTCATATGCTCCTATTCTTTGGAACTCTCTAATGATTGCTTTTTTTGAAGATCAGACTTCTTGGTTTTTTAAAGACCAACAAAACATGTATTTTTTTTGACTAGTTGGTTTATATTTCGTTTACTTTGTGTCCGCTATAAAGGCGTTATATAAAATAAAATGTATTAATTTCCCAGGAAGTGACGAGTTTGTTCTTGAACACATTGGATGGAAACGGTGCTTTCTTCACGAATGCTTTATGCAGTATTTCAATTTTGCGCATAAGTTAACTTCACATCTTTGGATGAAGATAGTGACACACTGCATCTCAGACTTACCAACAGTGAGAGCTTCAAATAATCTCCGAGCGGTGGCCACGTCCCACACAATACCCGATTCCTGAGTACATTTCACAAACTCCTCCAGCTCCATGTTGGCCTTGGGCAGCTTGAACTTCTTCACATGATAGTCTGACTCAATATGTTTGCTCTTTTCGCCGGCCTTTACCTTACAGATGAGCCGTTTGAGCTCAGGTCTCCTCTGTGCCTGGACTCTCTCCTCTACTTCCAGAGAGTCAACCAACATCTTTACCAGCTCTCCTGGAAAAATCTCAATATCTGTTTTGTAAAGCTTCTGAAAGTCACTGAGGGCATCCAAGCAATTAGAGTTCAGCATGTTGATGAGGCCGTGGAGGTAAAAGTATCTGGCTAGCAAGGAGGAATCATCAGGTGGGGTAGCTGATATGGCTCTGTTCAACTGGTGAATAAGATCTCCGAAGTAATGGCACACGTTGGCGTAGGTAAAGACAGAAGGGAAATCTGGGAGCTGGAAGATCTTGACTGGTCTGGCTGGAGTATTCAGAGCTTTTGGGATAAGGGATTTGCAAGAATGATCAGTAACATAAATATATTACGATTATTTAAATGCCATTTTTACTACAAAACTACAAAACTGAGCCGTGCAGATGAATAACACTACTGCAGTTATCTTACGCATTTCAGGAATGATTTTAGTTGGAGACTTCTCTCTGAGGACACTCAGCTTTTTCTCAATGTCCAGGTTAGCTTGACTTGTGCTTAGAAGTTTAGTCAGTTTAGTCAGATCCTTTTCCTTTGAGGGTCTTTTCCATCTACTGAAGAAATTAATAACAAATTATATTTCAATGTTTTTATTACATCCAAAAGATGTAATATAATATAAAAAATAATAATAATAAATTATAGTTTTATAGTCTGAATCATTAAAAAATTCAGATACAGAATTGTATAGAAAAAACAACACAGCTTCAACTTACTTTTGGTCATCTTTCCTAATAATACCCTCCATTCGGGTAAATGTATCCATCTTTCCATTCAAACGTTCTTTCAAGAAGGAGTGGAAAATGTGTGTTTCCAAGACCTGTCATGAAGAAAAATCCATCAGTTGTACGGTTTGGTTCTATTTCTGAAGGTTGAACACCAGATATATTATTAACTGGAAAGTTACTTTTTTATAAAATGGTTGGTCCTCTGGCTCCCTGGTCTTGAGAAACTCATCAGTGTTAAAAACTCTGTGTTCGTAACTTAGGTAATCACTGACATCTCTGGAAAAAGAAGCATTCTTTTTTCTTTTTTTTTCAATTAGACGTATAGTGTGAAGAAGATTCAAATTCACTTAGTTCAAATTCAGTTCAGTTCATGATCTCACTGACCTAAACATGTTAACAATGAGCTCCAGGGTGATGTTTTGTATTTCCAAATTGAGTCTGTCTTGCCAACGTCTTCTCCGCATCCGAAACTCATTAAGATTTCCACAGGTGCTCTGATGAACCACTTCTAGGTCATAGTGTAACTGAAGACCTTTCCTTCTGCATGAAGACCCAGCAAAACAATTACAAACCTGGCAAATACATAATATGGGTCTGATAATAAGAGATTATCAATATATTGTATATTTTGATTACTCCAATATAAAGACTCTTAGACTTAGTAAGGCTGACTTTACTGGTTAAATGTTCTTACCGACTCTCGAAACTTTGAGCAGCTGTCTTTGGGGTGTCTGGGACGTCATCGCAATCACGGCGAGAGCAGGACACAGTTCCCTCATCAATATTAATCAGAATTAGGTCATTAGCTTCCTGATAAATGGACAGTGCACAAAATTTGATATAAGTAAAAACCACTATCATGAATTTCTCAACATATAAGGGTTGGCTACTAGGAACAGTTTTATAGAGATAAATAAATAAAATCCTAATAAATAAACCCAAAACATCTCATTTGAACTAAAGAAGATTTAAATTTAGGCCAAATATGTATCTGGTATTTAGTAATACAATATCACATTGTATGGTAATCCCAAAATTGCAAGGGAAAAACATACTCCTAAAATATAAAGACATTTATAATTTATTAATTAAATTGTGTGACATGCAACTGCGTTTAAAATGAAATGATTTGTCAGGGTGCCGGTCTGGGGGGGCGTTTCCCCAAAAGTCAGCTATGGTCGCAAGTTCCCTCATTTTCATCATAGTTCAATGAGTCTGTGTTTCCCGAAACCATGGTTCTGACGACAATTCGCAAACACTATCGCAAAGTCGCATTGTTGGAACAACAGCTCTTGACCTGTGGTTAGAAGCATAGTTTCTTGTTAGCAAAACAAGTTCGTTTCATCTTGTAAGTTAATACTCCACCACCTGTGTGACATCCTTAATCAACGTGGTTGAACAACAAATTTGCGACAATACGGTTTTGAGAAACGGTCGTGACAAGCTAGCTGATTTCTTCAATGACGCATCATACTGCGGTATGCAGCGAGTCATGTCGTTGTACAGGAAACACGCCTCTGATCAGCTCAAGGTTTGTTTGCCTTGTGTCTTGTGACACCTGGTGTTTGTGTTGTCATGCCTTGCCCCTATGTTACCTTATCTCATTGAGCTCCCATCTGAGCTTATCAGACCTACTCCTAATCCCAATAATCCTAACTTTACCATCTCTACAGCGCCTACTAGGGTCACAGAATTCACCACTACACCGGAAGCCAAAGCAGACAGGGGGGACAAAAAAATTTAAACTAACCAGAGCTCAAAAACAATAAATAACAGGACAAAATTAAGAAATAACCAAATCTCAAAAACTTCAGATAAATGACAGGAAAACAATACAGAGGCTGAATCCGAAATTGCTCCCTATACCCTCATATAAGGTGTTATTTGAAGGGACAGACATGGTGTTCGTAACTATAGTGGACGTTATTGAGTGCACTCATTCTATCCCATATTGCACTGCAATAATGAGTGAACAACCGATGTACGCTCAACAGCTGTCTGAATTCGCTCATTCCTTTTCATTCACTCCTTCAAGTGAACAGTATTATTGACTAATGTGTACTAGGGAATAATGAATGAGGGCGTAGGGGGGGATTTTAGATTCAGCTTAGACTAAAGCTACAGCAAGAAGAACAAGATCGTAAGGTAAACACAGATGAGGGCCAGGTAAACTCAGTGATGCAGATTCGATTCAGCACAGGATAGAAAACAAGAGGGGAATAAAAAGAGTGACAAACAAACAAAAACAGGAGCTAGCCATTAGGGGATAAGGTAACAGGT
Organism: Pimephales promelas; assembly: GCF_016745375.1. The sequence goes on from NW_024121222.1 coordinate 6,824,833, forward strand.
GCAGAGTAACAATAGATAGAGCACATGGCATGACAAGACAAACACCAGGAATCAGCCATGTGGTCAAGATATAGAAAGGAAACAAGACAAACAAACCCTGAGCGGATAAGACTGGCACCCTGATATAGATAGATAGATTTAATAGGAAAAAAAAGTGAATTATTTAATTTTGACAAATTCTTTAATTTCAAAGCAGTTACATGTCTAATTTCATGATAAATATTTTACACATAATATTATTACTTAATGATAAATGCCTTTATAGTTTAGGAATATGTTTATCTATATGTTTATTGATTGATTGATAGATATAATAAAAATGTCAACAATAGGAATCATCAAATGAATAAACAATGATAATTTCTTAGAAAACAGAAACATTAATAAAATTACATTTGTTAATGTATTTTTTATACTCAACATTTTCACGCCCTCTAGCAACCCTTTGCGGACTCCAGTTTAAAAAAGTCTGAACTAAAAAACACCTAAATGAGTTAATAGGAAACATTTCTTAGACTTTACCATGGCAACTTCCTCATAGTGGCTGATGTGGCATCCCATGAGGAAGGCAGTCGGAGCCATAACAAAGTCAAGCATCTCTTGGGACAGTATGGGCACCAGTGGGTGCTGCCAGCGCAAGGGCCGAATATACAGCACGAAACACTCAGCGATCAGGGTCAGTTTGGACCAGTCGGAGGAAAACAACACCATTCTCTGCTCTGTGAGTATACTGGCTATGATCTACAGGGGAACAGACACATGCAAAATTATTCCCATTTGATGTGGATCATTTTTGTTTAATCAAATAAGTTTTTGTTTTTTTATAAATATTTGCATCTAAAATGAACTGATTGTATAATAACTTTTTCCTTGTTAGAAGGAACACACACACACACACACACACACACACACACAGTGTTCATTCAAACCTCTAACAAAGAAACTACAGTTATTACCTGTAGCAGCTCTCTGGACTTAAAGCAGAGGAAGGGAAGATGCAGGTCCAGGTCAATGACAGGATGATTTTGATCTTTTTTAGATGGAAGGACGATGATTAGAGGTAGCAAGGTGAACATCTGAAAAGAAAAATTATGTAAATACAGTATACTCAATATATTATACAGTATATACATGTGTAATCACAGATCTTCTAGTGGCATTACAGTTTTACTACGTTCTCTGAATTAGCTAAACTTCAGATGCCTAAAATGAACCCACCACATGCAGCTGACCAGGAGGTGGAACTGGGATCAGAGCCAGTTTAGCAGAGAACTCCCTCACTTGCTCTTCCATTTCAGTCATTTGGCAGATTTTGAGCTGCTCTAAGAGGCTGAGGATCGGAGAGTGAAAAAATCAGCATTGACAAATAAACAACTTTGACATTTGAAAAGTGTGACATTGTGGTGGCAAGTACAGCATGAAGGCAGAATGCAGGTAATAATGCACCAATGCCCAGCGTCTCACAAATATTTTCTTTTTCCAATAGATGTGAATAATGTCTTGAATCTTGGCCATACCTGGACAGACAGTCCTTGAGAGTATTGTAAAATGGGTTTTTTGATATAACACATATCGCATAAGCAGTGTAGAGTTGAGGAAACTTATATGAGGACGGGTGTCCATTCTGATGAAGTATCCCTTCCTGTATAACAGAGTTTAAAATGAAAAGTTGAAATATATTAGAGCCTTAATCAAAACTGCATAACCTGCATGTCACTATATATCTTCCAATGTAATTAATCAATGGCTTTAGTTTATTTAGATTTTTTTTTCACTAACATTTTCCAAAGTCCCCCAAATAAAAAGTTTGAATATCTAAATGCGTAAATCAAAACTCCATCCCCAGCACACCACCATAAATAATCAGTGGTCTGTTTTATTTTTGACTTTAAACAAATAAAATCCACACTGTTAGATCCAGCCCATGTCTTAAGTGGTTAACTTTTATAAAAAGGTAGTTTTGAGACCATAACAAACAAACATGACATATATACTGTAACTCGGATCGTATGCCAAACCAACAATGTCCAAACAGTAATGAATTTTAAAGTCCCCATGTAGTCAACAATTGTATATCATTAAAACTTTGATCACCAAAATTACATATTTAAATATTTTTTCCTGTGAAAAAAAAAACATGCCTTAAAATAGCTTGAATGCAACTCTACACCCATGCCTCGTTTAGTATGTGGAGCCATAGATATGCAAATGAGCCCTTCCTCAACTCACACCAACTCAGAAACTTGGTTTGATTGGGTACAAGGTAGTTTATGATGTCAGAAACATCAGTGATTTCAAACTGCGTTTTTGAGACTGTCTTTTTTAAACTGTAGTTTTAAGGAGAAAATAAAACACCGCATATAAACAACAGGGGGACTTAGCATGTGATCTGTCAATACACAACCATAAAGATAGATTTTCAAGGTAATAATAATCTGACCTGTATTGGTTTATAATACTGGAGAACTACTCCATGAGACTGGTTTCCAACCACATCAGTGAAGACTAGGAAGTGAAACTTTTCCACCTTTTGCTCCCGAGTTACCTGAAGCCCACCTGATTTAGAAGAAAGAAATGAATATTAGTGTAATCTAATCATTATAAACTAATGTTAACGCTAGTCTGCACCGAACTATTTAACATTTACAGCTTGAATTCTTCTTTATACTGCTGTCTGTGTGCTGACCTTTGCCCCCTTCAACAGAGATTTTATACTGTTTCTAAACAGTTTAGCACAGTTTAGTTTCACCTGGAAAGCAAAGATGAGGCAGAGCCACCAGATCCGGATCTTTGGGAACACTGACATCCTCTGTGATTTCATCCTTGGGGTTTCCAGTGTTAATAACAGGCCTATCCGTTTTCTTCTTATGGCTGGAGCGCCGTAGCGGAGTACAGCTGAAATTTCCCATGGCAGGTTCAGTGACGCTATCTTTGGGCACAAACGGAGGAGCACAGACCAGTATGACCTCAGGATCGAGCCGAGGTGGACGACTTCCATCCTCCTGCAGCAAAGACTGATCACATACCGAAAAACAGAGGACATTTACACATAAGGTACCTTAAAGGGGGTTCACATCATGGGATCATTTCATGGATTTAGTTTTAATTAATCAATGTTGCTTTAATTCATTTTTAATTTGAATTACATTTTATGAGTAAAAACATACTGTATTGCTCGAAAAATGGAAATAACCCATTAAACAAAAGTATTAAGACATTTCTCCTTATGTAAAACCTTTGTGACATACAGTAGAGAGTTCTTTAAAATTGAGTCAAGAACTCTGTGGTTTTATATAGAGCCCCTCTTTTTTTCTTCTTCAAAGAGATTACCATGGCACCTTTTACAAAGTGATTTTTTTAAAATAGCTATTTCCCATATACAATAATAAAACTAAACGGTAAGGGTTAACCTGAACATGAAACGAAAAGATGCACCACAATCACAAATTCCATCACATAATAATATTGCCCTGTGCCTGTTTCTTCATGTCTCATGAACAATATGTTTTCTGTCTTTAGAAAGAGATCGAGTTTGTTTGTTATTGTGAAGTTTTAGCTCAAAATACCCAACAGATATTTTTTTACAGCATGTTTAAATAGTCACTTTTTGGGGGCTCAGAAAAAAACACTGTTTTAGTGTGTATCCCTTTAAATGCAAATGAGCTGCTGCTGCCAGTGTGGAGAAGTGTTGGGTCCCACCAAGCGTGCCGCACAAGCCCTCAAAAGTGAAGCCAAAACATCTCGATCGCCCCCCTGTGACCGGTCCTAGTATAGCTCATAACCCCCGCCCCCCCATGTTATTCAATGGGACGAGCGACCAACTAAACAATTAAATTACACTTCACATATCCTTTTTCCAAAGATAGTTTCTGTCATTTACTGTAGTTTATATCACGTTGATGTAATTTCAAGTGTTTGTTTTTAAAATAACTTTGTTTTTAGTTAGTTATGTGATGATAAAAACGGTGCTCTGACATTATGATTGAGAGCTGTGATTGACAGGTTCTCTGTGCGAGGTAGTCACTGAAGCACCAGCGGACTTTTTTCATAATGTTGATTATGTGGCTAGTAGTTGCGGGGCGTGTGCTTGCGTTTGATTCAGCGCGAAGGAGGGCGCGGCCTTGATTTCGCGGATTTACTTCCTGCTCACGACTGCGCATGACTGGTCCCGAAACACGCAAGTGCGCAGACTCAGGTCCCAAGATGTCAGCGTCATATCGAGACACGGCTTCAGTTCTCTCTGATGGAAAAGAGCGAAGGGGCGTCGTCCATCTTTTTTTTACAGTCTATGGGTCCCACTGAAGTGTTGAGTCCCAGCTAAGGACCCCAGCAATCCGATTGGTTCAAAGCACGTTTTATGGGTAATCGCTTTAGTGCCAGGTTACAAATAAGAGAAAATCACTTTATTATAGAAGATGTTTGAACGATAGTTTCTCGTGTGGATGTGAAAGTTTCTCGTGAGCACGTGAAAGTCTTAATATTTTTTTTTTTTTTCCCATGATAGTTTCTCGTGAGCGCGATAGTTTCTCGTGAGTATGTGAAAGTCTTTTTATAAGTCTTTTTATTCTTGCAAAGGTCCCTTTAAGGAAATAATAGCAGGATTACAATGGTTTCACTCATTTTATAAGATTCAACAACAGCATATAGTGGAAAACCAATCAAGGAAAACATAATGCCAAGACTAGCCCCTCCTAGTGGTCACCATATAAAACACAAATGAAAAAAACCTTCTGCTTTGCTTCAGAGGGCCTTTATTAACCCCCACGGAGCCATTTGGGTTCATTTATGATGGGTGGATGCACAATTTTGAGCTTCAATCTGTTGGTTGCAATCCATCATAAAGCTTGGGATACAACATGTATTAATATAACTGATTGTATTCGTCTGAAAGAAGAATGTCATATACACCTAGGATGGCTTGAGTGTGGGTAAATCATGAGGTAATTTTCAATCTAAAGTGAACTACTCCTTTAATAACTTCATAGCTTTCTAAGAATATACTGTATGAGCTAAACAAAAAATATTCTTATAAGAATGTTTTCCAACAAAATAAAGGAAATATTAACTTTCCTATAAAGCTTTCTTTTTTTTCATCAGGCACTAATTTGCAGACTCTTAATAAGCTGCTCAGTTGCGGGTTATAGTTGTTTGAGCAGAAATGGAGGCAAAACTGATCAGGGAGAAATTTCGAAAAGGAGAATTAAAGAGCTGGTTCAGTTGCTTTTTACTTGACTTTAACAAAATATGTGACTTTGAAGGAATCCAAAAGTAATCAGATTACATTATTTTTATATTGTGGTAGATTACGTTACTGAATACATTTTTATGAAGTCTTTTGTAGCTAATGGATTACATGTTTAAGGTAACCCTACCAACTCTCTTTTTCTACCTGGGACAACTCCTTCAGTTTATCATTTGAAAGTCCAACAACGACACATGCTTCCAGTAATCCTGAAGGCAGACCGTCTGCCATTGAGAATCAAAGATTGTCACTCCTGCAATACACACACACAGACACATACACACACAGAGAGACAGAGAGAGAGAGAGACATTATATGCTAATTGAAATCTGAAAGTAGAAAATGTTTGCTTAACCCTAGAATGTGGTAAAGACACATTAACATCTTACACAAATCCCATATATTAGGGATAAGCAACATCAACCAAACAAGCAACTACAGACAACTTCTAACTCAGATAGCATTTTAAAAGACCAATGATGCCAGGCATGGTTGTGGAAACATAAGAATATTATTACACACCCTGGAAAATGTGTTCGGTTACTTACGTAACCTCGGTTCCCTGAGATACGGGAATGAGTACTGCGTCGCTAGATGCTGTAATGGGGAAAACGCCTTTTTATCCGAATTCTGAAGCTTTTTTAATCACGCAGTGAAACTGCACGGCCATTGGTTCGTGCAGAGTATAAAAAAAAATGGCGAAGCAACGGAGCTGCACGATCCTATGGCAGAGAAACCAATGCCAAGAGTTGATGAAACCAAAGCGTGCCAATATGGGCGTGACATCTGGCTATAAAAGCAGGCGATCTGGCATAGGATACTAGGGTTAAATTCGACTGAAGTGACGAACTGAGAGCCGCATGTGCAGCAGATCTAGCTAACGTATTAGCCCAGCATCCTCTAAAAAGACCTGACGGTGGACAAGACTCCGATTTTGAGGGAGACCGCGAGCTCCTGAACGATTCAAGCACCTGAGGTCTGAAGATGGGTCTGAGACCACCATCTTTCTTGGGGACGAGGAAGTAACGGCTATAAAAGCCTGACTCACTCTGTGCTGGCGGGACCGTTTCTACACCTCTTTTCGCCAGTAAATTCATCACCTCAAGGACGAGAGGACAAGAGCTTCGTTGCTCCATACCGAGGAGGGCACCACGCCGCTGAAGCGTGGGGTCTACGAGGGAATTGTAGAGAGTAACCTTGTTTTATTATCCCCAAAACCCATTCTGACACTTCAGGGATGCTGTCGGTGCAGTCCTGGGGCAATCTGAGCATTATGGGAGCTTGAACGCTTGGGCAGGAAGTGTCACGTAGCCTGGGACAACTTCTCTGCCATGGTGAAGTGCTATCCGAAGCCTTTAACGGTGTGTCTGAATAGGCCGGTGGGGGAGACTGGCCATGGATCTCCTAATAGCCTGTGCCATCGTTTTAGTTAGTAGCATGCAGTGCCTATAGTGTGGACACTGCCTGCCCCAGCCCATGCTTTAATAGCCAGATGCCACGCCCATATTGGGGAGCTTCTCTGCCATAGGATCATGCAGCTCCGTTGCCCAGCCATTGGTTATTACTCAGCACGAACCAATGGTTGTGCAGTTTCACTGTGTGATTAAAAAGGCTTCAGAATTCTGAGAAAAAGAGGTTTTCCCCATAATAGGGTCTAGCGACGCAGTAGCAGTAAAATATTGAAAGGGAACACAGTCACAGATGTGTATCATAATTTTGTAATCTAATCTAATAATCTAATCTAATTCATAATCTAATTTTCCTGATCTGGAAGTTCCTGGGTTAAATTAGACTCATGTATGTTGCAAGAGTAATTTTTTTTCAAAAGCAGGCAACAATACTTTAATAAATAAAGTAGGCACAATACACATTTTAAACACACTCAATCCACAACTGAAACAACATGCAACACTTAGATAGTCACTGCTCACTCCCCCTCCTCGTCATAAATTAACAATATTTTTGTATTTAACCTAATTTAACCTAATAGGAATAGCTGCAAACGTGTTCATATAGACCGGTAGCTGTATGAAATAGCCTACATAGCCTCCTAAAGTTAGAGAAAACGTTTTAAAAAACGTCATCGTGTAGGCTATTCTACCCATAAAACGCTCATGTTTGCTGTAGAATATAAGAATGCACGCACCTTTGTCGATCATCGGTATTCCCGAAAGTGAAATTACACTTGGACAGTTGGAAATGAACGGGAGACAATAAACACGTCCCAACAAGCGGAGCGCATGATCTACGCATGCGCTCTACAGTCAACAGGTACGTTCTCAGGTGCTACCTCTACGGTGAAGGAAAACCATACATGATTATATTTGGAGAGCAATTATTTGACATAAAAATAGCTAGTTAGTTATAAACACATAAAATATCCGTAAACAAACATTCTTAGAATTGTGACACCCAGAAATATTTTCTCACAAGAGCTTTTGATTAAACCACTCACAATACAGTTTAACGCCCAGACATTTCATGAAAATGCAGTCGCAAGTGTGTCGCAATTTACACTGAGTGTAAATGCAATTAATAATAATAATAATAAAAACATTTGAATGATCATTTTGCAACAGTTTTGCTTACGTTACAGGCGAGCGTATAAAGGCGAGCGTTTCAATATGCATATTAAAACTAGTGTATGAAATGGCAAATGTATATTATATAATTTCATTTTCATTTTGCACCAAACGTTGCTAGAATGGTAATGTAAAATACAAATTTATATACAGAATCAAATGCCATTTTACAAATGGCATTGTCATTTTTCATATTACATTTCAAAATTGAATATTGCTACTGATTGCTATCATTGCTATCCAAATGCTTCCATACGTGCATTAGGTTTCACCCAGTATCCAATGTACTTGCGCCATCTAGTGGTCCATCAATGTATTTCAGATTCAACCATTAACAACACTGTGCTGAAATTTCAAACAATAATTCAGACAGGGAAAAGTGTAAAGGTTTCTCTTTATCAAAACTGATCAAAAATTCCAAATAAAAACCCAGAAACAGTATAAACTTTCAAATTAGTTCAAACACTAAAACAAAAGTCAGCAGTACCATTGATAAAAAAAAGTGTCCACCTTGATTATGAAACACAAACACAATGATTTTTTGCCTGATAAAATAGGATACAAAGCCAGGCCACTGACTTCCGTACATCAATTGCAGACATCACATTTCCAGCGATGCATTTAAACAACATTTATGAACATAAGAGGCCATAACTTAGATCTCCACTTTGCCTAAGTAGACCAACTGTGACTTACTAGTGAAGAAAAATTTGGCCTGCCGCCTTGATTGAAAAGCAGTCTTAAAAACTTCCGTATATAAACTACGCAACAGTACTGGAACAACATTATGAATTTGGCTGTGAAAAATACTGCCACTATTAGAGTGTCATCACTTAAGACGGAGGCTGACAGACAGTAAAACTTGCCATGACAGCTAAACGCACTTCTTCATTTCGCACCAATCACTGCTGCAAAAAGTAAATCCATTTCTTTACTTAATGCCATGGTTATCCATTCTATTCATACCAAAGAAAATCACATTTTTGAACTAAAGGCAACTCTGAAAAGCAATGCCTTATTTAAAGTCAAGAAACATTATAAAACAATATTTTGGTGCATAGTTAAAGTCTTTACAGAAGTGAGCATTTTGCGTTTGCAAGTAGCAGCTTTACCCCTGAGTGTTTCTCATGAAATGAGGGACATACAATGATAATCAGACATATTTTAACAGAGTAAAACGCCAGTCTGAAAAAGTAAACTCACATCTGATATTTAAATGTTGACTTGCAAAGTGGAGTGATTAAACGTGTGGGGAAAAATGTATTAGCATGTGAAACAATGTGTTCACTGTAGTGACGTAAACCTGTACCTTTGTAGGCAATGGAAATGTTTGGGCACAAATAATAAATAGCTTGAGAAATAATATTTGACTCACATATTTGACTCAAATAGTCTCCATATGTACCAAATCCGCAGAATAACTTGCTTGTGCATTCTGGGATTGGGATTTCAAAAACTCTAGTATTTTACGTTTTAACACTCAAACTGAGGATTCAACCTCTGGCTTGCTGGAACTGTTCCTTGGGATTGACTTTAAAACACTGTGTTTCTCTGTACTGTTATTGGACGCTGCCTCCGATTTAACAGAACCTGGGCCAAGCTCTTCATCATCCTCGTCTTCATCATCGTCAAGTGTATCGGGGTAGATGACGAGGATAGCCGCAGCAAGGAAAGCAAGAAAGGATCCTCCCGAGGCCACCATAGGGATCACTCTGACTGTGCCAACCGCATCTACAACCGCACCGAGCGCCGACGCCACCAAGATCTGAGAGATGTAAACCTGACATGTCAGGATGGCGCAGTCGATGCCAAAGCCACGCCGTGAGTTGCCAGGGCTGTGATGAATGTACTATGACAATGTAAAAGAAAGATGATAGACACTCATTGAAATAACTGCTGTAACAATTCAAGTGCTACTGGCAGTGAAAATGTATTCTGTATAAGCTTATCATCCAAATCTATATCCATATTATATACACACACACACACACACACACACACACACTATTCTACAAACATTCAGTGTAAGAGTAAGATTTTTTGAATGTTTTTAGCAAAAATCCATTAAATTTATAAAAAGTGACAGTAAAGACTCTAATAAATTGACAAAAGAGTTATACTTTCAGTAAGTGCTGTTATTTTAAACGTTCTACTCAATGAATCCTGTAGAAAAACATTAAGCAGTTTAATGTTTCCAACATTAATGATAATAAGAACGGTTTCTTGAGCACTAAATCAGCATATTAGAATGATTTCTGAAGGATGACATTGCATTTTAAAATATAATCAAATAGAAAACAGTAATTTTTCATTGTTTTACTGTATTTTTGGATCAAATAAATGCAGCTTTGGAGAGTATAAGAAACTTCTTTCAAAAACATTTAAAAAAAAGATCATTCAAAACGTTTGACCAGTTATTGGTAATTTCATATATTTGATACATTTATAAAATGATACATACCTCTTTGATTTCATGGTACTGTCCCAGAAGAGCATAAGGGCAGTATGACATGCTCATGGAGATGATTCCCATGGTGCTTATCATCACCATAGCAACATATACATTTGGAAAGATGGACATGACAGCTGTTCCCACAGCAAAGGAAAGAGTCCCCAACATGTAGGTGATTTTTATGCTTAGGTCATAGTTGTTTAAGATCCTTTGGAGGACATCTGTAAAACAGGTTTCAGATTATTCGGTTTGAGTCAGTAATAATCAGACTGGACACCAACAAAGACAGAACAAAAAGTGCAGACTATGAAACCATGTTCAAAGTTTGGGGTTGGTCTTTTTTTGGGTGTGTTTTGAAATGTGTTTTGCTCACCAAGGCTGCATTTATTTGATACAAAATACAGTAATATTATTACAACTTAAAATAACTTTCGATTTTAATATATACTGGATGTGATGGCAAAGCTGAATTTTCAGCATCATTACTCCAGTCTTTAGTGTCACATGATCCTGGTGTCACATGGTGTCACATTATTATCAATGTTGAAAACAGTTGCATTACTTAATATTTTGTGGAATCCGTGATAAACAATTATTGAGTCCAGAAAAGTCTAGAAGACTAAAAAGTCTAGAATATAGAAGGCTCAAAATAATTATTTCATTTGAAATAGAAAGGTTAGTAACAATGGAAAATTATTTACAGTCAATCTTGATCAAATTAATGCATCTTGCTTTTCTTAATGCATTTTCTTTCAAAATGAAAAAAACTTACTGACCCCCAAACTTTTGAACAGTAGTGTTACATATGATATGTGACAAGTTAACGTTTCTCAATTTAAATAAGACAACAATTTGAATTCTAAATAAAACCAAGAAAATACACTCAACATTCTGATCTTCATAAAGGGAATTACAGATTCAAGACAAAATGTATAAGGACTAACATAACCTAAAACAAATCTGCTTATTCCACAACGTGGTCATGTGAGTGTCTAAATACAGAACTGAAACCTGATCACCCAAATGAGAAAAAAAAATCTCATCATTAGCAATGTCCAAACAAAAATACAACACAAGACCGCAACACACACCTGAACAGAGGGCAGCTGTAGCAGCATAGATCACAAGACCCCAGCATCCCATCTGCACACCTTTACTGTAGTTCTGCAGGGCGGTGGAGTTAGCAGCAGCCTGGTTTTGAAAAACATCAACAGGATATCCAGCATAAATATATATACAAATAAATTCAGTATTAGATACCATTAAATAGAGGCTGTATTATATCAACACTAGATTTTACAAAAGTAAATTATATGTAGTGAAGAGTGAAGACTTAAGGGCGTTTTCAGACATGTGTATCATTTGCTTTGTTTTTAAAACTGTTAAAATGTTGCATTTCTTGTTTCAGTTTACTTTCAAAAAGCAACATTTAAATTTAAAAGGTCATGGAACTCCTCTCTTTCAGGTCAAGTCTAGCTCATCATCTTTTTGAAAAATGCTACTTAAATGGTTGTGGATGGCTGTGAGAAGAAGGGTGGTATGGCACGGCAGGGGAAGGGAGGGGGAGGGCGGGATAACTGTCATCGGCCAATGGCCCATGCATATCAACCGTCACTAAAAATCAGTGGTAAAATGTGGGGAAATGTTAGATTTTTTGTCCCTCCCCCACTATTTCCCAATGTAAGATTTTGTTTTGCATTGCATTAGTATTTTATAGTTAAAGGAAATCAAATCAACCATTTATTTGAGTTAATCAGTACATGACTAATTAACAGTAATGCAAATGCTAAATTCCCTAATACATGTTGATACTACAACAATGCAAAGTAGCCTATAAGTAGCCTATAAGACTCAATTTCCCTATTTCTTTGCACAAAACTCTCCAGAAAGTGCCATTTAATGGTTTATTTTTCAAAAAATAAATTCTCGGGGGGCATACCCCCTGACACCCCCTCGCATTTACTGCTCCCCCCCCCACGCACAGAAAATTGGGTTTAGCGTTTCTTGACCCTTTAAACCCAGATTTAATTTTTTTTCGAGTGCGGATACGAGCCCGATTGCCGTGTTCATATGCCTTAAAATAAACTAAGTGAGAAAGCACGCCAGATTCCAAAACAATTCTCCAAACGAAATGTGAATACGCCCTCAAAGTATCAAAGGCTTAACAATTTTGGTAGGCTTTTTCATTGATTAAAATTGATCATTATAATTATTTTGACTTTATCTGGCAAATAAATTAAAGATTTATTTGTAATTTATAATAACAGAAACTATAATTAAAGGACAGGATAAAGAACTCTTCTTACAGTCGGGTCTCCTTCAAAGATAACCTGGCCCATGAAGTCTGTGTAGAACACAGCCTGTGCGATCATGGAGAACCAGGTGAGCAGGTGACATACACACAGTCGCCAGAGCTGGGGCGGCATCTTCAGCATGGACAACCAGAGTAGTTTGACCGTCGTACCACCATCTCCATCCTCGCTTTCTTCGTCTTCCTCAATCCTACGGGATGCAGAGATTTTACTTGGTTGCAACTTCCGCCTCTCATGACGTCTAGGTATTTTGTCGATGTCGTTCAGGCTTTGTGAAGATTTGATTGGCCTGGCCATGTTGCCGTATCGGCGTCGCCATTGAAAGCCCACGCGTCCGTGATAAGAGAAAGTGAAAGAGGGCTGGCGGTAGAAGGAAGGGTGGCGGCGGCGTACTGGGCGTAAACCGACTTTGCCTGGTTGATTATTGGCATTCGCTGCTCCATTGATTGGATTGCCGTTTACAGTATTGGCAGCTCCACAGATGTGTTCCCCATTGCCATCACACTTCTGTAAGTGGTTGTCAGTGCACTGACCTAGCTGGCTGGTGTTGTGACAATCTACTGTTGTTTCATTAACTTGTAAACCCTGAAAGTCCTGGAATAAATTTGGTTCAATGTCCCAAAGAAACTGCCCATCGCGATCCAGGTCTGGGTCAAGCTCTATGGCAGAATCTGGCATGGCTAAAACTGAGTCACTTTTACATCGCACCAATTCGATGTTTAGAAAATCAGTTGAAACATCCCGATCAGACCGATCATCCTCGTGGGCTGAAAATGGCTCCTCCTCAGGGATAAGTTCTAGTTGAGGCAAGTGGCGAGTGGATGGAAAGCTTCCACAGAGTTGGACAGAAGGTGGCCTTTCTTCATCCTCATCCTTTAATACCCCTGGCTGGTTGGGGTTATATAAATGCTCCTTGATGCTGAAAAGATGAAGCGTCGCAGAAATGATAAAGATGATGGCAGCAAAGAAAAAGAGGACCTGCTCTTGGGCCTTAAAAGCTCGACCCAGAAAGGTATTGGTCCAGTCCAGCCCTCCAAGCATGTAACCTACAGCACCTCCCAGCCCTGAAAGACAGGAATTACATCACTTTAAACCACCGAAAACAGAATATACAACAATGCAGCCTTCAAGGCTGAATATCTTATATGACTAAAATATAGTCACCATCCAGTATGTTTTTTTTAATGTTTTTGAAAAAGCACCAAGTCTGTATTTATTTTATCAAAAATAGAGTAAAATGTATACAATATTTTCAATTTATAAAATTTTATTTTAAAATATTTTACAATGTAATTTATTCCTGTGATGGCATAGCTGAAATTTCAGCAACGATCTTAAGTGTCACATGATCCTTCAGAAATCATTCTAATATGCTGATTCGGTGCACAATATATTTATATTGTGCAATATATTTAATATATATTAAATGTTGAAAACCTTTAAATATTTTAGGCTATTTTTTTTAAATATGCTGATTTGGTGCACAATATATTTATATTGTACAATATATTTAATATATTAAATGTTGAAAACCTTTAAATATTTTTAGTGAGAACTAATATATATTATTCAGTATTCTTTGATACATTAGAAAGTTCAAAATTATTTATTTGAAATGGAAATAATTTATAACATTACAAATGTCTTTACTGTTACATGTGATCATTTACTGAATAAAAGTATTAATTTATTTTCTTCTTTTTTATGTACAGACCCCAAACTTTTGAACTTTAGTGTATAATCACTTTTACCATGCAAGTTGAACATTGTTATTCTGATTGGATCTTTACCAGTGAGTAATTATCTAATTAAAACATGACTGTTTTAAATAGTTGAGATGGATTAAGTCTGATGCTAAAAAACAGAGCATCTCTATTCCAGTTCCCTTTCAGTCCCAGAATATATACCTGCTGAGAAAGCATGTATATTTAGAGCCACATCCTGTTCCTCAGTATCAGCCACATCCAGAAGGTAGGCTCTGATTGGTCCGTCCAAAGCATCAGCACAGAAGTCCAGAACCACCACACCAACAATAGTCAGCACGATCCCAAACAGTTGATTACCAGGGACGTCACCCAAAGACAGACCTGTTTGAGAGACAGATTAAAATAAGCATAGGGCAAAATAAAGATGTATTTTTTATATATATAGTCATGGGACTAGTGAGACTTTAAGTAACAGTGGCATGCAACTATGTGCATGAACAATATTATACAATTAGGTTTAAGTAATAAATGAATACATAAAATAGTAGTATTACCTATAAGAGATCCGTTGAGAAATAAGGCAAGTCCTATTAACAATCCTACACACAGCACCAAAATGAAGGGTCTCCTCCGACCCCATTTCAAAGTGCAGCGGTCACTTGCTGAGCCAATCAGAGGGGTGAAAATTAAACCCAAAATAGGACTGAGGAACCAGGTTAAGCTGTAATACTGCTCTGGGAGACCTGCAAGCAGAAATGGACCACAATCAAAACATTTCCAAGGTTCAAGCAGATCGACATTTTTAAAAAACAGTTTGTTGAAATGTACCAATATGGCAACTATAGCAACTCTCATCATTTGAAACAGATGACTAGGCGAGTTTCAGCATACTGCAGTTCATTAAACCTTTCACACAACAGATCTAAAACTGTTTCATAGTAATGAAGCAACCACATTGCCTCTAACAATAAAACTATTATCAAATGCGATGACTCAGAGTAAATAAAAAGGGCGTGGGAAAACTGGGGAGTATTTGACATGATTTGGAGGTAATGGCTCAAAGCAACTAGTTTTAACAATAACAGCTGTAGGAATTTTCCATGAGTCGAGCATGTTCTAGTCTGGCACGGGACTGATGACATACTAAAACCCAAACACTTGATTACTCAAGTGAAACTTAAAATGTCAAACAAAGTATTTTTTTCAAGAAGTCCAAATATGCGAAATAACAAGTCATGAGTGAAGTGGGATGCAGACTGAGAATGTGAGAACAGAAAGTGCAGACAACAGACAGGTCACAAGTCAAATCATAACTCTTCAGCTTTAAAGATGAACAACAATCTATTCAACAATCTAGATCAGGATAAGGTGCCGTATTAAGTATGAAGTAATCAGCCTGTATTATAAAGCAATATAACACTGACAACTCTCCAGGGTCAGAACATAAAACAGATGTAGTTTTAGTCATAAATTAGTAACTTAGTTTTAGTAGTTTTAGAATAGTTTTGTCAATACCCACTGCATTTAAGCCATCACCAGAGAGGATTTGATCCTTTTTACGCAAATAACAGACTATGGTTGATTGTCTATTATTTTATTTTTTTTTTAACCTATTTTCATCAAGTAGGCTATTTGAGATTTTAAGGGATGCATATATTTTTCATCAAAATTTTCATCAAAAGTGATTTGGGCTACGATATGCCAAATCTTCTGGGAAAATGCCCTTTTAGAGTTTACTGGATGATGTTCAGTATATTTGTTATCTGTTATTTGTATTATATTTGTATCTGCTTTTGGTATGAGATCAGAGGGCCATCAGAGCTATTCAAACCTTTTGTAATTTTAACCCTGCAGTTTCCTGAGAGGATCTGTTGACCTTATTCAAAATGGACGGAAAACCGAGAGAAAGAGAACTGCAGCCGCACACTCACACATTCTCTGAATTCCATGCCTACCCTCGTCCATTTTTGCATGCTATTGTGGAAACAAGCATTCCTTCATCTTACTACTATGACACAGGGTTGGCATTGACACAATGGGGAACCCTTACCAAAACCAAAGGAATGTCCCTGTTCAATGATTATGAATAGAGGTCTTAATCCTAGAATAATTACAAAAAAAACCCCCACTAAATCACCCATTAACTGTATACCTCTCGACCTTATTTTTTGCTTATTTGCTTATTTTTGGAAGTAAACTACCTTCTATGAATGTGCAAGACCTCCAATTCATTAGTGGTTACAAATAATTAGAATAACAAAAAGTGCAGCAAATAGTAAAACTACTCACTACAAATTATTGTGTTTATAATTACGACAATACATTAAAATAATATAATATTTGCAATTCAAGCAGCATTAACAAGCTGTTTTGTACAGCTAAAAATAATTGGAAGCGAATGACATCAGACGCCATGACTCATTCAATTTACAAGGTACAAAAAGTTGGATACAAAGTGCAGACCTGATATTGCCAAAATAGACTTTTCTAAAAAAAAAAAAAAATGTGCATGAGAATGTGCCTGTTTTGGTTACATCAGTATTTCCCATGCTTTATTTAAATCAAAAGAATGTTAAAAAGCTCTAAATGCTTTCATTATAGTGACAGGAAAAAATTATACAAACATGTCTGTCAAAAGAATAGTGTTTTAATAGAGTTTATTTCTGTGGAACACAAAAGATGTTATTTTGAAGAATGTTTTTGCTCATACAATGAAAGTCAATGGGGTCCAAAACAAACAACACTACCTCATTGACTTTCATTTTGTAGCCAAAAACACCAACAGTTTTCATAATATGAAGAGTTCAGATGCAAAAGCCTCTAAATGCCATTTGAAATTGTCTTCTTTAATGATGATTTTTATCAAACTTGTATATTTAAGTTCAGTAATTTCACTTAAATAACAATTAATAGGTAATTACCATTGCCATTTAAGTGAAATTACTGAACTTAAATATACAAGCTTGATAAAAATCATCATTAAAGAAGAAAATTTCAAATGGCATTTAGAGGCTTTTGCATCTGAACTCTTCATATCTTCTTTTGTGATCTACAGAAGAAATAAAGTCACACAGGTTTGGAGTGACAGTTTTGTTGATGAAATAGCGGTTGATTACTAACCTAGCTGCAACAGCACAGGAGTGACCAGCGCTGTTTCCATGGCGTAGCAGAACTCCCTCCCAAACATGACGGCACCGTGCATGACCCATAACCGCTTGGGGATGTGGTTTACAGAATCCTCACTGGCCGAGTCCTCTGACATCTCCACTTCCCTCTCCATGTTTTGCCCACCATTTGGATCCTTCTCTTGCATGACTGCCAGGTCCAGGACTGGAATGGACTCAGTGACAGCGTTCTTGGGTGCCATGCTGGCCTGCATATACGATGCTGGTGTGGGGTCCTGATCCAGATTCCTGTGGTACTTACCCCTCACAAGTACAGACTATTTTGCTTAAGACCTCCAAGTTGTTCTTTCATAATCCACAGCAGTTTTCTTATTACAAAACACTAACCCGTAGTCAACAGAGAGGTCATGTTGTTCCATATATTTTAGTGAGAGGTCTACCAGCCGTTGTAATGAATACCAGTCAATATAGAGCTTTGTTGGTGTAATTCACAAGTCATGTTTTCTTGAAAAGAAAACGGGAAAAGGGGGAGGGCATGGAGAGCAGAACAGGTGGATGTTCCTCTGTATGCCTCCATGGAATTACTTATTAATCTAGATGAGAAGGAGAAAGAGAGAGTGAATGAGAGTGAGAGAGCGAGAGAGAGAGGGTCTTGGCAATAAAACTGATATCCAGAAAGATCAAGGCAGTGGAAAAAATGTTAGTGAAAAACAAGATGGGAACAAACCTGGCATTATAACAGTAAACATAGTTTTACCCAAAGCATGACATATTTGGCATATCTGTAATCCCTGGAGAAATCCTAATGAAGTGACTAAAATAGGGAATAGGCACTGAAAAGATAGTAGAACGCTGATACTTATTCTTAATAGAACATTTTAAAGCCTTAAAGGGATAGTTCACCCAAAAATGAAAAAAAATTCTTTCACCATTACTCACCCTCAAGTTGTTCCAAACTTGTAACAATGTCTTTCTTCTGCTGAACACAAAAGATATTCTAAAGAATATGGGTAACCAAACAGAGCTGATGGACCCCATCGGCTTTCAATGTATGGAAAAAACACGCACAATAGAAGTCAATGGGGTCCCATAAACTGGTAACTGGCATTCTTCAAAAGTATCTTCTTTTGCGTTCAGCAGAAGAATGAAATTTATACAAGTGCTTCATTCACATTCATACATTTTTGGGAGAATCCCTTTAACTGAAAGTACAAAAACACTTATCTGCTTTTGCACATGATATAACACAATTTATAGACTATTACACTTCATAAAATTATGCATCCCAAATTATATAAAACCAAACCATACATATTTTTTAATTAATTTAAAATTTTAATATCTTTTTTTGGTGCCCCAAACCTAAGGTTTAATATATTTTAAAGATTTTTTTAAACACAAAATAGCCAAAATTATATTTATAAAGAGATTATGTGTAAAATAAACGTAATATGTGCCAATTTTTTGTGTGGATTACCAATGATAACAGAAAGGTACTTATCCAAGCACAAGCTCTAAAACAATGTTAAAAAATGTTGTTACAGAGTAGTCTATAAAACACATTTGCAAAAAGAATATATTTTAAGTTTTAGAATGTTTAAGTTTAGTCCTCCAGTCCTATGGTAAAGGCAGCAAGTGTGTAAAGTTCCAAAGGTCGTTTTAATTGAGTTAGCATTACACAATACTGCGACACTAAGTTGCTATAGGGCTATAAATTATTTTAACACGTGTATGTGTAAGAATCAAAAACATATCCTACCTCGTTCCTCATGTAGCACGTGTTTCATTTGATGGCTAAATCCCTTAAACCCAAAAATATTGTCTCGGGTAAAGTGAAGCAGGCATACAACAGAAGGGCTACAGAACAAACACGTACAGTGACAGTGTTAAAAAAACGATACGTCACTAGTTTTACTTGCTGGCAACACTAGACTCCCGTGATAACTGCCCCTCCCATGTGCACTGAACTGATAAGGCTACGCTACACCCAGACGCTTTTGACAGGTAACATTCACCCCAGAGCAGCCCACTGAATCCAGACCTGCTGTTACAAGTCAGGTGTGCGAATGGACACATCTGTCAGAGCAGAGGCTGACATGACTGTTTTATAGTAGGAAGATGCATGACGATATGACTGAGAGGTGCCTTGCGCCGAATCACGTGCAGACCTTTTAAGAAGAACAAGCCTGTGATGGAGCTCAGATCATGCCCAAACTTGTACGGTTCCTGTTTGTTATTGGAAATAAGCCTGAAAACCTAACATTAAATCCAGTCAATTTCAGTTAACAACGCGAGATATCAATGTTAGACACAAACAACATGCTGTCTGAGAAAAAAATGCTACAAACATCCACCAAATCCATAATCCCCCGTCGCCTGTGTGATTTTTTCCTGGATTCAAAGGATTGCCAGATCATCTGTGTAGTGTTGTAGATGATTTACTTTATACACACACTATGTAACCAACTTTATTTATCGTGAGGGTAAAGTGATCTGACTGGGAAAGAGCGAGCGAAGTTATTATTATGCATTTGGGATTTCGCAGAACTTTATATGAATCGTCAGTCTGATTGATGTTTAACGTCTGTTAGCCTGGACTGCTAGCCTGCTAAATGAACTTGCTTCTACAGTAAATTTAGAAGATACCTTCACTTTCCTAGCTCGACGAGCGGTTCGATTCATAAAAGACATCTTCGTTTATTGATAGAGAAGGAAACTCAGCTTCCACACAAGTGAATGGAGTAAGATGTTAAAGAGAAAAATGTACCTGCTCCCAGGTCGCGGATGTCTACTGCATCTTTTGTCTGCTCGAGGTTGCCAGTCGTTACAGTCTACTCTAGGGCAACAAATCCCCCTCGTCTACTCAGCAATGATGTAATCTCGCTGATAGCTGTCAAAATCTCTGAACTCAAGGTCATATCATTTATGAATTATTACTTGTCATTCCGATTTAATAATTTCATAAACACACAACTGATATCTCTTAAAGTGGTAGCTATTTGATAATAAAATACTATAATTATGCAACAAAATAAGGCAGGTTGACAACCTTAATTTGACAGATTAGATAGGCTATGTGTTATTCTACTAAGTAGGCTACGGCAACTAGTCCAGCCTGAATTGTTTAAAAAAAAAAACTCTATTCAAGCATTGATTTAGAATTTGATCCCTTTTTTCTTCTGGACTTCAGTCTGTAGTTAAAATTATGTGAACGAATAGTTTTATCAGAGAATGTTTAATGTGGTAGTAATATGGTCTAATATATCGTAGACAGGCTTTGGTTTTATTTAGTGACGTTCGGTGTTAATGGAATGGACCACTGGAGGAAAATAGGGGAGGGTCATGTCTTTTTATTGTTTGTTAAGGGGAGGGTCATCCAACTTTTTTAGTCTAGGGGGAGGGTCACCCAACTACTCATGAAAACAGCAACATTTCAAAGTGTGTTGTTTGGTGCGTATATGATGTTGCCCATGTTGCTCTCTCTGCAGGATTTTTGCAGTAAAATATCCAAAAACCACTAGGCCAATGTTATATATTTGGTTTTGTTGATTACTTACAATATCCCAAATGTTTCCAACTATTTGTAAATCATGAGAAAATAGAGAGCCGAAGTTACAGTTTGATGTCACTTTGTAGGCCAAAATGCGGAAGTGAGTTAGCATTTTAGCCATTCCGGTCGAAGACGCTCACGCTGTTGTTGTTTTGTCCAAACATTATGGACCATGGTAAGCAGACTTTGAGACAAAAACAGGACTAAAACGAAGATCAACATCTTTCGAGATGCCGAGAACTCCTCGTCCGCGACTAACTTCGACTTGACAGAGACGCAAGTGTTGCATGAATAGCCTGCTTTATTCGATAGGTGGGCAAATGTACATAAAACTAATCAATATTATTTAGTTCAACTTGTGTGTAGTTGGGTAGACTGAAATGTCCTTTATATCCGCAGGATTCACGTTGCGTGTGGCACTGGTATATGTCTAGCAGTCGTACTTCATACCACAGTCATGTTAAAAACATCAGTGTATTCACTCATCCATAAAATATTTATTAGCTTGACAACAAGATACATACTTGCGCTTAATGCGGAATATATGTCATCATTATATGCTTTTGTTATTGTGAGAGATTAGCAACCCCTGTTGGAGAAAATTCCTGCACATTGTACCTCAAGCTACATTTAACTAACTACCCCTCCTGCTGCTAAGCATCAAATCTAGTTATTTGTTTATATTTTTTTACACAGAAGTTCTAAAAAGGATTTTATGACACAAAACGTTTTAATGTTTTTACATTAATATATTTATTATGTATATTTTCAATCTGGGGACCCAGAGGGGGCCACAGTGTGGGGTCCATGGAAAATTTGAAAGTAAAAAACAAAAACAAAAAAATGTTTCTCCGCAGGTATACACTACAGTTCAAAAGAGGGTCAGTTTTAAAAAACTTAATATTTTTATTCAACTAGAACCCATTATTTGACCAAAAGTTCTACATTCAAAAATTATATTTCAAATAAACGCTGTTAATCAAGAATCCTGAAAAAAATATCACAGTTTAAAAAAAAAAAAAAAAAAAATTATTAATCAACTGTTTTCTACATTAATAATAATAAGAAAAGTTTTTAAGCACCAAATAAGAATATTTGAATGATTTCTGAAGGATTGTGGGATGTAATGATGCTGAAAATTCAGCTTTGCCATCATAAGAATAAACTACATTTGAAAATATATCAAAACAGAAAACAGTTATTTTAAATTGTAATCATATTTCAGAAGATTTTATTGTGTTTTTGATCAAATCAAGAGACTTATTTTAAAAGCAATAACAAAAACGTATCGACCCTAAATGTTTGAACAATAGTATACACTCTAATACTGGTCATAAAAAAGATACAGTAGATATAAATACAATATTTTCTAGATTATGTTTTAATAATTTGTGGCTTCAGTACAGTAACAATATGATAGCCAATAATATAAACCTTCATGTGTCTTCATACGCGCGTTGCATACGGTATACGTCTGCCTTTTTTAAGGGGTCCTTGGCCTCAACATTTTTAAAACCCCTGCTCTAAAACACTTCAAGTTTAAAAATGCTGTGTCGCCATGTTGCTTTTGTTGAAGTTACAAACAATGTCACATGTGAAATGAAATGCAAGCTCATAAAATCAATACATTACGTATTTACAGTACACAGAAAAAACTAAGTCTCATCGATGCCGTGGTTTTGCTTTAGTAGCTATATGACATGGTAATTGCAACCATCTGAATACTGTACATGTACGCTCCCTTATGCAGGTCGGATTCCCTGCTGGTCAAGGCTCATGTTTATCCTTATACTTTTATCTGTGGTATTCACTGTGCCTGAAGCCTTTGAGCTCTTCTGCATGCTGATAATATCTCCACTCGTCTGCTCTCTTTCTATCTTCCTCAAAAATCTCTTCATGGTAGACTGAAAGTTGGTGGTGACGAAACAGTAGACCACAGGATCCAGGCAGCTGTTTAAGCTGCTGAGGGTGACGGTCACATGGTACACAATCACATGATGAGGCAGATCAGGATGGAAGTAAAACAGAACTTGACGGATGTGAAACGGTGTGAAGCAGACGGTGAAGATCACCAGCACGGTCGACAGCAGCTGAATGGCTTTCATGCGTCTGTCGCGGCTCTGCTGCATCAGACCCGGGCTGGAAAGGGCGCACATGATGCGAATAGTAAACACCACGATGATCACCATTGGGAGGAAGAACTCGAATACGATCAGAGTGAAAAGTTTGGAGAGGCAACCTGAGTGCTTGAAAGCCGTGGTGAGAAGCGAGTAGGTCACGACGATGGCGAACAGCCAAATGCAGACGCACACTGCTTTGGCCACACCGGGGTTCCTCCACTTCCGCGAGGCCTCAGCCTGAACGATGGCTAGGTAGCGATCCACGCAGATGCTGGTGAGGAAGAGGATGCTACAGTACATGTTGACGAAGTAGCTGAATATGTGCATGTAGGAACAGTTGAGGCACTTTCCTCCACTGTAGTACAATACGATACGAGTCGGGAGGGAAAGGTTAACCAACAAGTCCGTCACAACCAGGTTAATGGTGTAGATGACTGATGTAGTCTTCGGCTTGGTCCTGATGCAGAAGACATACAAAGCCAGACTGTTTAGGGTCATCCCTACCATAAAGATAAGCGTGTTGATGACCACCAGGGCTATCCACAGGCTGTAAAATTCATTATAGAGACCTTCATCCAAGTGAGCCAGTCTGTGTAAATAAGGTTCACGGTATGGTGGAGAAGTATTGGTTGTTAGGGGAGGAGTCGATGTTGATGTGAGGTTCAGATTTGATGAAATCTCTGTAAGGGTCATCTTTGGAGTTTGGGGGCTGGATCTGCCCCAAAAAACACACAAAGGAAAAATTTCAATCACAAAAGATGCAATTTTTAAAGTTGTTCATTCAAAGAAAAAGTAGAATGGTAGTTTTTGACTATTGAGTTCAAGAAAATTTGCTAAAACTTTATATTAACTCATCAGTAAATCATTAACAAACATAGTATGATGATTAATGGATTATTATACACCGCCCGGCAAAAAAAAAAAAAAAAAAAAGAAGAAACAGACTACACAGAGTGCTTGGCTCTTCCATTGTCAATACAAGATCTTGGCCAAAAATGTATGCACCTCTTGATGCAATATACATAGCAACATTTATTTCCATCAAGAGATGCATCAACTTTCGAATGATCAGGCAACATTATATTATATTATATTATATTATATTATATTATATTATATTATATTATATTATATTATATTATATTATATTATATTATATTACAGACCCTTGCAGGACACCCTGCTGTACCAATGTTGGTTCGCATTTATTTTTCCCCAAACATGCTGGAAATGATCTGTGAGATTTAAACCCACAAAACACAACAACAGAAATGTCCAAACTCCCAGAAAACTGTTGTCAAGCCCCTCCTGAAAAAGAACAATTCGCAACTAACAATCTCAAATCTTCCTTTATAGGCAAGATCATTGAAAAAGTTGTCTTCAATCAATGTCTTCTTAAGTTTGAATGGATACTTTGACAATTTTCAATCTGGTTTCCGATCGCATCACAGCACAGAGACAGCGCTCATAAAGATAATAAATAAAATTTGCTTAAATACTAATACAGGAAAATTATCAGTAGGCCTACTGGTACTTCTCCACCTCTGCATTTAACACTGTCGATCACAGCATACTTCTTGACAGGCTGGAAAACGGGGATTTCTGGGATAGTCTAAATGGTTCAGGACAGGTCATACTTAGAAGGGAGAGGTTATTATGTGAATATAGGTGAACATAAGTCTGAGTGGACATCCATGACTTGGAGTCCTCAAGGCTCAATTCTTGTGCCACTGCTGTTCAATATGTATATGCTCCCAATGAGCCAAATAATGACAAAGAACAAAATTTGCTTACCACAGCTATGCAGACGACACACAGCTCTACTTGGCCCTATCGCCTAATGACTACAGCCCCATTGACTCCCTGAGCCAATGCATTGATGAAGTCAACAGAATATAAACAGATCACTCAGATCATTACACTGTAAAAAATTTGGAGTAGGACTTACTTGAAAAAACCTTGCTAAACGATCTCACTCAGAAAATGCTAGTAAATTTACAAAGATTTGCCAAGTAAAAACCTAAACATATTTATCAGTAGCTTTAATTAGAAATCTTTAAGTTAAATTTGCTTGGAATGTGGAATTAAGTAAACTTTACAAAAAATAAGTAATTTTAACTCGGCTTGTAAAAGGTTGATTAATACCGATTTCCTTTGCCTTTGTATTACACTTCACTAAAACAATTATCTTGAATTTTATTAGTCATTTATAGTATGTTCTTTACTTAGATCATCTAAGTAATTTATATATACATCATGTCAGACTTTAAGCCTTATGTGAATGCAAACACCTCAATACTTGGTAGACAATACACAATGGTGGTAACATTTGATGGATCGTTTTTGTGTTTGAATGTGTCGTTTTAAGCAAAACATTTACTCGAAATGTCACAAAATGGCAATTTACTAATACTGAAAACAAAAATCAATGATAAAACAGTGTAAATACAGCTGGAAACCAGTGAAAAATGAACCTCATTAATTATTCAAGGTCCAGTGCATGATGGGAACCCCAGTATCAGAAAAGTTGAGTAATTTTTACTTAATTTTATTGAGTTGATATTACACTTTCATTTATACTCGCTTGAAATATGTACTGATATGGAATTTACTTAGTTTTTTTAAATTCTTGCCTGAACTAACTTTTTCAAGTAAATTACATTGGGTTTTTTCACTAGTATTTACTTAACCAAAAAATATTTTTTTACAGTGTAGGATCACATCAGCTAGAAATACCAAGGGTGCACTCTAAGCATGGAGAGTCTTGCTTTTAGCTATTATGCCAGCCGCAGCTGGAACCAGCTTCCAGAGGAGATCAGATGTGCTCCTACAGTAGTCAGATTCAAATCCAGACTCAAAACACATCTGTTTAGCTATCCATTTACTGAATGAGCACTGTGCCACTGTTCGTCCGATTGTTTTTATACTGTGCTTTATCTTATTTTTTTAATTCTCAACTGTTTAAATTATTCTTATTTGTTTTGATTATTTGAATTTCTTCCATGTAAAGCACTTTGAATTACCATTGTGTATGAAATGTGCTATATAAATAAACTTTGCCTAACCACCCACACATCCATTCAGCACAAGTGAGAAGCGGTTGCAGTGCAGATGATAAATAATTAAAAATGAAATAAAGAGAAGTTGAGGTGCACAATTTGTATGTAGTAAAATATAAGTAAATAAATATTTGTTTTTATTAATAATAAAGATTGTAACTTTTTAGGATCACAGACTATAGTTCAGTGCTCAGATGGGTAGAGTTTTAAAAGTTAGTTAATTAATATCTTTTAAAACAATAAGTCATTCTTGCATGTACCAGCTTTATTTAGTATATAACATTTATAGTTGCAAACTGTCTGCTGTATATACACAGTATACTCTTGCAGTAGATAGAATGCTATTTAATATAGTTGGCTATTTCAAACATGTCATTGGTCATGTTTTGGTATGCAAGGACCTAAAATAATTGACAGTTTTAAGACTGCGAATGTCTACATCTCAAACCCATGTCACATGGTACAATGTGGCATAATGGAAAATTGCCTGCAAAAACAAATATGCTCTCCTTCATCGCAGGAAGAATGAGCCCGATAAACAAACAGCCTCTGACGAAGAGGTGCCCACGGTCTGGCATAGTTCAGATGGTGTTCAGAATGAGATGTTTACAATTAAGGCTAATGGGAAGGATTTGTTTGGATACTGAGATTCGTGGGAATAGACGTCTATCCCACTATTACGCGAATGAATTCTGAGCAGCATCTAAAGGCATCAGACTATTTTGCATGTTTATTTACTTGGGCCTCTGCTCAATTTACATCTTAATTGAAACGACAGAACAATATACAATTCTTATTGACCAAAATAATGTTGTTTAGATATCAGAGACTAAACTCCACAGAATGAATTTAAATATTTGAACAACGTCAAGCACTGTTGCATAATTTCAATTAAGCTACTGTACTTTCCTCTAAAATTGACAACTTTTGACTTTGTTCTTTAAAACACTGATTTTATGTCAGTTTCACTCTGACAGTAAAACATACCTTAAAGTATAAAAAAGGCCATCAACTATTTATGATGTTTATTTAGAGGTGGTGACCTCTATATAACTATATTCCTTCTGTCTGCTGTCATTGAAATATAGACTTTCAGATATAAAGAGAGAATGAGAAACTGCACTGTAAACTGTCTCCATACTACACATTTACAATGTTTCTTATTATGCCTCTTGATATTTTTGCACATTTCTTAGCCCATTCTATACCTCTTGATGCCACTTTCACTGTTATGGTCACTATACCTCAATCTGTATAACGCACCTTCTGTGTTTATACTTTTCATATTAGATTCAGACAATTGCATTGAGATGGTCTCTGCTTCTGTAACTCATAACATTGCACTTCTAAAACCATATTTATATTTACATTTATTTTGCTATTTGCACTTCTAGTTAGACGCTAACTAACTTTAATTGTCTAAATAATCATATATTTTTAAATGGCTAAGTAGATTTATTAACCTGGTGATTAGTTATTTTCTCACATAAAAGAACTGTTTACACATTTAAGATAAAAAAAAATCAAGTTGGCATTGCAAACAATGGCATGGCATGAAAATCAATAAAAGCAAAACAAAAATTGCATAATGTAATAATGCAAAATGCACAGTAATCCCACACAACACACAGTAATTGCTTACCTACACATATAGAAGGATGAGAAGTGTGAAACAGAAATGCTGTGATGAAGGCCACAGAACTGACACTCAGATTAGACCATAAAATACCGCCTGAACCTCTTAAAGAACCTTAAATGATGAAAACCAAATCCCTTGTGCTATGGACATGTTGAACTTCTTCACCTTGAAGGGGCAAAAAGAAGAACATCTCTCCACCTCGTCTGTGCTGCATGTCTTTCTGTCCCTCTCTGTTTCACTCTTGTTCTTTCTTTCCCTCCCTTCATCCTCTGGCTCACAGGAAGTTTGAGTTAGTTTGGATAAACCCTGACATTACAAACAGAGGATTCTGGAATATGACACTCTTCATTGTGGTTGTTTGGTTTACTGAAATAAAATTCAAATACAATGTTACAACAGCCTTAAATTTTACAATAGCACTGCAGCTGGAAAAACAATAAATAATGCATATACTTGCAGTATACTTGCTAATTTCTAAGTTGATAAACTGCTGATGAAACTGATAAACTGATAAAACTGATAAACTGCTTGATAAAAGTCCTGGAAATGATTTTTTAAGGTGTCAGAATGCCAGCAAGATAGCTAAAATAAAAGAACAGGATGTATTAATTCTGCTGTACTTGTCGACACTTTTTTTTCCACATTTCCTGTGTGGAAACACATCCATCACCAACTGCCAGGTCTCTGTCCTGATGTTTCCGAAATCTCTCCAACTAAAGATATGAAGTCTAAGCTAAGTTCAAATTTGACTGAGAGTGAGTTTGAATAATTGGAACGGTGTGCAGTCCTTTGTCTCAACATTGTTTAACAGCATTGGAAGCATGTGACTCATATTTGTATTTGGCATTTACAATATGCCTGTAAATTTTTGAAAGTCACACACGTTATTCAAAATGATTCTGAGACCTGGTGGTACTGAATAATAAAAAAATCAAATAATAACTCAATTACTATACTAAAAAAGACAAGTACAGTTTAGAGAAAAAAAGGGTAATTACACAAACACTTCATTCTAAATTTAAACAATTATTTTTTGGGAATTCTGTACTTTATATTTTTCATAAATGTCAGGATGGGGCAAGTTTTCAGATGTTTTAAATGTTACAAATGTACACTTATGGGAAAACTATTAAAAAAAAAATATTTTTGGTTTTGTTGCCTGTTCATTGAAATGGAAAAATACAATGAAGGAGATTGATTTAATCACCAGAAACTCAAAATATTGTGTTACCTGAACTACATAAATTATTTAAGTTGATTTGACAAAAGAAAAAATGTTGTGATTACAAATCATGAAAATATATTTTTTACAGTGGGTTTCCAGAGAATGGGAATGAGACACAACGGGCCGGTGAGTCACAACAGTATTACACGACAAATCATTGACATAGGAAGTCAGGTGATGCAATGGATGGGTATGTAATCTACCACATACAATCTCATCACCTTGTTACGTTCCGGGCATTTCAAAAACACGGAGCTCCCATTGAAAAAAAAAAAAAGGAAAAATAAGCTAGCCACAGGGAAAAAAAAAACAACTGTTTGGTGGAGACAAAGCCTAAGGGTTCAATAGGAGTAACTGACAACCCTTTTAATACAATTTAGAGATCTCTTGAAAGAACCAAAGGTCTGCAGATAGACGCCAACTGGTTGGCACCGCACAAGAAACAGGACACCGCGGGACAAGAAACAAGCCCCTTAAAGGTAGCTTAAGGCTCTTGAAGTAACTCAAGGTGTACAGACGCAACCTCGGCCACATCCCAGATGAGCTGGAGGATAGAAAGAGAACCAAAGGGTACGGGTTGACAAATTCTGCCAAATGGACTCCACTACTTGAGGGTAGAGTCGCCAATCCCTGGGCTTCAGTCTTGACAGGATGTCTGCTCCCATACTGGGGTGTCCTGTGAAGTAAACTACCCACAGGGAGAGAAGTTTAAATGTGCCCAGAGCAGGATCTGCTGCACTAGCCTGAACTAGGGGTATCCATGCATCCCACCTTGGTTATAATTTGGGTTACTACTGATGAGCTGTCCATCCACACTAATGCATGATAGCCCCTGAGATCGGGGGAAAAAAACCCTCATCTTTAGGCGGTTGATGTACCAAAAGAGATGAAGGGCGGCCTGGGCAACCACCATGATATCGTCCCAGGCCGTGAGTGAGGCGTCCGTTGTAAAGACGTTGACAAAATGCCCCTAGAGAGGGACCCTTAACATGACCATGGATTTTAGAATGGGATAAAGCCCTTGTTTTGAGCTACCATACAATACAATACAATACAATACAATTTTATTTATAAAGCACATTTAAAACAACCGAGGTTTGCCAAAGTGCTGAACACGGAGATAATTTTAGACAAAAATTAAAAACACATGACAAAAAGCACAAGACACAATTAAACAAGTGACAAAACAAAACAAAACAAAAAGCAGATTTACTCTCAGTCTGGTTTAAAAGCCAATGAATAAAGATGAGTTTTAAGACGTGATTTAAAAGTCTCAACACTGGGGGCTACCCTAACACAGATAGGCAAATCATTCCACAGCCTAGGGGCCACGACTGAGAAAGCTCGATCTCCCCGATTTTTAAGTCTTGTTCTAGGAACAGCCAAGAGTAGTTGGTCAGCAGACCTTAATGACCTCAGAGGAGCATGCATCATCAGTAGGTCATCAATGTAAGCTGGAGCTTGCCCATGAAGAGATTTAAAAACAAACAATAAAATCTTAAACTGTATTCTAAAACAAACTGCTGGCATGCGAGTGAGTGAGGCGTCTGTCGTGATGACAACAGAGATTCGTAAATAGATTTGTTTGATAACTGTTTTAATGTTTAAATTTTGCTGAAAAACATATCGCTGTTCTGTGGCAGGTTCCACCGTGACAACGTATGATCCATATAGCGTGACAAACATTTTTGCCATAAATTCAACATGGACGATAATTATATAAATATAAATAATAACAATTAAATAGAGTCAAACTAATTATGCACGTCAACTGCTTTTGTTCTGATTCTTGGTTCAAAAAATCAATATAGGTAAAAGTGTGACAATGCATTTAAAAGGCTGAAATGAGGTTTCCATTGAAAATGAAACACGCTGCAGACAACTTTTTATATACACATTTATCTTTAAACATAATTGCCCCTTTAAAGATAATAGGCAATAAATTGGTTCAAACACAAAGATAAACACTCGTATAAAAGGAGAATTCATGTAATAGTGTCTCAGATGCTTGATTAGAAAGAATTTGGGTGGTTAAAACTTTATTGTGCTTTATATTTTAAACACTGTTTTTGGCTGCCGGGCAGAATTTCACAGGGAGTGAACGTCTTGAATACAGGCCAATTATCTGCTGAGTGCTGAACTGTATAACATAAAGCTGAACACAGGGTACCTTTTTCAGAGTGGAAAAAACGTCATCTCCTCCCTGTAGGATAATACATCAATGTCCAGTGTCTCTGTTTCTCTTCTGTTGCAATTGCAAAAGAATTGACAGTTCCGTCAGAGCGCTGGAAATGACCCACACACCTCAAGTCATCTTACCAGAGGTGAATAAAAATTGAAAAAACAAAAACAAAACAAGATATGAACAATCCAACCAGAAATCATCACATTGTAACATTTTTTTTTTTTTTAACAAATATTAATGCTTCCTTCACGTGCAATCAGAATGTTTTCAGTGGTAAATTTTATCTTTGTTCCTAACGTTTTCCTAAAAGGTAGGATAACATGCTTTAAAAACATTCTAAAAAACATGATCCCAACATTCTTATAATGATTTTAGCAGGAAGCGGGCACTGGACGTCGACAACCCCACGTGCATTACCAGCTTCACTTACTAACCAGACTTTATTTCTGTCATATGTCTACAGAAGTTCTTACTGAGAATATAGGTTTAGATGTTTCGATAAATGTTTCGTTTGTAGTCACCATTATGGTGATTGGTGTTTGCTTTAGTTGGGCTCTCAACTCTTTAATATTACTTTTTCTCTGGCTGCTGTAACAGTTAATACATTAAATAATATTAATATATGATACCGTATTGTAAAGTGTTACCAACATTTTTAATTCCTGTGTCTATTAGACTCACTTAGACATCAATGCCGTTTTCACAGACAGGGCTTAAGGCTAGTCCCAGACTAAAATACATGTTTGAACTGTTTTAACTAAAAAAAAAAACTTGCACCGACATTTCTTAAAATATGTCATTGCCATATTTTTATTTTAAGATACAAACAAGGAACATTTATAAAAGCAACTTGAATGTCACAATTGAACTAAAGCCATAACTAAGCCCTGTCTGTGAATGGATATCAACAATGGTGACATGCTTAATGGTGAAGTGCATTTTGGGAGCCATGGATGAGGCAATGACCACTAATGTATCCTTGCTGAATAAAAAAATCTTAAAATAGATCTGACCCCAAACTTTTGAATGACAGCATACCTACAATACAATTATTGTAGTAAACTTTAGTCCAAAGTGGGAATGTTTTAAACTAGATATTAGTTAGCTAAATAAACAGTGACATATAGGCTACAGCATTGATTTTCTGCACTGTAATCATTCTTCGGCCATTCCAATCTTTTATATGTATGGCAATGTATACTAAACAGATCGCAGCACAGCAAAGCACTATCAGCCTATTAGATAGCAAAAGCTCTTGAAGTGCGTCTGTTGCACTGCGGTACACACGATAGGACGTTCATACAATATGACCCGTGGCTATTATAAGACTTATCTCCAAAGCCATTTATCACAAACTTGCACTGATTGTGAGGATCTGGCACCCTCATCATGTGAGGACAAATTGCACTGGAAGGGCCTGATCTGTGAAAAATATCACACTGCGAGATTACAATGCATCCGGTTCTCTCCAGTGAATACAATTACGCTTGATGAATGCCTCCACAAAAAACAAATAACGGTGCTACAGTAGCATCATTTGTAGGGTTGTTTATTCTCAACAGTCCCCACAGGGTGGCGCACTTTTGATGATTAGGTTCTATAATGCCGGTAATGGAGCGCAGATGGCATCTCAACAGTGTACTGTACAACAGTTTAGATACACAAAAATGCAATTCAATATTACATTTAAAATGTGGATTAAAAATAATGGACGTAAAATTTAGGATTTAACAAACATTTTCTCTTATCCCTTTGCAAAAAACAAAACAATCTGGTCAGCAATTAAAGTGTCTGTGCGCATATGGCTTTAAAAAATATAGCCCATTAATTAAAACATTACACATTTCTGTCTGTACATAATCTCTTTCCATATTGCATTGCATTATGTAGATTTATGGACTTAAACAAAAAACAACAACACATATATTTGTATAGTAGACCGTAATGTCCGTTTAAGGAGTTTTCACAATATTTGAACTGTAAGAAAATGTTAAAATGCTAATAACGTGACAGGACACAGACCTGAGTGTGAGAAAGTCGTACTAGTAATGCATATAATATACCATCAGATAATGTCCAGTTTCATTTAGTGAAGTTACTGTAAAACAAGCACTTGACAACTGTAGAGTCACATTCAGAAGTTTAAAGACTCTTGTGCATTTCCATTTAGAGTTCTAGGCAAGATTTGCATAGATTGGCTGTTGATATTGTTCATAAAGGTCTAAAAATAGCCTAGAGCTTTGAATTTATTTGAAGACTTCATGGAAACCTGACTGTACCGGGAATCTTCAACTGTATCAATGTACTCCAACCTGTACCATTAGTGTGTAGCCTATAGTCTTACAGCAATATTTCGAAGGGTAGCTGCTTATCCGAGTCCACGATCAAACTCAGTCGATCGGGCTTTACAGTGTGATTACAGAGCTTCAGTGTCTGTCGGGTCATCCTGGTTGTGGGTGACATAGTAGTCATGAACATACATCAGAACTGCGATAGGTTGACCGATAATGAGTGAGAGCCACACAGCAGCATTTCCATAGTTACCCCGAAGAAACCTGGCCACAAACCATGCCAGTGGGAGCTGAAATAAAGATTTCTTTTAATTTAAACGGAAAAATATATGATATACCTACTTAGATGATTATCACAAACGTAATATATATAGTTTTCTTATGCACGAATGTATGAACATAAATGCGAACATAATTTTTGTATGTAAAGATTAAATATTTATACCTGTGCCATCATGCCCATAAATGCCCAGAGTCTGAACATCCTGAGTGGGACACTGACCAGGTACTGCAGACAGAGAGATATAAATATACACATTAAACACTTTAAACTTCCGAGTGATGGATAGGTAAAGGTGTTTCTAAAAGGATTTAGTTTTGCTCATTTTTCATTTATGTTTATTCATTTTAAATCTTGAGTTTGGAGAACAAGCAATTTATCAAAGCCAACTAAAGGAGTCCAAAAAAGGGGCTTGGCCTGGTTAAGTTGCATTAGTTATGTGTTGAAACTCGCGGTTAAAGTAAGGTTAATGACATTTCCGAAACTCATTCAAAGCAGTTGACCAATCACAACACACAGGTCCAGCCAACCAATTAGAGCACATTGTGCTTTTTGGAAATGTGGACTTCATAGAGACCGTAACTGAGAGTGTTACTGACAGATTTGGAAAAAGAAGTGCTGCAACAATGTAAAATATGTGAAAAATACAGTTTTTTGGACATTCTAGCCTGAAACCTATTCTAGTAGACCCCCAAAACAAAATCAAGTCTTTGTAAAAGCACTTAATGTGTCCTCTTTAAATCCTAAAGAGTGATGTATGAAACTCTGTCAGGTTATATGAAAATGTTAACTCCCCATAATAACACCATAAAATATTGATTAAGCACTGAAGGGTTGAGCACTGCTGTTGCGTCCTTTAACCAGGTTCTTAACCTCTATTGAACTCCAGGGGTCTTGGAACACCGGCCTTCCTGTTACCCCTCACCAAATCAGGGCTAGATTGCACCCTCAGCACATCACCCCTAAATAAATAAAGTCTTTTTTAAAATTTCAGTATATCTTTACAGCTCCAGTTTTAGATATTCCTGAAATGAAACTTCACTCTCCATCTTAGCTTTCTGAGTCATTACTGTGATCCTGGGTCCAGTTCTGAGGTGCCCTGTTAAGGTCAATGTTTTTTAATAAGACGGTTAAGAATACTATCTGCCTGCACCTGCGGATTGGACACATCTTCCTCTCTGATTTCTCTCTCTCCCTCCCTTCCCCCAGCTCAGCTCACAGCTTATCACAGAGAACAGCAGCCTGATAGGAGCATGTTCTTCATCTTCCTCATCCCTTCGTTCTGACCTTCATCTCCTTCACAAGAACAGTGGCTACCAGCCAAACGCCGGGCACCTGCTTCTGAGTCAGGGAAACGAGACGACGCCTCGGGAGTGGGGAACATCTAAAATTTTACAAATTATTCTAGAATCCACAGCTGCTTCAAAAGAACAGCTGCTTCCCGCAATGCTCAAAAGGTCTTTTTCTTTTATTAATTTCAGTACATTTATGTTCGTTTCTTTTTTTTTTAAAGTGAAGTTTCAGTTTTAAAATACTTTCTTCTAAACCAGCTTCATAACTGACAAATAGCTGATATTACAATTTGATATTATTTTGTCTAAAAAAACTTAATCCACTAACAACTAAAATCAATTGTTTAAATGTTACAAGTGAATTTTCAAGATTACATAAAAAAATATAATAGTGATTTTCTTTTCTTTTTTTTTTTAACATGCCAGGATGAGAACATGAAAACACAGATGAAATCTTTTTAAGATGAACTTTAAGTAAGTACATAATGGTTTAACTTTTTTTTTAAAGGAGAACTCCGGTCAATTTTACCATTGAGCTCATTTTTTGTACATTTGGAGTGCTATCGGTACAGACAAAAAACTAAAAAAAATCAGTGTTGCCTACACCGTGTTATTGTCTTTTTAAAAATTGCACCCTGTTGACTTCAATGGGGCATGTTCTAAACCTGCTTTTAGCCTCTTAACATCCTTGATTTGTCATTACGAGTGCACAGCCATGTGAGTGGTGTTATTAAGAGTGACCACGGTCAGTCTAACTGCAGTAGATGTGAAAGATATTAACATCTACAATCGACAATTGACTACTGTGCTGAGCTGGCTCACATTTTTAATTTTTATTCATATCTTTCACATCTACTGCAGTCAGACTGACCATGGTCACTCTTAATAACACCACTCACATGGCTGTACACTCGTAATGACAAATCAAGGATGTTAAGAGGCTAAAAGCAGGTTTAGAACATGCCCCATTGAAGTCAACAGGGTGCGATTTTTAAAAAGACGATAACATGGTGTAGGCAACATACATTTTTGTCGTTTTTTTGTCTGTTCTGATAGCACTCCAAATGTACAAAAAAATGAGCTCAATGTTAAAATTGAGCGGAGTTCTCCTTTAATGGCATTAATAGTAAAATATTCAAAGTAAGCCCTACAGAAATATTACTGTATTGATTTGGCTTATGAGAAGTAGCACATTTCTAAAATGAGAATAAATCAAACAGGTTGTTACCCTGCTTAGACTGTTAACTTTCATTTGCCATGACCCGACAGAATATTTAAAACAGCGTGTGATTTATGCATATCTCACCTCGTGAAAAAAAGCAGAGGCAAAAAATACAGCTGATTGGCTCAGTAACTTGCCAGCACCTCTTCGCATCAACGGCTTGTAAAAGTGTCTTTGAAAACAGGAGAGAGAAGCACATAAACTCACAGCCAGTGTGAACTGTAAATAACCATATATTTCTTGTGGACAGATCACATTATAGTCTCTCTTCATTATAGTCTCTGTGAGTTTTACTGTGTCGTATTTCATCTCGCCTCCCAACAGCTGTCTGCGGTCTCTTTCAAAACCCTCGTTCACTCACCGGAGACACCACTTGTGCACAGGAATATTCCAGTTTTGCCAGAAGTATGTTATCGTCTCGGAGTTCCTAAAAGAAACACAGTGTCACAATCCATCTGAAAGTAAAACTCTATGTACAGTATGAAATGGAGGTGGAAGAGGGAGAGATGGCGCATATAAAACAGATTGACTGCATTCAAAGCCCGTCAAACGCAGTGCGGTGTGGAAGTGGCACCCCCCCCAGCCGCTCAAATAAAGCTTTTACTAAGAGAAATAACTGTAAAGACATCCAAAGAAGATCACATCACTCACCACCAGTCACGGTAGAATTCCCGATCCCCAAACCTCAACAGCTCAGCCACAAAGTTCATTGAGGAATGGAAAAACGAGTAGAAGAAAATCAACCAGAGGAGATGGTTGGGCACCTAGTATAAAAATAGATAACAGTATTTACTCCATAATTTGGTTCATGCTTCATTTCTTTCATCAAAACAACGCAAGCAAAAATCTGAACATCTGAGGATTGTGTTTCTATTCTGAGAGGGAAACATTGACTTACTGCCAGTCTAAGCAGACGCTCTGTCATTCTAGAGTAGTCCATTTCCTGACAAAAATGAAAGAATTAAAGCGTGCTTGTTCTCCAACAGCAGAAAACAGAAGATAAAGCACATGAACACACCTGCAATGGCTTCATTGAACTTCGAATGATTGGCACCATCCACTGAAAGACCATTAAAAAGAACATTAGATATGAAATGTCTCAAAGACATGAAAATTGAGGCTTGGTGTGATTTCCAAATGCACTATGATGCTTACCTGCTGCGTTAAACCAACCAATAGCTGAGTGAGGAGAAGCTGTAACAGACGAGACAAACTGATTTTAATTTCTCACTATATATACAACTAAAATGCTAACAATAGAAGCGTGTGTGTGTGTGTGTGTGTGAGAGAGAATGTGTGCGTATTTGTGTGTGAATTAAATTTCTAATTTGCAACAGCTATAGCTGAAAGTAATGCTCTAACAAGAAGCACTTTCATAAATAAAAATTACCCTCATATATTCCTGCCACGACTCCCGGCAATTGTGTGCAAACAATAAGCTAATTCCAATGATTTATTGCCATTCGCAGATTTAGGCAAGAATGCAATATTCACTAAATAAACAAGTTATAATATACTATGATCAAATCTGGTAGCACAACTTATCAATATAAAGAACTGTCAATTATGTCAGGAATATGTCCAAGCAAATCGCTTACCATCTCAAAGAGCCTCCTGAACAGAAATCCCATTCGGATGGATTCAGAGCGGGGAAAATTAAGCTCATAGCACAGGGTTGGAGCAAAAACAAAATAATACATATCTGAAAAAAGAAAACAAAAAGAAGTCAAAATACTACCTACATGTTCTCAGGTCATAGTATTTGACACTGACAAAATTATAGTTAGATATCATGAAAATAAAGGAAAATCTTGAATTATGATTGGAAATAACAATGACTGTGAAAGCATCTGTGTCTAACACCATTCTGTATTTCATCAAAGCAGAACTATGAAATTTGATTGCTTAAATAACTTACCCCTGAGAGAGAGATTTCCTGGATAAGACACTTGCAAATGCATTCCACTGGATGCAGTTGATGGACCTAAAAACACAGGAATTTTTAAAGAAATAAACAAATATGTTTCTAATGTCAATTAAACCTGACATTCAGCTAAAGAATTAGAACATTTATTGCAAAACATATTAAACTCTCGACCAAAACCCAAGGACATATCACTATTAAAGGAGTAGTTCACTTTTAAAAAAACGTTTGCTGATAATTTACTCACCCCCATGTCATCCAAGATGTCCATGTCTTTCTTTCTTCAGTCGAAAAGAAATTAAGGTTTTTGATGAAAACATTCCAGGATTTTTCTCCATATAATGGACTTCAAGGTCCAAAAGACAGTTTCAGTGCAATCTGCAAACTGTTCAAAGAGCTTTTACATGATTCCAGACGATGAATAAGGGTCTTATCAAGTGAAACGATTGCATATTTAAAAAAAAAAAGACAAAGTTTTATAAGCTCAAATGGTCACCTTGCTCTGTTCTGTGATATACGTTCACGACTCTCCTGTTCGAACTTGTTAATCAAAATGAACAAATCTTTTTTTCCGTGTCATTTGGTTCATTCAACAAACGAAATGAACGAGTTGACTCTGGAAAAGATTTGTTCATTTTGATGAAAGAGTTTGAACAGGAGAGTCACGAACATGCATCACAGAACAGAACAAGGCGACCATTTGAGCTTATAAAACTTAAACTTTGTTATTTTTTTGTAAATGAGAGATCGTTTCGCTTGATAAGACCCTTATTCATCGTCTGGAATCGTTTAAAGCCCTTTGAACAGCTTGCAGTTTGCACTGAAACTGTCTTTTGGACATTGAAGCGTTTGGTTCCCATTGAAGTCCATTATATGGAGAAAAATCCTGGAATGTTTTCATCAAAAACCTTCATTTCTTTTCGACTGAAGAAAGAATGACATGGATATCTTGGATGACATGGGAGTGACTAAATTTTTAAAGGGAACTTCTCCTTTAATCCTATAACCTGTCCCTCCAGGATTTTGCCATCTTGCAACTTCAAAAAATAAAGGGATAGTGAAAATTTAGAAAATTTAGTAAAAAATAAATAAATTTAGTCATCATTTACTCTCCCTACAGTTGTTCAAAACCTTTATGAGTTTCTTTCTTCTGCTGAACACAAAAGTTGATATTTTAAAGAATGTTGGTAATCAAATAGTTTACCAGTAGTTTAGACAGTAGCCATTGACTTCAATAGAAAGGAAAAAAAAAAACTACGGAAGTCAATGACTACAGTCAACTGTCTGGTTACCAACATTCCTGAAACTATCTTCTATTGTGTTCAACAGAATTAAGAACCACATATAGGTATTGAACAACTTGAGGAAGAGTACATTTTCCTTCAGCCTTTTTTTTTTATAGCACAAACAGCACATTGTTCAATGTAGAACGATCTCCAAAATTCACAAAGACCAGGAACAATTTTTATGGATTAACCATGGCCATAATTAATTGTGTAACATAGTGTTTTTTATAGCTAATAGGGGGCGACAAAAATGTCATCACAGTTTTAGCCATATAGTGCACTAAATATATATATATATATGCCCTTCATACTGCAGAAGAGACCACACCACACCTAATGTTTGATGACGAGTGGATGTGTTTACTCACATGAAAGAGATCTGGAGAGGCTGCGGGCCTTCGCTTGCGTTCTTTCTCTGCACCACCTGTTAACATCTTTATACGAGTACAATTTCAAAAACAGGATGGTGTAGATTCCTAAGGAAAACGCCCCTCCAACTGCATAAAGAGGACACAATGACAGAAACACGCTATTAGAAAGAACTATTCTGAAAAAACAGAGCCTACTTTTAATACCTGGAAATAGGAACACAAGAGGTTTATAACACAAATACACTTCCATCACAACACCGCAGCATGCCCCCTTTCAATAGCTCATAACTTATAATCACATGACCCAGCACGTCCAGACTCATAGCCCATCACCACTCTAGCGTGCACAGAGCTGGCTTACATTCAAATGCTCCCTCACCACTGCTTTATCAATAGCAGCCATATGTTGGGTGGAAATGGTCTATGCAGGGGCTCTGGAGTGCGTCTATGCCCTAGAGATATGGACTCAAGGGCTGTAGGACCAGCAGAGCCCCGACGGCCCCTAATATGACCTGGCTGTCTGGTACAGGAGCAGTGTGTGCAGTACTAGGCTGACAGATGGAGGCACATTTTCACCTCCGTAGTGCAAACAGATGAGAGCGGACTGAAGAGCCAGTGAAAGTTGTGGTATGGAGAGGAGGAAGTGAGGGATTATATTTCCTACAAAAATGCATCATTATATTGCCCTGAATTTAGATTTGAAATTTTAATGGCTAAATATATCAGTCTATCACTCACTAAGCAGGACACAATGAGGGTCAGACTCAAACTGCATGTATTGCATGAGCACCACAGATAATCATTAGGCTGTGGCGGATCAACAATACTGCAAAATACTGCTCTATATAGTATTGTGAATAAAAATACAATTCACATCCTAGGCTGAACACATGAGATCTGAATGCTGGTATAAAGGTGGATTAGTTCAGTCTGTAATTATCATTTGGTTGTGTCAAATCCTATAGTCTGGAACCATCCAGACTATAATCGCATATTATAGTCAAAATGAATTAATACAATTAATTAAGATCATTAAAATGATCTTCTAAAGTGAATGAATACATTATAGAGATGCATTTCTTTATGTATATATGACCAATGAATGGCTGATTTTCGAATTCTACACTATTTTGAATAAGTTAATAAAACATTAAAAACTAAATCAATCATTTTAAATGATACAACTGAAGTCGTAGTATTCATTTAAATTATATTAAAATAATAATATTAAAATGTACAGTATTACTATATCAGTATACAATATATTACAGTATTTCATTTTGATATCTGCTAAAGATCTCAATTATGACTTTAACTCTTTCCAATGTTTTTTGTTGCCAGCCACCACTGGTCCAGCCAAACTTCATGTCCCCAGAATATACTGTTGTATGAATATCTGAACATGCAATTTATCAAAGAAAAGAACAGACCCTCTGCTTTATAAAAATAAATAAGCCATGCTTTTTCTAGATTTATGCATTCTTTTATTATCAACACTTGAATGTGGGTAAGTTTCGTAAAGAAAGCAATATTTTGAACAAATAAGAATGATATTTTTGTCAAAACTACATCCAGATTGGAATTCAGAATGATGATCAAAATATTGAGTCATCAACACCCCTAATGCTTTCACCGTACTACCAAGTCCTGG
>NW_024121222.1:6866846-6905916 GCF_016745375.1 Pimephales promelas
ATTACCAGCTTCACTTACTAACCAGACTTTATTTCTGTCATATGTCTACAGAAGTTCTTACTGAGAATATAGGTTTAGATGTTTCGATAAATGTTTCGTTTGTAGTCACCATTATGGTGATTGGTGTTTGCTTTAGTTGGGCTCTCAACTCTTTAATATTACTTTTTCTCTGGCTGCTGTAACAGTTAATACATTAAATAATATTAATATATGATACCGTATTGTAAAGTGTTACCAACATTTTTAATTCCTGTGTCTATTAGACTCACTTAGACATCAATGCCGTTTTCACAGACAGGGCTTAAGGCTAGTCCAGACTAAAATACATGTTTGAACTGTTTTAACTAAAAAAAAAAACTTGCACCGACATTTCTTAATATGTCATTGCCATATTTTTATTTTAAGATACAAACAAGGAACATTTATAAAAGCAACTTGAATGTCACAATTGAACTAAAGCCATAACTAAGCCCTGTCTGTGAAACCAATCAGCATATGGATATCAACAATGGTGACATGCTTAATGGTGAAGTGCATTCTGGGAGCCATGGATGAGGCAATGACCACTAATGTATCCTTGCTGAATAAAAAATCTTAAAATAGATCTGACCCCAAACTTTTGAATGACAGCATACCTACAAATACAATTATTGTAGTAAACTTTAGTCCAAAGTGGGAATGTTTTAAACTAGATATTAGTTAGCTAAATAACAGTGACATATAGGCTACAGCATTGATTTTCTGCACTGTAATCATTCTTCGGCCATTCCAATCTTTTATATGTATGGCAATGTATACTAAACAGATCGCAGCCACAGCAAGCACTATCAGCCTATTAGATAGCAAAAGCTCTTGAAGTGCGTCTGTTGCACTGCGGTACACACGATAGGACGTTCATTACAATATGACCCGTGGCTATTATAAGACTTATCTCCAAAGCCATTTATCACAAACTTGCACTGATTGTGAGGATCTGGCACCCTCATCATGTGAGGACAAATTGCACTGGAAGGGCCTGATCTGTGAAAAATATCACACTGCGAGATTACAATGCATCCGGTTCTCTCCAGTGAATACAATTACGCTTGATGAATGCCTCCACAAAAAAACAAATAACGGTGCTACAGTAGCATCATTTGTAGGGTTGTTTATTCTCACAGTCCCACAGGGTGGCGCACTTTTGATGATTAGGTTCTATAATGCCGGTAATGGAGCGCAGATGGCATCTCAACAGTGTACTGTACAACAGTTTAGATACACAAAAATGCAATTCAATATTACATTTAAAATGTGGATTAAAAATAATGGACGTAATATTTAGGATTTAACAAACATTTTCTCTTATCCCTTTGCAAAAAACAAAACAATCTGGTCAGCAATTAAAGTGTCTGTGCGCATATGGCTTTAAAAAATATAGCCCATTAATTAAAACATTACACATTTCTGTCTGTACATAATCTCTTTCCATATTGCATTGCATTATGTAGATTTATGGACTCACACTTAACAAAAAACAACAACACATATATATTTGTATAGTAGACCGTAATGTCCGTTTAAGGAGTTTTCACAATATTTGAACTGTAAGAAAATGTTAAAATGCTAATAACGTGACAGGACACAGACCTGAGTGTGAGAAGGTCATACTAGTAATGCATATAACATACCATCAGATAATGTCCAGTTTCATTTAGTGAAGTTACTGTAAAACAAGCACTTGACAACTGTAGAGTCACATTCAGAAGTTTAAAGACTCTTGTGCATTTCCATTTAGAGTTCTAGGCAAGATTTGCATAGACTGGCTGTTGATATTGTTCATAAAGGTCTAAAAATAGCC
Organism: Pimephales promelas; assembly: GCF_016745375.1. The sequence continues at coordinate 6,868,684 of NW_024121222.1, forward strand.
TAGAGCTTTGAATTTATTTGAAGACTTCATGGAAACCTGACTGTACCGGGAATCTTCAACTGTATCAATGTACTCCAACCTGTACCATTAGTGTGTAGCCTATAGTCTTACAGCAATATTTCGAAGGGTAGCTGCTTATCCGAGTCCACGATCAAACTCAGTCGATCGGGCTTTACAGTGTGATTACAGAGCTTCAGTGTCTGTCGGGTCATCCTGGTTGTGGGTGACATAGTAGTCATGAACATACATCAGAACTGCGATAGGTTGACCGATAATGAGTGAGAGCCACACAGCAGCATTTCCATAGTTACCCCGAAGAAACCTGGCCACAAACCATGCCAGTGGGAGCTGAAATAAAGATTTCTTTTAATTTAAACGAAAAAATATATGATATACCTACTTAGATGATTATCACAAACGTAAAATATATAGTTTTCTTATGCACGAATGTATGAACATAAATGCGAACATAATTTTTGTATGTAAAGATTAAATATTTATACCTGTGCCATCATGCCCATAAATGCCCATAGTCTGAACATCCTGAGTGGGACACTGACCAGGTACTGCAGACAGAGAGATATAAATATACACATTAAACACTTTAAACTTCCGAGTGATGGATAGGTAAAGGTGTTTCTAAAAGGATTTAGTTTTGCTCATTTTTCATTTATGTTTATTCATTTTAAATCTTGAGTTTGGAGAACAAGCAATTTATCAAAGCCAACTAAAGGAGTCCAAAAAAGGGGCTTGGCCTGGTTAAGTTGCATTAGTTATGTGTTGAAACTCGCGGTTAAAGTAAGGTTAATGACATTTCCGAAACTCGTTCAAAGCAGTTGACCAATCACAACACACAGGTCCAGCCAACCAATTAGAGCACATTGTGCTTTTTGGAAATGTGGACTTCATAGAGACCGTAACTGAGAGTGTTACTGACAGATTTGGAAAAAGAAGTGCTGCAACAATGTAAAATATGGGAAAAATACAGTTTTTTGGACATTCTAGCCTGAAACCTATTCTAGTAGACCCCCAAAACAAAATCAAGTCTTTGTAAAAGCACTTAATGTGTCCTCTTTAAATCCTAAAGAGTGATGAATGAAACTCAGGTCAGGTTATATGAAAACGTTAACTCCCCATAATAACACCATAAAATATTGATTAAGCACTGAAGGGTTGAGCACTGCTGTTGCGTCCTTTAACCAGGTTCTTAACCTCTATTGAACTCCAGGGGTCTTGGAACACCGGCCTTCCTGTTACCCCTCACCAAATCAGGGCTAGATTGCACCCTCAGCACATCACCCCTAAATAAATAAAGTCTTTTTTAAAATTTCAGTATATCTTTACAGCTCCAGTTTTAGATATTCCTGAAATGAAACTTCACTCTCCATCTTAGCTTTCTGAGTCATTACTGTGATCCTGGGTCCAGTTCTGAGGTGCCCTGTTAAGGTCAATGTTTTTTAATAAGACGGTTAAGAATACTATCTGCCTGCACCTGCGGATTGGACACATCTTCCTCTCTGATTTCTCTCTCTCCCTCCCTTCCCCCAGCTCAGCTCACAGCTTATCACAGAGAACAGCAGCCTGATAGGAGCATGTTCTTCATCTTCCTCATCCCTTCGTTCTGACCTTCATCTCCTTCACAAGAACAGTGGCTACCAGCCAAACGCCGGGCACCTGCTTCTGAGTCAGGGAAACGAGACGACGCCTCGGGAGTGGGGAACATCTAAAATTTTACAAATTATTCTAGAATCCACAGCTGCTTCAAAAGAACAGCTGCTTCCCGCAATGCTCAAAAGGTCTTTTTCTTTTATTAATTTCAGTACATTTATGTTCGTTTCTTTTTTTTTTTTAAAGTGAAGTTTCAGTTTTAAAATACTTTCTTCTAAACCAGCTTCATAACTGACAAATAGCTGATATTACAATTTGATATTATTTTGTCAAAAAACTTAATCCACTAACAACTAAAATCAATTGTTTAAATGTTACAAGTGAATTTTCAAGATTACATTAAAAAATATAATAGTGATTTTCTTTTTTTTTTCTTTTTTTAACATGCCAGGATGAGAACATGAAAACACAGATGAAATCTTTTTTTAAGATGAACTTTAAGTAAGTACAAAATGGTTTAACTTTTTTTTTTAAAGGAGAACTCCGGTCAATTTTACCATTGAGCTAATTTTTTGTACATTTGGAGTGCTATCGGTACAGACAAAAAACTAAAAAAAATCAGTGTTGCCTACACCGTGTTATCGTCTTTTTAAAAATCGCACCCTGTTGACTTCAATGGGGCATGTTCTAAACCTGCTTTTAGCCTCTTAACATCCTTGATTTGTCATTACGAGTGCACAGCCATGTGAGTGGTGTCATTAAGAGTGACCACGGTCAGTCTAACTGCAGTAGAAGTGAAAGATATTAACATCTACAATCGACAATTGACTACTGTGCTGAGCTGGCTCACATTTTTAATTTTTATTCATATCTTTCACATCTACTGCAGTCAGACTGACCATGGTCACTCTTAATAACACCACTCACATGGCTGTACACTCGTAATGACAAATCAAGGATGAAAGCAGGTTTAGAACATGCCCCATTGAAGTCAACAGGGTGCGATTTTTAAAAAGACGATAACATGGTGTAGGCAACATCAATTTTTGTCGTTTTTGTCTGTACTGTAACAATAGCACTCCAAATGTTAAAATTGAGCGGAGTTCTCCTTTAATGGCATTAATAGTAAAATATTCAAAGTAAGCCCTACAGAAATATTACTGTATTGATTTGGCTTATGAGAAGTAGCACATTTCTAAAATGAGAATAAATCACACAGGTTGTTACCCTGCTTAGACTGTTAACTTTCATTTGCCATGACCCGACAGAATATTTAAAACAGCGTGTGATTTATGCATATCTCACCTCGTGAAAAAAAGCAGAGGCAAAAAATACAGCTGATTGGCTCAGTAACTTGCCAGCACCTCTTCGCATCAACGGCTTGTAAAAGTGTCTTTGAAAACAGGAGAGAGAAGCACATAAACTCACAGCCAGTGTGAACTGTAAATAACCATATATTTCTTGTGGACAGATCACATTATAGTCTCTCTTCATTATAGTCTCTGTGAGTTTTACTGTGTCGTATTTCATCTCGCCTCCCAACAGCTGTCTGCGGTCTCTTTCAAAACCCTCGTTCACTCACCGGAGACACCACTTGTGCACAGGAATATTCCAGTTTTGCCAGAAGTATGTTATCGTCTCGGAGTTCCTAAAAGAAACACAGTGTCACAATCCATCTGAAAGTAAAACTCTATGTACAGTATGAAATGGAGGTGGAAGAGGGAGAGATGGCGCATATAAAACAGATTGACTGCATTCAAAGCCCGTCAAACGCAGTGCGGTGTGGAAGTGGCACCCCCCCAGCCGCTCAAATAAAGCTTTTACTAAGAGAAATAACTGTAAAGACATCCAAAGAAGATCACATCACTCACCACCAGTCACGGTAGAATTCCCGATCCCCAAACCTCAACAGCTCAGCCACAAAGTTCATTGAGGAATGGAAAAACGAGTAGAAGAAAATCAACCAGAGGAGATGGTTGGGCACCTAGTATAAAAATAGATAACAGTATTTACTCCATAATTTGGTTCATGCTTCATTTCTTTCATCAAAACAACGCAAGCAAAAATCTGAACATCTGAGGATTGTGTTTCTATTCTGAGAGGGAAACATTGACTTACTGCCAGTCTAAGCAGACGCTCTGTCATTCTAGAGTAGTCCATTTCCTGACAAAAATGAAAGAATTAAAGCGTGCTTGTTCTTAAAGCACTGAAAACAGAAGATAAAGCACATGAACACACCTGCAATGGCTTCATTGAACTTCGAATGATTGGCACCATCCACTGAAAGACCATTAAAAAGAACATTAGATATGAAATGTCTCAAAGACATGAAAATTGAGGCTTGGTGTGATTTCCAAATGCACTATGATGCTTACCTGCTGCGTTAAACCAACCAATAGCTGAGTGAGGAGAAGCTGTAACAGACGAGACAAACTGATTTTAATTTCTCACTATATATACAACTAAAATGCTAACAATAGAAGCGTGTGTGTGTGTGTGTGAGAGAGAATGTGTGCGTATTTGTGTGTGAATTAAATTTCTAATTTGCAACAGCTATAGCTGAAAGTAATGCTCTAACAAGAAGCACTTTCATAAATAAAAATTACCCTCATATATTCTTGCCACGACTCCCGGCAATTGTGTGCAAACAATAAGCTAATTCCAATGATTTATTGCCATTTGCAGATTTAGGCAAGAATGCAATATTCACTAAATAAACAAGTTATAATATACTATGATCAAATCTGGTAGCACAACTTATCAATATAAAGAACTGTCAATTATGTCAGGAATATGTCCAAGCAAATCGCTTACCATTTCAAAGAGCCTCCTGAACAGAAATCCCATTCGGATGGATTCAGAGCGGGGAAAATTAAGCTCATAGCACAGGGTTGGAGCAAAAACAAAATAATACATATCTGAAAAAAGAAAACAAAAAGAAGTCAAAATACTACCTACATGTTCTCAGGTCATAGTATTTGACACTGACAAAATTATAGTTAGATATCATGAAAATAAAGGAAAATCTTTAATTATGATTGGAAATAACAATGACTGTGAAAGCATCTGTGTCTAACACCATTCTGTATTTCATCAAAGCAGAACTATGAAATTTGATTGCTTAAATAACTTACCCCTGAGAGAGAGATTTCCTGGATAAGACACTTGCAAATGCATTCCACTGGATGCAGCCGATGGACCTAAAAACACAGGAATTTTTAAAGAAATAAACAAATATGTTTCTAATGTCAATTAAACCTGACATTCAGCTAAAGAATTAGAACATTTATTGCAAAACATATTAAACTCTTGACCAAAACCCAAGGACATATTGTATCACTATTAAAGGAGTAGTTCACTTTTAAAAAAAACGTTTGCTGATAATTTACTCACCCCCATGTCATCCAAGATGTCCATGTCATTCTTTCTTCAGTCGAAAAGAAATTAAGGTTTTTGATGAAAACATTCCAGGATTTTTCTCCATATAATGGACTTCAAGGTCCAAAAGACAGTTTCAGTGCAATCTGCAAACTGTTCAAAGAGCTTTTACATGATTCCAGACGAGGAATAAGGCACTTATCAAGTGAAACGATCGCATATTTAAAAAAAAAAAAAGACAAAGTTTTATAAGCTCAAATGGTCACCTTGCTCTGTTCTGACTCTCCTGTTCGAACTTGTTAATCAAAATGAACAAATCTTTTTTTCCGTGTCATTTGGTTCATTCAACAAACGAAATGAACGAGTTGACTCTGGAAAAGATTTGTTCATTTTGATGAAAGAGTTTGAATAGGAGAGTCACGAACGTGCATCACAGAACAGAACAAGGCGACCATTTGAGCTTATAAAACTTAAACTTTGTTATTTTTTTTAAATGAGAGATCGTTTCACTTGATAAGACCCTTATTCATCGTCTGGAATCGTTTAAAGCCCTTTGAACAGCTTGCAGTTTGCACTGAAACTGTCTTTTGGACATTGAAGCGTTTGGTTCCCATTGAAGTCCATTATATGGAGAAAAATCCTGGAATGTTTTCATCAAAAACCTTAACTTCTTTTCGACTGAAGAAAGAATGACATGGATATCTTGGATGACATGGGAGTGACTAAATTATCAGTAAAAGTTTTTTTTTTTTTTTTAAAGGGAACTTCTCCTTTAATCCTATAACCTGTCCCTCCAGGATTTTGCCATCTTGCAACTTCAAAAAATAAAGGGATAGTGAAAATTTAGAAAATTTAGTAAAAAATAAATAAATTTAGTCATCATTTACTCTCCCTACAGTTGTTCAAAACCTTTATGAGTTTCTTTCTTCTGCTGAACACAAAAGTTGATATTTTAAAGAATGTTGGTAATCAAATAGTTTACCAGTAGTTTAGACAGTAGCCATTGACTTCAATAGAAGGAAAAAAAAAAAAAAAAAACTACGGAAGTCAATGACTACAGTCAACTGTCTGGTTACCAACATTCCTGAAACTATCTTCTATTGTGTTCAACAGAATTAAGAACCACATATAGGTATTGAACAACTTGAGGAAGAGTAAATTTTCCTTCAGCCTTTTTTTTTATAGCACAAACAGCACATTGTTCAATGTAGAACGATCTCCAAAATTCACAAAGACCAGGAACAATTTTTATGGATTAACCATGGCTATTATTAATTGTGTAACATAGTGTTTTTTATAGCTAATAGGGGGCGACAAAAATGTCATCACAGTTTTGGCCATATAGTGCACTAAATATATATATATATATATATATGCCCTTCATACTGCAGAAGAGACCACACCACACCTAATGTTTGATGACGAGTGGATGTGTTTACTCACATGAAAGAGATCTGGAGAGGCTGCGGGCCTTCGCTTGCGTTCTTTCTCTGCACCACCTGTTAACATCTTTATACGAGTACAATTTCAAAAACAGGATGGTGTAGATTCCTAAGGAAAACGCCCCTCCAACTGCATAAAGAGGACACAATGACAGAAACACGCTATTAGAAAGAACTATTCTGCAAAAACAGAACCTACTTCTTCCTTTTAATACCTGGAAATAGGAACACAAGAGGTTTATAACACAAATACACTTCCATCACAACACCGCAGCATGCCCCCTTTCAATAGCTCATAACTTATAGTCACATGACCCAGCACGTCCAGACTCATAGCCCATCACCACTCTAGCGTGCACAGAGCTGGCTTACATTCAAATGCTCCCTCCACCACTGCTTTATCAATAGCAGCCATATGTTGGGTGGAAATGGTCTATGCAGGGGCTCTGGAGTGCGTCTATGCCCTAGAGATATGGACTCAAGGGCTGTAGGACCAGCAGAGGCCCCGACGGCCCCTAATATGACCTGGCTGTCTGGTACAGGAGCAGTGTGTGCAGTACTAGGCTGACAGATGGAGGCACATTTTCACCTCCCGTAGTGCAAACAGATGAGAGCGGACTGAAGAGCCAGTGAAAGTTGTGGTATGGAGAGGAGGAAGTGAGGGATTATATTTCCTACAAAAATGCATCATTATATTGCCCTTGAATTTAGATTTGAAATTTTAATTGGCTAAATATATCAGTCTATCACTCACTAAGCAGGACACAATGAGGGTCAGACTCAAACCTGCATGTATTGCATGAGCACCACAGATAATCATTAGGCTGTGGCGGATCCAACAATACTGCAAAATACTGCTCTATGTAGTATTGTGAATAAAAATACAATTCACATCCTAGCTGAACACATGAGATCTGAATGCTGGTATAAAGGTGGATTAGTTCAGTCTGTAATTTATCATTTGGTTGTGTCAAATCCTATAGTCTGGAACCATCCAGACTATAATCGCATATTATAGTCAAAATGAATTAATAAAATTAATTAAGATCATTAAAATGATCTTCTAAAGTGAATAAATACATTATAGAGATGCATTTCTTTATGTATACAGTATATGTCCAATGAATGGCTGATTTTCGAATTCTACACTATTTTGAATAAGTTAATAAAACATTAAAAACTAAAATCAATCATTTTAAATGATACAACTGAAGTTGTAGTATTCATTTAAATATATTTAAAATAATAATATTAAAATGTACAGTATACTACAGTATATCAGTATACAATATATTACAGTATTTCATTTTGATATCTGCTAAAGATCTCAATTATGATTTTAACTCTTTCCATGTTTTTTGTTGCCAGCCACCACTGGTCCAGCCAAACTTCATGTCCCCCAGAATATACGGTTGTATGAATATCTGAACATGCAATTTATCAAAAAAGAAAGAACAGACCCTCTGCTTTATAAAAATAAATAAGCCATGCTTTATTCTAGATTTATGCATTCTTTTATTATCAACACTTGAATGTGGGTAAGTTTCGTAAAGAAAGCAATATTTTGAACAAATAAGAATGATATTTTTGTCAAAAACTACATCCAGATTGAATTTAGAATGATGATCAAAATATTGAGTCCATCAACACCCCTAATGCTTTCACCGTACTACCAAGTCCTGGGTAGACATTTCATTAGGTAGTTTTGATACAGTATATATGCTTTTTAATGTTGGTGATTGCGTTATTTTATAATATGGCTGGTTTGTGTGTCTTCTTCGCATGTGTTTAGATCAGAGATTCAGTGCTCATTCAGAAGAGTTTATACATCCCCTACCGCATAAAAGTGAAAACACGGAAAGCCGGAAAATTCCATCAATGGCAGGCAAGCGTTTTCTCGCAAATTATGAAAATTGTCATCAATGGCGGGGAAATGGTGTATGTGTAAGTGTTGTATTATGTACACAATGCACCATTAAAGTATGAGTATAATGTACAGACTCACCTGGTGTAATAGATGGCAGCTTCAACACAACAACCATCGGAAAATATAAGACGACTGTTAAATTAAAGATGTAGATCAGCAGCCCGGCCTTCTCACTAATCAACCCCTGTAAAACACACCAAAGAGTCAATCATAACATATCTAATGACAACACAATTAAACCAAACAACAAAATCACACACAGCCAAGCACTACAATCACGAAAACACAAATCGCCTAGATAATAACATAATCTGACAAATTAACAAATTAAGAAATGACATAAAACAATCAAAACCCCAGGAACATAAAACACACATAAAAAGAAAAATTCGCTAAATAAGCAAAATTCCCTACACTTAACTTTTTTATGCAAGTCTTACACAACATCAGCAAAATCTCTGTACAGTTTATAAATTTCACTTCAGCCAGTTGAGTAAATGTGCTTATACTCGGTTCACATTTGCAAGCTCTCTCAAATATGTCAGGCTTTTTAAAACGCAATGAATCAAATTCGCCCTCTAAATTGAACTCTTCACAACCCCTCAATGTAATTTCAAACGACAAATTATACTGTGTGTGAAGTGACTGAACTCTTGCATTTTTATGACAATGGCTTTATTCACGATAAACAGATTAACGTAGAAATGTGAATGGCTTTTGAACTCACCATGGCTAGTCTCCTCTCTGTGTATAAAGCCACGAGTATAAAAACATTAGAAACTGCAAGAAACAAAATGTTATAATGTAAAATTTGATTATATATAAAATAAACAATTGCAGTTTTAGTAATAAAAGTATTTTTACAGCCTGTAATGAAACAGACGAGGGTCAAAATTATACCCTCGGGATGAACCTTACATCAGGGCAGACGGCCAGCCACGCTACAAACAAGATATACACTCACCGGCCACTTTATTAGGTACACCTGTCCAACTGCTCGTTAACACTTAATTTCTAAGCAGCCAATCACATGGCGGCAACTCAGTGCATTTAGGCATGTAGACATGGTCAAGACAATCTCCTGCAGTTCAAACCGAGCATCAGTATGGGGAAGAAAGGTGATTTGAGTGACTTTGAACGTGGCATGATTGTTGGTGCCAGAAGGGCTGGTCTGAGTATTTCAGAAACTGCTAATCTACTGGGATTTTCACACACAACCATCTCTAGGGTTTACAGAGAATGGTCCGAAAAAGAAAAAACATCCAGTGAGCGGCAGTTCTGTGGGCGGAAATGCCTTGTTGATGCCAGAGGTCAGAGGAGAATGGCCAGACTGGTTCGAGCTGATAGAAGGGCAACAGAGACTCAAATAACCACCCGTTACAACCAAGGTGGGCAGAAGAGCATCTCTGAACGCACAGTACGTCGAACTTTGAGGCAGATGGGCTACAGCAGCAGAAGACCACACCGGGTGCCACTCCTTTCAGCTAAGAACAGGAAACTGAGGCTACAATTTGCACAAGCTCATCGAAATTGGACAATAGAAGATTGGAAAAACGTTGCCTGGTCTGATGAGTCTCGATTTCTGCCGCGACATTCGGATGGTAGGGTCAGAATTTGGCGTCTACAACATGAAAGCATGGATCCATCCTGCCTTGTATCAACGGTTCAGGCTGGTGGTGGTGGTGTCATGGTGTGGGGAATATTTTCTTGGCACTCTTTGGGCCCCTTGGTACCAATTGAGCATCGTTGCAACGCCACAGCCTATTGTTGCTGACCATGTCCATCCCTTTATGACCACAATGTACCCAACTTCTGATGGCTACTTTCAGCAGGATAATGCGCCATGTCATAAAGCTGGAATCATCTCAGACTGGTTTCTTGAACATGACAATGAGTTCACTGTACTCAAATGGCCTCCACAGTCACCAGATCTCAATCCAATAGAGCATCTTTGGGATGTGGTGGAACGGGAGATTCGCATCATGGATGTGCAGCCGACAAATCTGCGGCAACTGTGTGATGCCATCATGTCAATATGGACCAAACTCCCTGAGGAATGCTTCCAGCACCTTGTTGAATCTATGCCACGAAGAATTGAGGCAGTTCTGAAGGCAAAAGGGGGTCCAACCCGTTACTAGCATGGGGTACCTAATAAAGTGGCCGGTGAGTGTATATTCGCTCCATAAAGACTAAGGGTTAAAAACAATTATACTTCCCTGTCTTTGATAACATGCAAAATGATGCACAAAATCAACCTTTCAAAATCAAAATCAACACAGTATTTTGACAATCTTCAAATTGTCTTCAAACAGGCATTGTCTGTATATGTTGGAGTGTTCTCTGTCAGCCTGATTTTAATAATGCCCCTGTCTGGAAAACACAAGAATAGAAGTAAGCTCCATCTTAAAATACATACCAATGAGCAGGCATGCAGCAGGCCAGCTATAAGGGTCCTTGAGGAACAATGACACTACTTGAATGGGGTCCACTAAAATGCCATACCTATGACACACACACACAAAAAAAATGAATGAATTACAACACAGACATGGTCCCCAAACCTTTACACATCTGACGCAACATATTATTATTCCTGCATTCGCCCATTGTTCTGAACTTCGCGGGCAGCTGTAAACATACTGTATGCAAGCAGCAGTGTGCAACATGATGACAGCATATGGTTCCCTCAGCATGGGGTTTAGTGTTTCAATCAACTTATGGAGAGGAAGGCCTGAACACTTTTCAAACAAACCCTATAGACTCATCTTCATCTGCATGACAATCAAAACAAAGAAAGCAGAACTGCAGAGAAAGCGTTTTAACACTTGTGTGTTCATTCAACACCTACTCAATGGAGAAGTTGGAGATATAGGTCAGTTGTAAACATTTAAGGGCCACATGTATGTGATGTATGTGCCCTTTTGTGCAAGATAAATGATTGATATTAAAATCAGCTATGTACTGAATATTTATATTGTCATTTTAAGATCAAATAATTGGACCAAAAGCCACAAATCTCCCATTTTTAATGAATTAAAGTCGCAATTAATTGAAAGTTGCGATGCCGGCTTCCGTGTCGTACATCCGAGTAAAACAGATCAACAGATTTGAGTTAAGAGTTATGACATTTCAGTGTTATGTCAGTTCAATAGAACAGTTATGTCATTCAATAGAAAGGGTGAATTTTCAATTCATGAAGACTTTAAGCATTCAAACTGTATGTTATGGCTGTTTCAGAAAAAAATAAATAAAGCATACTGTTCATACCTTAGAAGGTTTTCCAAGAACAGGCGTGCATTGCTCAAAACCTGCAAAAAAGGCAGAGACATACATTCATGAAGAAAACAATTTAAAACCAACACAAGAATACATCACTAATGCTAGGTAAGCATGTCAGAACAACCAGAATAAAATCTTCCAAAGATCCTTATTCACTGTCACAGTTTGCAGAGATGTATTGAAATCCATGTCCATAAATCCATACAGAAGACAGACACACTTTTTCATACGTACAGAATGAGAAAGAAGAATGGATGAAAGGAAAAAAAGTCTGGCTGAAAAAATTTGCAGAGGACAAAATTGAGTCGTCTCAAAGCTCACATTAACAGTAAGTTGAAAAGCGTGAATGCATTCTTCACAGTTTTGAAGAAAAGGACTTGGCTGGCTGTCCTCTGTGTTCAGCTAGTGTTTAGAGAGACAGGCTGTTTTGAGCTGTTTATTTTTGGGTCTCACTTGGCATTAAGTCTGTCTCCAAACTAATCAAAGCTTCTTCACATGCCACATGACTGCCACACACACCATACGATGTTACTTAAAATGTGTCATTGCAATACAATTCTGTCATTAGTCTTGGTTTTCCTGTGTTAAAATTAGGTCCAAAAAGAGATATTTAGCTTCGTATGCTTGTGCTTATCCATTTCAGACAGAAAGACAAAAGTGGCTCATTCATTAAATGAACATGTACTCTCAGAAACAACACATAATCAAATAATCCAATGATCTGCAAGTGGACATTTGACTTTTTACTTGCATAAGAGGCAGTAAAAATGAGTACTATTCTTTGGCAGCAAGAGGAAATGTTTACAACCCACACTGATATAATCGGTGACACAGTTTAACTAGAGGAATGAGTAGGCAAGTCAAAGCATGTACATGTAGCGCAACAGGGATCAGCTTTTGTGACTGTTTCAGAATTCAGACTCACCAGCATTACAACACACCAGTTCAGGATGCCTCTGTAATTTTTGAAGCTGCTTGCAGAACTCAGCATTGACTCCTGCAACTTGTGGCAACTATAGAGGAAATAAAGAAGACATGAAACAAATGAAACATGAAACAAAAACAGTATTTGATATGATTAAATAATTTAGATTGTAATGTTATTGTTCTTTTTTTAGATATCGGTATTGAAAGATTTTGGGTGCAACATACAATCATCTCTATCGGTGTCTGTAAACCAAATAGTACTATTAGAATAATAAAGGAACAGCACTTCTCAGGGTAGGTTGCAGGATCTTGAGTGGAATGTCCTCACAGAATTGTTTGTAGCCCCTTTGTCTTCATGTGTCCAGTTCTCTCCCTCAGACTTTGGGATAAGATTCTTTTAAGGCAGACATGCTAACATCTCTGCTGAAGAACTTTGCTACACTACTTCTTCTCCCACACAAGAATTCTGGTCAAGCTTAATTATTTTATGTGTTAGAGATATCTACTGTATTACATTGGTGATGAGCCATTCAAATGACTGCTCAGCCAATTACAGGAAAATCTAAGTATCTAACTGAAATCCATAAAGTATAATAAGGTTAAAAGGGCCTTTTTGATTTTTCCCCTGAAACACAAATTAGCATCTAACACCACCAGAGTAATTTCCTAAACATATATTCATTGCTATGCAATGTGAAATCAAGCAGTTGAACGTTTGCAGGTCATATTGTACTACCTCCATTTAGAAAAGTAGATAGCACAATACGATTAGCAAAAAATGCTACATTTCAGATTGTGCTACCAGCATCATATTCATGTGGTTTTTGAGGTTTTATTAACGTCCAAATCCACCATTAAAACAATGTATATAATGTTGGTAGCACAATCTGATAGGTAGCATTATTCTTCAGAACACAAGACGCCATTTTGGAATGAAAATAAGGCTGAGATGAGAGAACTAAGATCGGTAATGGTAAGCACACAATTCACGTACACTTAAGTTGTTTTTAAAAGGGTGTGAACATGGGTGTGAACAAGTAGGTAGTATTATAACTGTAAACACAAGATCTTGGAGTGTGGCTCTAAATGGCAGCAAATCTATTTTAAAGCTTTAAAGTTTGGAAGACAAAATATGTTCCCATATGTTTCAAGAATTTAGCAGAAAAAGTCATACTTGCTCTGCAGCAGGAGCATAGCAGATCTAGTACGCCATGACCATGCACATTCTATTTACATTAATACAATGTTTTACAAACTATCACAAGAGGTGTCATAACTCAAATATATCAATAACAAAATTTAATTCAAAGCAGATAAATATAAAACTAAACATTACTTAAAGGAATAGTTTACCCAAAATTAAAATTCTGTCATAATTTACTCACCGCCAAGTTGTCTTCTACTGAACACAAAAGAAGACATTTTGAAACATTTGATGGGCCCTTCCACTGTTTGGTTACCCATATTCTTCAAAATATCTTCTTGGGACGTTTTACTTGTTTCTATTCTCTGATTGGTAGATTTATTTGCGGAATCATGGGAAATGTAGTTTTTCACTGGGAGTTATACTGATAACTTTGGTTATTTTTAAAAATGACGTATTGGGGGCAGATTGCTTTCACTTAAAACATATTCCCCTGATAAACTCATAGCTTGCAGTCTGCCTTTGAACATTTTCGTAAAGTTCAAAGTTATTGTTCAAAATCAATTCTCCTATGGAGAAAATAAATTGATTTTTTACTTATAAACTGACTTTTGCACTCTAAAAACATAAAAAGGGGGGCATGCTCCTCCCAAGATTGGTCTATTCTCTTTTTTCTACAGTAGGCCTATGTTTAAATATTTCATTTATTACATTTTATCCCCCCATAATCCAGAATATGTGCTTATATATCCTAAATAATTTAGCAAAATGATCGAGAATCCTGGAATCATCACATATTTGCAGTTTATTATTTTAGTTTTGCTCAATGTTATAAGTTTTCTGTAACGTTCGAATAAGTGAAATAATGGTATTTTGGGGGGGAAAGGGGTTAAATGTGTCCTGTACAGAGCCACATGCACATTGGCGAATCCTGTCCTCCCCTCTCTCCCTCTCTCTCTGTGCAGCGCAACATTTTTATCTCTGTGTTGTCACATATTAATGCCCACAAAACGACAACAATCTACGTTTGTTGCATGCCGTTTTGGCGTAAACTACATCTTACCTCATTTTGTCGTAGAGACCGCATTTTCTTTTGTCTTCGTTAGGCGGTGACTGTAAGTTTTTGGTGAGAGACTCACGTGCCTTGGGATCACTTGCTGTTGCGGTCGCGCCGTTTCTGAGTTTCACTGTCTCGCTCTTTACGTTCGTGATGGTCGCGCGCCTACGACTCCGTGTGATGGGCCGAAAATCCTCCTTGTCAGTCATGATTAGCTAATTTACAGCAAGCCTTCAACAAATAAATTTAATAAGCCAAGTCCACGCAGGAGTTGCATCTGGCTCTGGGACCGGAAAAACAAGCTTAAAGCTCCAGTTTTGCAAGCTAATTAGGCTGACGCAAGATTTGTAATGCTGTCTGACTCAAACAATTGCGTGGACTTTAGCACGTTTGTTAATAAAATGAGTTTCAGGCAGGTTTAAGACTTTTCCCCCGGATCTAGTTCCGCGTTCATTCTGTAAAACAACTCATCTAAGTTAAGCCAATAGGAGTCAGTAGGCTAGTGTAATACTGTAACTCGAAGCTGCCATAAGGTGATTGGCTATTTCACACACAAACACACACACACACAAAACAAAAAACATGACCTTCTTTATAAATAATATAAAGATTGAATTGAACAAAAAAGAGAACAAATTTAGCCTACTGTTGAAAGAGAACAGATTTACTGTTGAAACTCGAATTACTTTCTTTTCTTAAAAGAAAACAAAAATAAGTTATGAACTGTTAGTCAGCATTCACTTAACAACATGCTAATGAAAAGACAACTGTTTTGTCCTTTAATATAACCAGTTTCACCATATTATTGCCCTCTTGCACTACTATAATCTACTGCATGTTAAAATATTAAATGGGATCTGTTTTCCATCTTCCTGTTAATAGGGATAGCTTTTAACAAATACCACAATGTTATAATAGAGCCTATTGAACCTTGGTAAATTTTGTATTTTGGAAGTAATGGTTGTGATCAGGATTTTGCATGAATCCAAAATATTTGATTCCCAGTTTATAGGAGTTAAAAAAAAAAAAACGGTGGAAATAAGCTCGAAAATGTGCAGTGTGTAGACAACCTAAGACGCTCAGTGTTCATCGAGGCAGAACATTTCACCTTCCCTCTTATCAAAGTTGCAAAGTAAACTACGAGAAAACATTCTGCAGTAAATCAAAGTGAGAAAGACATTTCAGAAGCAACTTTTTGGATGCTGTATCCGAGCAGTGCAGCAAATACGACTGCGTTGCGTGCAGCCATCCAGTTTTTGGTGTATGGTAGGTTTTTTTTTATTCCGGCACATCTAAAATTTAAAGAAAGAGGTGTTTATCTAATATTTAATCATTTTATGTCAGCAGCAATGATGTAAGTTCAAACACTCAAAGTCTGGCCAGGGCAGTAGCAGCAAAAATGTGACTTTAGAGTTTGAATGGCTGCATTCGTTCTCGGCTCCCTCAGTAAAGATACTGCCGCCTGTTTCACTTGGCTGATAGCCCCTGTATGAAATAGGGGCCTGAGAAAGATTAATTCTATACATTTCAGTGGCAGGTTGATTGTATTTTATGCCTGGCCACATGACTTGTGACCCTCTCTTCCGTCAGGGATGTCAGAGCAAGCTGGCAGGGGCGTTTGGTAGTGTAGGCCTGAGGTGAGGAGGAATGTGCCCGGCTACGATCGTGTCCTTGGATTTGTAATGAAGTTGTGAGGCTGAAATCACTCACTTCTGCGTGGCGTAGTGGCACGTCATGTTTTATCACAGGGATGCCACATTTACTCAGTCATTAGGGACCGAAAGCTAGTTTATCTCTGTTGCGATCCAGGCAGACTGATAGACACTTCAGGGGTGGCACGTGTGTCAGCACTTTTGCGGTTCAGTCAAGGACTTGACTCCAGATAACGCTGTCATTCTCTATACGTCTCTGTCTTTCGCAAGCTTTGCTCACTCCCACGGATCATCTGACAGGTTGGTTCTTTAATGTCTGCTATAGTGACATCACTATGACAAATGACAAATGATTAGATTTACGTACAAAACCAATGCCACCCACAAAACCAAAGAAAAGGTTTTTTTTTTTTGCTCAGATTAGATATATTTCTTTGAATATCATTTGTTTTAAGATGTTTCTGACAAAATTCGTAGACATAACAATAGCCCTAGTAATAGTTAGTTGTATAATTCAAATCAAATAAATGTTAAGTGAATTAAAATAAAATGATTAAAAACTTATCAAGATTAAAAAACATGGAAACATTTATCATTTTTATTTAGTTTAAGTTGATGTATTAAAATAAATAAAACTAAAACATGAGAAGAAAAAAATACTAAAAACTGTAGAAGTTACCCAAAGAAGAAGTACCCCAAATCTAACAATAAAAATAATAAAACTTTACCTAAAATTTAACTGAAAATGGAAAATATAAAAAAAACATAAACTAATTTATCTCTGATCTGAGCAGTTTGACATTGTTGGGATTGTTCTTTTTTCCAGAGAAGAATCTGAAAATGATGATAATTAAAGGGATACTTCACCCAAACATGGAAATTCTGTTATCATCTACCTGTGGAACACAAAATAACCTTTTTTTTTTGTATAATGGAAGTCTATGGGGGCCAAAATTTCATTGACTTTTTAAAAAAAAAAAACAAAAAAAAAACTTCAAAATATCTTTGTGCTCCACAATAAAAATAGGTCAGACAGATCTGTAATTACGACGTGATAGTGATTAAATGATGACAGAATTTTCATTTGTAGATGAATAATCCCTCATTTTGAATCACATTGCTGTCTAGGAGAGACAATTGAATTGAGATTTCAAAGAAACCACTTTTTTTATTTTCCTTCCTATTGGTTTATCTCACCCACAAGTATCTGGTTGCCATATGCACACACACACATTCATAAAAAAAACTCTCTCAGGCATACTTTGTCTTTCTTCAGCGCTCGCGGTGTATGCTCTGTTGATGTTTGTTTAATTAAAAACTGATAATTGTATTATCACAGTTTGTTTTTTGTTGAGCAGAGATGAGATAGACAGGTCTCTAGGCAGAGAAATCATGCATGCCTCATGAATAGAAATACGATTTCTGTTCCAGCTACCACACCTGTGGATTGGCTTGTTCCACCTGAGGCCCTCACCGAGTCACCGCCACTTAACTTCCAGAATTTTTAACAAATGGTGACCCATCACAGCAGAATGAAATCTGAATCTATTTTCGTACTGGTAATAATTACACTATACTTGCAAATTGTAGAGCTCCAAATAAGAGGGTTTCACATTTGGTCAGTTTAGTTTAGCATAGAGTTTTACCTGGCAACATAAAATATGTGAAAATGGAGTTGCATTGTCTGCTTGTTTAATCATTAAGGTAGCACTCTAATGAATAGTTCAGCCATAAAACTTTATTTGCTATATTCTATATGTTCTGATTGGTTCGTTTTAATGTAACGTTCTCAGCCAGAGTTCATTCATTTATTAAATCATTAATTCAGTGAATCCTTTCCTTGTTTGCTTCTACATGGTCTCAAAGCAGTTTCTCAAATTTCAAGTTATAGCAGACATTTTAACTGCTCATTATTTAGATTTCATTCATGTGTCTTTCATTCAACTTTCAGTAGCTAATGCAAATACAGGGAAAATGTGAAGTTTTATGAACTCCTAAAAAATTATTCTTTCCTAGCTCTCTTTCTGCCTGTCTATTTATGAGAAGTAATCTATAATGCATATGCCTTGGCTATATGACTGCATATTGTCTTACAAAGACAGCTCAAAGTGCTCTGTTCAGCGGAAAGGCTATAGCACATGCTGACAGATGCTGCAGAAACCTGCAAGAGCATACACCCCCCCCCCCCCCCCCACACACACACACACACACACACTGGAGGAGTGAGATAAAGATGAATTGCTCAATGGAGAGAAGGATTACACAGCTGAGCACGACTGATTCAGACAGAATCATTCAAAGCCCAGAGAGGCCATACAGATCGGCGATCGCTCTAGTCCAGCGAGGTAGAATGGAAGAGACAGGAAGTGAAATGATAGGGGTTTGTTCATGAAAACAATGACATGAAAAAGATACAATCACCTCATTGTTAGCCCCTGCTGGTAGAAGCTGTAAATACACACACTGAAGGTTCATTATACTATCAATGTAATAAACCAAATGTTAATATTGGATAACTTCGATTTAGACTCAATAGGCTATAGGCTACTGGCTCTACTTTTGCTCCGTCATCAAAATAGTTCTAAGCTAAATCGCACATCTGAGCAACACACAGTAATAATGATGCTTCGTTCCAGGTTGATTCAGTGTGTTTTAATTAATTTCTTGAGTGAATGATGCAGACTATTCTCGTTCCTGAATGAATCAGCTTTTGCTGATAATTTACTCACCCCCATGTCATTCAAGATGTCCATGTCATTCTTTCTTCAGTCAAAAAGAAATTAAAGTTTTTGATGAAAACATTCCAGGATTTTCTCCATATAATGGACTTTAATGGGAACCGAACGGTTCAAGGTCCGAATGACAGTTTTATTGCAGCTTCAAAGGGCTTTAAACGACATCAGATGATGCAATAAGGGTCTTATCAAGTGAAACGATCGGTCATTTAAAAAATGACTCGAAAAAAGATTCGTTCATTTTGATCAACAAGTTCGAACATGAGAGTCAGGCATGCGCATCACAGAATAGAGCAAGGCGAGCAATTGTGCGTATAAAACTTAATTTTTTTTATTTGTTTTTGAAATGACCGATCGTTTCACTTGATAAGATCCGTATTCATCGTCTGGTGTCGTTTAAAGCCATTTGAAGGTGGAATAAAACTGTCATCTTGACCTTGAACCGTTTGGTTCCCAATGAAGTCCATTATATGGAGAAAATGCTGGAATGTTTTCATCAAAAACTTTAATTTATTTTCGTCTGAAGAGAGAATGACATGGGTATCTTGGATGACATGGGGTTGAGTAAATTTTAACCAATTTTTATTTTAAAGTGAACTACTCCTTTAATGCAACACAATTTTGTTTGTCCATTTAGGCTGCATTTATTCATTTAGCATTAGTAGCCTATAGACCTTATGCACCAGAGAAACAAGGGCGCCACTATCTTTAGAATATTGTCTTTGAACTTCGCGTTTTTGCGATCGTGGTTACAAGAGGTAAAAACTATATACTGTTCGTTTTCTTACACAAACCGCTTGTTTCGTGTCTTAGGGCATAAATGTGTTCTTACATTTACGAGTCATTAAATCATGTTTAATTTGGACTTCTCTGTGCATTCTCCCCATAATAGACAACAACGGTTTGACCAAAAAATAACACAAATTGAAAATACTGTGGAAACAAAGACACCTACATCTTGAATGCCCTTGAGGTAAGCTAAAACATATCAGAAATTAATTTCAAAGTGAACTATCCCTTTAAGTTGTCGCTAATGTTAAATCAACATGTTCAGTCACATTAGCAAACTTTTGGTGAGAGTTTGTGGGCAAAAAATGTCATTATAATCCATTGTCAATATGTAATATGTAGCTATATGAAGCTCACAAAGAAATATTTCAAACCAAGCAGCTTTCTATTGGTAAACACTGTGAATTCACGTGACCAACTTGAACACAAGTGAAATCTGCGTACTTTTTCGCTCTCACATGAAACTATTGATCGCACGGATTCCTATTAAAATGACTGGATTTCGCAAGCTATTCTTTCAAGAGCTGCTGTAAATATCTAAACCCGGGTGTGTCCGATCCTGCTCATGGAGGGCTACTGTCCTGCAGAGTTTAGCTGAGTTCCAACCCCAATTAAACACAACAGAACCAGCCAATCAAGGTCTTAGGCAAACTAGAAACTGTCAGACAGGGCCACACCTGTCTGGTAGTTTCTAGTATGCCTAAGAGAAGACCTTGATTGGCTGGTTCAGTTATGTTTAATTGGATCAGGAGTAGGAGCAGGTTTGGGCACCCATACAGAAAGTCACCAAAAATCCCCAAAAGTAACAAGATTGATAGAATGTCTGGAACATGAAAATACAATCGGAATGAGTAAGTGCCTCGACAAATCAAATTCAAGGACCAGAACTATAATCATTAATAAGCTATCGTATATGTTACCAGTGACAGATAGTTCTCTCCAGCACTGTAAAAAATTTATTTTTCAAGATTTGTTATCACAACATTTTTTCTTTTGTCAAATCAACTTAAATAATTTATTTAGTTGAGATAACTTATTATTTTGAGTTTCTGATGATTAAATCAACCTCCTTCATTGCATTAACTCACATTTTCCAGTTCAATACACTTAAAATTTTAAGTCAACCAGGTTACTTACTTTTTTTTAATTTAAACCAACAATATTTTTTTTACAGTGTACAGTACGTCTTTGTGACCTCTTTGTGAATTAACTCTGTAGGTTAATTAACCCAAAAAATATGTTGTATAATCTTGAGGAGTGTCCATGTGTTAAACTTGCCAGCATGAATCAGAAGTTGCTTTTTTCTTCCCTATTGTGCTGTACATCCGATTGAAACAGCTTTTAAAACAAAAAAATATTAGGTTGGGACTTTTTTGTTCATTGGGAATTGATTGGATCATTATTGTTTGCTGAGTGACATGTTGTCCTGCCCTCGTCCCAGTAAAAACGATCAGAGACAAGAAGAGATGTCATTGCAAGAGGCAGGGGAAGTTACTTTGATTAAAGATTAAAGAGAACATGAATAAAAAAACATGATGGCCCATTTATTATAAATATCGCAATATTCAAAAAAACAAAACAAAAAGTATAGTCAATTTAGATTTCATAGCTTTAATAATAGGAAAGTCTTAAGGATATGACTGTCATCTCCAGCAGATGGCAATGTTTAGAGTGGCATCACATCTCCCCCACAGCGCACTCAAAAGCTTGTATGCCATTGTGATGCAACAATGCCTTGGCCCGCCTGCCTCCATCCTACTCCGTTATATCCAAACACTGCCTGTCAGCACCCAGATTGAATTTGGACATCTCATTTCCAGCCTGGGGAAAAAGTGTTTTTACAAGGTCAACAATAGGCAGAGAGAAAAAGTGAGAGAGGGATGAAAGATACTAGGGAGAAAATTTCTGCAGTTCAGAGCAATCAATATCTTCTCCTCTCTCACGTGGGAGTTACTGTATACTATGAAACTATCCCGTATCTCAGGGGCTCACACACAAACGCCGGTACATGAAAGGCGGGCCTATTGTTTGCTCGCTTCCGGGGGGAGTGCTTTATGGTTTTGCAGGGGATGGAGGGTTTTATTGTTTGGGATAAATACATATATCTCCTTAGTGATTACATGCTTGCCTAATTCTATAAAAAATACATACACAAGCATTCAAACTTGAAGGTATATGCTGATACAAACACCACAAACAAAGCTTTAACCTCTCTATCCACCTCTTAATGTGGGCCAAGTGAACAGATCAAAGTAGCCGTACCTCTTGAGACACACACACACACACACACACACACACACACTGATATTTAACCCCCTACTGATTTCATCAACCCCTCCCTTCACTTTCCTAATGTCAAACTCTTCTTTGTTTTAGTAGGGTTGTGTATCATTTTAATTTTATAGATTCCGATTCAGCCAAATTCCTAATTTAAATTTCAATAAGGTAAGAACAAAACAAAAGAAAATGTAGCCTAGATCATTCATATTTATTCAAAGTCGAATTACAAATTCATTGTAGCTGAATAGGTACTTGTTTTGTGGTGCTTAAACTATCCCTGTTTAAAATCAACATGAAATAAAAATAACTTATAATGTGTATAATTTTATAGCCTATATATATATATATATATATATATATATATATATATAATATATAAGACTTGTTATTTTTTATTTCATGTTGATTTTAAACAGGGACAGTTTAAGCACCACAAAACTACCTTGTTAATATTGTAGGCCCTTACAATATAAGGAATTGTTTTGTGGTGCTTAAACTGTCCCTGTTACCTGTCATCAGTTACTGCTAACATGGAGACTCACACTGACACCCATCAGTCAAAATATCAAGGGCACTGAGATCTTTAGGTGTGAAAATGAATTATTACTGTGAATGACATTCAGGATGCATGACATGGAATTGCGTTTTTATTTTAAGTGAAAAATGCATTCTATCCTCAAAATGCATTTACGTGCTTGCAGTCAAGGTCAAAGAATATGCGAAGATCCTTTCCTTTTCACAACGCCCACTGCTCTCATCTCATTATCTAAATGACAGGTCTGGGAGAGGGACAGTGCTTTCACTTTTTCGCCACCGGTCTTTAGTGCTGGATTATATTCAGCGTGTGACACTTACTTTTCAAAAATCACCTCTGTAATCACATGAGTGTCTTCGGATCATGATGGGATAATCAGTGCCAATGACCATCAGTTATTTGCCTTGTTAAATACTCGCTGCTACACACACAAGCTACATGCAACACTCCTGTGATGAAATAGGCCTATGTGTTTCTATGTCCTGAGAATTCTCAGGTGCCGTTTCACTCGCTGTCTCCTCGTAGTGAGCTGAAACAGACTCAGTTGGCACATTTTGTCCTTCTCGCTCATCTTTCCATGTTTTTTTTGAAAAAGAATAATTTTGCGCACCAGCCATTGTCACCATATATGTCACTCACAACACGTGACATAATAATCAAGTTTGAATACAGCCACATTTGTTAATCTATGCTAACAAATGAACAATTTGTTCCTTACCCTAACCCTTACCATTACAACTGCCTCTAACTCTTATTCCAAACTGACCCTTAGCCCAATTATAACTTTATCCCTAAAACAAAGTCTTGAACCTCAAACAGGCTTTATGGGTCTTAGAAAGTGTCATCCACACTTTACCTTCACAAAGGATAGTTACACACGCTCACTCAGGTCCTGCTCAGGTGCTCAGGGTGGCATTCAAGACACTGGGGTAGAGAGCCAAACTGAAATACACACAGCAGAACTTGACTTGGCTCAGGCTTTTTGAACATAAAATCAAAATTACCCTTATTTACTCTCTTAATGTACATTTCTTGTGTTATTGTTAATGAGTCATCAGTGCATGTACTGTAATTTCAAAGAAAATATTCTTTATATACTTTATCTGTTTTGTTCTTTTCTTAAGGCAAACAACTAATGGAGAAAATAATAAGGAAAACCATTATCATTACAACAGAGATTATGAAGATAAACTATTTTTTTTTCTTTAGAATAACATGCAATGATGATTTATTAAAAACAAGTCAAGAGAATACACATATTGTCTTAAAACTTATTTAAAAGCTTAAAACTATTTACTCCTCTAATCAAATGAAACTTTAATGATTTGATATATTCCCAAAAATACATAAAACTGATCCATTATCATTTATTTATATCATTATAAAATAATCTTTACTTTTACAGTCAGTTGTGTACATACTTATCATAATTTAAAATGGTTTCTGTGCATTAATAATACTATTATAAATATGTAAACAGTTCCAAAAGTTCCGAATTGGCTTGTGACTCAAAAACAGGATATTTTAACTAATTCCAACAGTGTAGTTTTTTGTAGTTTTGTTTTCTTTTCTGAATATCAAAAATTGAAGAAAAATAGGCAATAGTTGCAATAGCCAACACAAACAACTTTTCTTTTCACACGGGTACTGTTAACCAATAGCCAAATCTATTGATATTGTTTCAGCAAATTCACACTTGGCCTGGATTTTTTTTTTACGTATTCAATGTCTTAATTCTGCTACTGTACAGAAGTGAAATGAGTTCCAGACAATTCCTGATTTTAAACTATACAAAGGTGGGAAAATGTCTGTAAAGTATGCATTTCTCTTTTCCATTACATGCGTCATAATTTGATGCTTCTCTGCAAGCCTAGCAGCGCCTGAGTGCTTTAAAAAGACATCACCAAAGTCTCCACATGCTGTGATAAAAGTGAGAACTCCTTTAGGCTTAGAGAACACTCAGACTATATAACAGGACTGCTTTGTGCAACAGTAAGGTTTTAAAAAAAATGTATTTCTCTTCTTGGACAATAAAAGTGCCTATACCTTCGAGAACCATTTGTCTGCTTGCTTTGGGAACTCGGTGACGAGTGTGCTGGCATAAATTGATGTGAGTGTGTATATGCAAAAAGATGTTAAATGAGTGGGTAACAATTCTAAAGCAGTAAAGGGAAGGTTGTGGTTCAAACTCCCTTCAGGGCATCCCATCATGCTGACTTAACTCAAAATGAGCGTTTGTTCTAATGTCCCTGCCCTTCGTTTGACCATTGGCGGAGCGTTGGGGAAGGCACTTAACCCTGGGATACTACAGGGGACCTACATTGGGACTTAGCATAATGGCCTTGAAAAAACCTTCCTTGCATAAATATATAAAAACCAAGAACAATGAATGAAAAACCTGCACACAGAGGACGAACCTGGTGAATCCTTCCTGGTCAACACATGGCAAAATTTCTCAGTGATTAGATAAACCTCATTTGCAAAAACTTAGATTTATGTTTACTGTAATCTAGAAGGAAACTGGTAGAAATAGGAGTTGGGAAGCCTTATGGGAACAAGTTAAATCAGTTCGGAGGCAATGGAATCTATAAAGCAGCCCTACTGATAACCTCCTGTACCGCCAACGGGCTTCAATCTGGTATTATAATTCCTTTGTCTTAAATCAGGGAAGTTTCGTCTTCCTTATGTCATTTTAGAGAATCGTTCAAAGAACAGACTGTTAGTCACTGTTTCTGTACACTCTAGCATTCTGTCTTCTTCACGAAAAACATCCTAATGTTTTATTCCAGCTTTCAAACAGGTGCTGATTCATGGGGTCTGAAGGAGGCAGCGCGTTGTGGACCCATCGATCGGTCCTCTCATCAGTCTGGATTGGGCATGGCCAATTGGCCAAGAGCTCTTTGATTGATTCCTATAATTAATAGACGGTTTCTCCAAGAGCTTTCCCAGGGCAAATTAAACGGCTGTCAGCACTGGCTTAACTCAGAAATCAGGCAACAGTATTTTAGAGTGTTAATGTGGAATGAGTGTCAGGTGTATGAAATTAAATGAACAAACCAGGTGCCCCACTAGGGAAATACTCTGAATTATTAAAATCTATGTCTCATTATATCAGGGCTCTTTATGTTGGTCGAACACACTGATTGTTGGGAGAGAGCTTTATTGACTTATTCCTGTCATTACGGTATACCAGTGTGTGATGTGAAAAAGAATTGGGTGAACAAACATAGCAGGAATCAAATATTTATGGAAACCCGTTTCCAACTCAGAGTTGAAAAAATAAAAAAGGGAAATGAGATAAAGTTTAAAACAAGAAATTGAGAAAAACAGTCATATTGTGAGATATAGTCATAATTTGGATAAATAAACTTGCAATTGTGAGATAAAAAGTAACTATTATGAGACAATCAAAATTGTAAAAAATAAATCAGTTCCAAGATATGTATAGTCTAGTCTGTGAAATAACAAGTTACAAATTTGCAATTGTGAGGGAAAAAGTCGCAATTACAAAAAATGGTCAGTTGTGAGATGGATTGTGGCAATTGTGAATATGTACTGTAAAATATAAAGAGATATAAAATCACAAATTTGATAAATAAACAAGCAAAGTTGCCATTTTGTAAAGCCAAAGGTATGAAAAAAAAAATCATCATTATGAATCATTATAAATAATGAAAAATAGTCACAAGAGATGTAAAGCCATATTTGGAGATTTAAAAAAAAAAAAAAAACACAATTGCGAGATCTACAGATTCAATTATGTGAAATAGTTATTAGTTACTCTCTTTTTTAATATTTAAAAACATGCTTCCATATATAGAGGTGTGAAGAGATGGAAATGTGGAAAAGAGAAAGTAGAAGGGTCATGGACAAGTTGATTTATAAATACTTATTCTTTTATTGTTTTACCAGTGACTTCCAAAGATTTATGCACGACTTAACTTTTTCAATTTGAGGAGGTGGAATGGTGCTGCTTATTGTACTATCAACTGTACATTGTAATAATATGGACCTGCCTTCAGGATGTAAATATAGCTGGGTAAATAAGATGGGTGTTTTATGTCTATTCTTGGCAGTAGATTTTGTTGGAATGGAGAGAGAAAAAAGAAAGGACATTTGGCTCAGATGAGTTCACTGGCACCTCGGTTAAAAGCTGCCTGAGCGGGAAACAGTTGTCTTTGAAATCTTATCTTTTAATCATCGGAGCTTATGTGTCATCTCACATGTACTCAAGTGGATGGAGCAATTACACCGCTGCGTTTCCAAGCACAAACTGGACGATGACACACTTACCACACACACTAAAATCCCTGCTCTCCCTCATAAATTGGTATGCTTTTAAGGTCCAGACTAGCACACATTAGAAAACAAACGCCATGCTATATTCTGTCATCATACAGTATGTCATTGTTGCATTTAAAAAAAAAACTAAGACAAAAAATGTGTCTTTTTGGATCTCTAACCTCAAAGAACATGATTTATAATCGTATTATCCTCATGCAACTGCCAAAGTTGTCACTGCTTCCACATCCAAATGAAGACAAAACTACCTTTTCCGTTGGGTTAGATCCGTTTTGTGCATCTGTAGGTTTGGCGTTTGCATAGAGTAATCTGGTCTTGGATCATTTTCTGAATCAACTTCCACCAAGGGCTCTAAACCTTGGCAGCCATTTTGGCTCTGAGGGCTCAGCAGTCACAGCAGTTGCATCTGGAGTGCATTGCTTTCTGACAGTAGACAGGGTAAAGAGCTGAAACGGGCAGATGGGCCAGAACCCCGCTGCTCTGCAAAGGGCATCAGCTAACAACCGCACACTCAGACCTCTCAGACCTGACCCAGCATGGGGAACGCGAGCGAGGAAGCAGAAACGGAGAGATGGATGGATGAGCAGCAGTGAACGAGAAAGACAGAAAGATTTATCATGAACATGGAGGAACAGCGAACAGGTGTTGGGAGAGATGATGGATTGAGAGATGACTTGCATAGCTTGGATGAGCCTCACAAGTCTTATGTGACCATGTTAATCAAGACAAAGGCCACAGGAAATCCAGTTCAAACAAACTGTTTGGATATGCATTACAAAAAAAGGGACACCAAGAATCAACTTTGCCGATAATCTACTTGCTAAACAAAAAAGATTTAATCATCAGAGCTGTACCCAAATTCCCAACATCTAACTATTATTCCATGATGTGATTGGGCATCTGGTTGATTACCAGCTGGTGGTCTGCATGTCTCCATGGCCATCGTGACCAAGCAACATGATTGCGGTATTCTGCAAACATGTGTTGCCATCTGGCCCACAGCGCGAGAGTTAGTGTAGTCAGCAAACACTGTGCCAGTGCAGAGGACTAGTTCATGGGCACTGCCATGAAAATACCCCCTGTTGGCATTTCACACATATTAGAAATTCAGGCCATGTACTGAATCCAAACTGTTAAGTTCACTGCATTTGCTCTGTTTTTGAAAAGAGATGTTTAATTTGAAGTTGATAACCATTTTCAAGATAGACACTAAAAATTAAATGTTGTGAGGTACAATGGAATGAGAACAATACCTGTTCACTATTCGGCAAGTTCATTCAGTGAAGGATCGTCCTCAAGTCTTTAAAATCTGTAACAATGTTTAAGTTCAGGGAAGAAGAAGGTGGGAACCAGCGAATATTAATCATAACATATAATAATAAACTAAACAACAAAATTAA
Organism: Pimephales promelas; assembly: GCF_016745375.1. Next base: position 6,897,139 of record NW_024121222.1, read on the forward strand.
AGTAAAGTGGCGGCAACTTATGGATGGCTGCCACATATAAACATAAAACGCAACATAAATGGCCCAGGCCTTGTCATCTCTCATTCTTCACTAGGGTTGGGTATCGTTTGAATTTGAACGATTCTGATTCCGATTCCGATTCCTTGTTTCGATTCCGGTTCCTAACGATTCTCAATTCCGATTCTTTCAAGAGGCAGGGTCAAAAAAGTTTAGCTAACCTTGCTAACCAACGGTCTTTCTGAAGGAAATAATCCTTTCTGAAGGAAATACTCCTTTTGTCACAAATTTTGCATTTTGCCGAGATTTCGTTATTTTTAGAAAAGTGAAGCCACACTTTGGACCGCCAACGTAAGCTACTCATGTTCGACTCGCGCGGTTATGCTAACACTTCCGGTAGACGCTTCTTCGTTGGTGTTGTTCAGCGGTTTCTTCTTCCGCTCGGCGGACTGTGAATATCGAAACTAGGAATCGAAATTTTTACTTTTGAACGATTCCGGGAAAAACGAAAAGTTAGTCCCGGTTCCAATCGATACTCGATTCTCGATACCCAACCCTATTCTTCACTGTCATCACTCCTTCTTTTATCCTTCCGAAGCTCCTATAGGATTTGCCCCGCTTGCCACAAAGCCATTAAAAGATGTTTTTGATTAGTTAGAAAGAGCATGCTCATGAATTGGCCAATACTGTGCGTGCTGTATGTTTGTTTTTGCATTGCACGAGGACAACTCCTTAAAACGACACGTTTTCTTGCACTATTTTGTGATACACAATCATTCTTAGAATGTTGTTATCAGAGGTCAAGATCACTGTGCCAGTGTTCCAGTTAAAACACAACTGAACCCTATTTTCCGCCTCTTGACAGTGAAGATTGTTAACAGACTAAACCAGGGTTGACTTAGAAAAATCAATACGGGTGATTTCATACATTACAGAGCATCAATCTTCAGTAATTGTTTTTTCCCCCCTTTGTATCTCAGTGTTTCATTGTCAGTATCGCTTTCTCTTTTTGTTTATTCTCTAGAATGATGACAATATGTATAGTGCACACTGTATAATATAATAAGCCAATCACGTGCAGTCTTTGGGGCAATTTTGAATATTTATCAGTTACTTACTGAATATGTATGTTTCTCCACACAGCACTTGAAAATGAGCCTTATTTTATATGCTGATGGTTAAATGAGCCTTTCTACCATTTGTCTTCATCAAAAGCACATTTGAGGACTTGGTCCCATGTTACTGGAGCTCCGAGCTTATCTTTCTTTATAAGGCCTGACAATCCAATCCATGAAAACAAAACCTCTCATTTTCGTCTCCTCTGAGCTGCCACATTGAATCACAAGACCAGGTTAACTTGCAGCGCTTTAAACAGCCAAACTAGTACTGCCATATTACGTTACATTTCCGTTCCTTTATTGATCTGAATGAGGTGTAACCTACTGTAAGAGTTTGTTAAAAATACTCGGGATTTGTAAATTCTCCAATTATAGCCAACGGGACAGAGCTTTTTACACAGAGAAAGGCTTCCTTTGAACACTAAACTGCATTCGTTGGAAGAAATTGGTTTCGCATGTTTATGCTGAGAGCTACATTCTCTGAATATGCACAAAAAGACTGTCAGCTTATATAGGAGAATGAGTGTGTGAAAGAGCATGGTTTGGTAACAATTAATTGATATTGCTTGTATACATTTTCAGCGGGAGAAGAAGAACGCACATTAAACATGTCTTTGTGTTCGTCTTGCCGCATCAGCAGGGTGTGGTGCGATGTGGTGCCACCCAGAGAGATGTTTGACAGATATGCACATATGGAGAATCAGCACTCTAAAGGAGCAAAACTGCAAAGTGACATGATGAGAAGAGAGGCGATTTTTTTGTGGCTGACTGTAAGACGTGACAGAGGTCAGACTTCGGAATGATTAAGACGAACATTGACAGGGATGCCCACATGAGGACAGGTCCATTGAATGGCACTCAAGCGCATTACCAGTGTCTCTATGGAAATTATGTTGGACCATATCTACAGTATGACAGGAGGATTGTGTGTCTTTCAGTGACGACACGTGTGTCTAGTGGCTCAGTGTAGCTGGTACTGAGTGTGTCAGTGTTATCAAAGGCTCTCTTTACACTGGCAGCTGAAGAGGTTCCTCGCTGCCGGCTCTCTGTTCCTATGCCTCCTTCTCACTCGGAAACAAACAGCGCGTAAAACACTACACTCGCCTCTCTGACAGCCATGCATTCCACAAAGACTTCCGGAAAGACTTTCATCTAAAGGTTTTTTGTCTTCCTGTTTTGCAGTCGATATCCCGGCCAGCAGTGGCTCGATTTTTTGAAGACGATGCTTTTATTGTCCATCTCATGACACTAAATATAAAAAAAATGTTGTTTTGCTATTAAATATAAGGCCCAGCGAAGCCTCACAGGTGTTATGTGAGCGTTTGCCAGAATCATTGGGGAAAGTAATCCACAAGGTCGTTGTAATTGAAAACTGAATGATGTCTGTGTGCAGGTGTATTGATTTAGTGTTTAATTCTGAACTGAGAGAAAGCAAAATGTTCCAGCATGTTCCGTAAACATCGGGCTGCAGGGGGATAGGTGAATGTGAAACCCCCCCCCCCCCAAAAAAAGTTTCCATTTTCAAATATAAATTTCAAATATTAAAAAAATATATTGGGTTTATACTGAAAAAAAAATATTGTTGGTTTAACTTAAAAAAAAAAGTACCCTGTTTGCCTTAAAATTTTAAGTTGAATTGGAAAATTTTTTAATTTAATCACCAGAAACTCAAAATATTATGTTATCTGAACTACAGAAATTATCTAAGTTGATTTGACAAAAGAAAAAATGTTGTGATTACAAATCCCGAAAATATATTTTTACAGTGCACAAAATAGATCATAAAATGTAATGCAACGTGCAAGGACGTCTTGGAAAACCATAAGATGACTCAAAAACATATTTTGAGCATTTTTTTTCTGTAAAAGTACACTTACTTGTATGATCTTGCTGAATGCAATATAGATTTTCCAATTTAAATGATAAGGTAAACCATACCTTTTACTTACTTAATAAAACATGCATTTTACAGTATGTTACCATTTTATCCATTACAATTTTTACTGTATAGATATAACTTACCAAATTAGATTTAGTAGAATTGTAGACATTGTAGATTGTTAATTTTCCTTTAAAATATTTGTACTTTACCGTTTTAGAAATGTCATTGAAATGCTCAACCACATAAGAAAACATTGGTCAGAACAATGTAGACAAGCATTCATCAGCCACTTTTAAAGTCCTTTTCTTTTGTCCATATTTTTGACTTTTGTTCTAACACATTTGTGTGTGTGTATTAACGCAGGTCAACACTGTTCAAGTGCAAACGCATGGCTAATCCCCAGAATGGTAATTATGTACGTCAGCAGCTTTCACTACAGTGAAATTGAGTCATGTGATAACGGTCAAGGTTTTTCAAAAGGAGATTTTACTAATTCACAGTATACTCTGCAGGGTTGGGCTGAGCTAGAGCACTGCTGGAAGACACAGACCTTTGAAGTTAGCTGTCTGTACCTCTAGCTCTCAATCAAAGCACAAGGCGCTCTGACTCAGCCCTTCCAAACCGCAGCAGGTGGAATGTGCAGAAAACACTGACTAGACAATAGTGATTTGTAATATTTCCAAATGATTGAATGTGAACTCTCGTTTGGAAGCGTGTGTCAGCCCTAGAATGAAATAGAAAGAGATATCTGTTCAATAGGTCTTTTCAACCATTAAAGAACAGATCATGTGAAGATAAAGGGAAATAGTTAAATGGAACAATAGCAATATAAGATCTTAATAGCGCCGGGAGGGGAGCACATATCTGGTTCCCTTCCCTGGATGAAACTACTTTCTGCTCTGCACAACTAACACACCTTAAAAAAAATGTTTTAATCCATTTTGGATTACTATGGCCTTTTTAAGGCTCAGTTTCTGGTGACTTCTTGGTGACATATTTTAAACCATATTAATATCTTTGAAAAATAATTCATACCTCTGTGAATTATGTAAATAGGCTTTTCAAGATTGTTCACCAGATTGTGTGTATAACACACGTTTAATATCAACATGTTTGTCGTGTTATTTTCCAAATCATAAGTTTTAAAGGAGCTGTATTCAAGATTGTGGCCAAAACTGGTACTGCAATCACTTTCAAATTAGGGTGTTTCCTCCCTTCCCCCTTGACCTGAGGTTGCCAGATATGCTGCAGGTTCCAGTAGGAATGTAGGCTTCTACAAGAAGCTTCCAATGGCAAGTGACGAGTCCTATACAGTGAGTTTTTTCTGTTAATTATTAATTTCGGACTTTGTCACAAAGTATTTCGGATTCATATCAAGTTTTTTGGGGTTTCGCAACGTCAGGATTTTTTTATCCGATTCTGACACGTTTGTATCTTCAGCTGTGGTAACTAGAGAAGAGCTGGCAAGCTGAATGCTGCAACACTACTGACTCCGTGATTGGTAAATCGGTGGAGGGTGACGCATCAGAACAAAACACAACTTGACAACATCAACATCAGTCAAGGGCTGCGACTTCACTTTTTAAATGACAATATCCTGGCTGGACTACAGTTGTCGGTGATATAAGTATTTTAAATAAACATGATTTCTTAATGTCTAGTGACATGTCAGGCATTTATGACATAAATATCAAAATTTATGATTAATTGAAATAAATGTCTTGCATGCTCCTTTAATTTGGTCAAATTATGCAAAAATGATATGTATTTATGCTGTATGTATATATGTACATGCTATGAGATATGACTATTGACAAAAGTCAGCTATTTCCAAAAATGTCCGGTGTCATATAATTTCCACAACAGAATGATGTTAAACAATATATGAATTGATATGTGCGATTTGTAAAGCGCTTTGGTGGCCAATGCCATTGGGTCTGTGAAAGCGCTATATAAATGCAGTCCATTTATCTTGTGGTCGGAATTTAAATTGCAAAAATTGCAAAAAAAAACTAAATTAATCCTGTGTTACACATACAGTATACACCGTTGGACATTTTAGTTGACAAATAGTGAGTAAGACCATGGTAACACCTACTGAGAAAAGTTCTTGGCCCCATTTGAACTGTTGTTAAATATAATGGCCGTCTCAATTGTCACACTTTTAAAACTTAAATTCCAGAATCCCCTGTGAGCAAATTAGATTAGACTGATAGTTTTAGAATATAAGTGGAGCTGAATCTAGATTTCCTTGTCTGGCTGCTGCGGAACTCAAGTGTCACCGTGCTGCTGCAGCGGCGTTCTCCTCCGGTGATCACACGTTATTGATTTCTAGAAGACATGACGACGCTGCAGTTTCTTCATTCACTGCTGTGTCAGACTCCCGCTGCTAAAAAATGGCTGTTTGACGGTATAATCTGCGGTGACAAGTGCGTTAATCTGCTACAATAGCAGAGAAACAGCATCTGTGGGTGGAGCCTCGGGGGACATACAAAGAGTTTTAAAAAAAAATAATGCAGAGTGAGAGAGTGAGTGTGTATGTGTTTGTGTGTAAGAAAAAGCGAGGAACAAACCATTCAGCCTGGAGATAGAGAGAGCGAAAAAGAGGCACAAGCTACATCTGGAAATTAGCCAGGGGAACAGCTGATACTGAACCTCCAAAAACTATCCTCACACAAATGTCAGTGAGCAAACAGAACAGTCAGGGCAGAGACATGGGAAGCAGTGTAAAGGGTGAAACCTCAATCCCGGGGCCTCACCTTGCAGGGGACACAAAAAACAGGACAAGCCCCAGGGAGAAGAGCATAACAATTTGTGGCACAGCGAATTCATGCTAATTCACACTGCCACAACAGCAGAGGCCATTAGAGCCTATATAGGCCTACAATAGTTAGTTCTGCAGTATACCCAGACAGCAAACTGACATTGAATCAACGTGGAAACGACGTCTCTCATGACATTGAAACAACGTTGATTTTGCTCATCGAATTAACGTTGAACCAACGTCAGACGCGGCATTCTTCAAAGCTAAATGAAAATCGAAAATTGGTTTGCTTTCATAACGTTGAAACAACATGTTGATTTTAAGTTGATTTTCCGTTAGTTTTGAAAGAATGACGCGTCTGACGTTGGTTCAACGTTAATTCGATGAGCAAAACTATGTCAGATCAACGTTGTTTCGATGTCATATTTCCACGTTGATTCAATGTCAGTTTGCTATCTGGGTATAAATGAAGACAGTTCCAGTCTGTGCATTTATTAGTGGCGGGAATTTCAGTGACTCTTTCTGCAGATACATTGTTACGCCAGTAGGTGGCAACATTGGCTGTCTGTATGAGTGAGCCATTGTCTCTAATTCATTCAGGAACACCTCTGGTTACAATTATTATGAGTGATTCATTGAATATTTTACTCAGTTATTTAGAAATTTATCAGAAAGTCTTTTATGAATGAGTCAAGAAATTTTTCACTTGCCGATTCATTCAAAAAACACTAATGCTGAAAAAAGAAAAACATACTGGAATACTACTCTACCGTACCTCATATGGCAGGAATGGTTGGAGTAGAATGACGTTCCAAATTCAGAATGATTCATTCAGGCTTTAAACAAGTGAGTCATTATGAGTGATTCAATTAATGATTCACAACTAATTTGATCCAAAACACCGACTGCATCTGAAATCGCATACTTTCCTAGTAGGCAATAAAGCAGTATGTGACAAAAGAAGTATGTCTGAATTCACAGTGAAGAGTAGGCAAAAAGTAGATGACCTACTACTAGAAAGATTCTGAAGTGTGCATACAATGGACACTTTACTATTCCATGAGCTCACGGGTTAGGATTTATGAATGTCAGTGAAGCGACGCAACTGACGCTGGTAGGTCACATGGTAATGACAGCATGGTAGATGAAATACGTCCAGATTACATTCATATTAGTCACTCATGAACGCTACTGTTTAAGCAGTTGTGTAAGTAATTGCTTATTCAAAATAAATACTGACTCGATGTTTTCGGACACATCGAAAGATTCATTCAGGAATGCAACACAGTTGATGTGTGTTGCTTGGAGACGAACGGCGCAAAATTTCAAGTTGTGGACTTACAAAATTTGGAACTGCATCCAAATATGACCTATAACATCCAATGACATTAAATGAATCACTAAATCAAAAAGATCTCATGGATGTGGCTGTTGTGGTTCGTGGCCATAGAACCAGCTGGAAATGTGGCATATTTAAACGATTTTGATGTGGTTCTTTTACATTTTACATTACTAAAGCCAACGGAGTGTGCTCTTCATCACTTTTGGCTTAATAGACATTGATAGCCTTACTAATTTACATTACTAAATGTGTGTAGGCTACATGATAAAAAAAAAGTTTTTTATTTTATTTTTGACCAATTAAAAATATTACATTTTTATTCCTGCCAACATTTCGAACATTTTACGGTTGACTGTTAGATCTAGATTTTTAACAAGGGCCTGTAAACAATCTTACAAAACCACCCTGAGTGTTTGAAGTGAAGATTATAAACATTCTTCTAAGAGTTCTGTATAATACTTTGATTTCAGCATTTGAAAGGTGAACAGCATACAAATCATTCTCTTGTCTCGATTTTGCAGCTTCTGCTCTGTGTGAGAGAAAAAGAGCACAAAACTGCAGCTCTGGCTGAAATTAAAGCATGGTATTGCAATTAAAATGCTTATACACTGATCTGTTAGCATCTCATGTCAGTCAGCATGAGCTCAGCTCAAATGAACTTATCATTACTTTAAACAGAGTGTCTCTAAAAAATTAAAAGCTCTTGCCCACCCCATTGATGACAAAGAATTGTTTCCAAGGACCTTTGCTCTGTCAGCTCTCGACTGCCGAGGGGAAAAAGAGGAATTTTCCACAGACTTGGCAATTTGTTTTGTTTCTGCTCATGTGTAACTGGGCTACACTAATCAGCATCATTTATGCAGAAAATGTTTAGGCAACTTAATCTGTGTTTGTGTGCGTTTATGTGAAACAAACAAATACAATTTTGTATTTGATGGCGTTTAGAAATGTTTTATTCTGTTTTCAGTTTCAGTTTATTATGTTAGTTTTAATGATGCATAATAGTACATGTATACGTTTATTTGAGACTTTTTCATTTTTCGAAAATTCGTTGGTAACGCTTCCTTTTACAGTACAGTACTTACAGTGAACTTACCTAGAAAGTACTGGCTAATATAAGGTAAGTACATGGAACAGGGGTAGGTTTAGGGGTAGGTTAAGAGTTAGTAGTTATTACCCAGTAATTGTAGTTACTAAAATAAGTACATAGTATTTACATGGGTAACTGGACTGTAAAAGGAAGCGTTACCAATTCGTTTTTATAGTTTATCTTCAATATAAATATGCATGTATTGCATTCATGATATAGTTTTTGTTCAATTGCAAACTAAACTCCTATGTTTATTTTAGCTTACAGTAATATTGTTTCTAGTTTTCGTATTAATGTTTTTTCATCATAATAGTTTTGGTATGCAATAATATAACCTTGGTCTGTGATTTCAGTTTGTGTGTATTTGTGATCCCTATGAGTGCGTGTGCATGTTTTTTTGTACTTGCTCTCAGGCCCTGTGGCTCATCTGTTTAATGAGGTCACTCTTTGAAAAGGGAGAGAGATTCAAGTGTTCACTGTGAAACTAATTTAAAACCAATTCTTGCTTCACCCTGGAATTACAAGGGGATCGAAGGGGTACTGGAGAACCTTACCACAAGCTTGAGATATACTCTTGGTTTAATA
>NW_024121222.1:6906416-7022523 GCF_016745375.1 Pimephales promelas
ACTTATGGATGGCTGCCACATATAAACATAAAACGCAACATAAATGGCCCAGGCCTTGTCATCTCTCATTCTTCACGTAGGGTTGGGTATCGTTTGAATTTGAACGATTCTGATTCCGATTCCGATTCCTTGTTTCGATTCCGGTTCCTAACGATTTCAAATTCCGATTCTTTCAAGAGGCAGGGTCAAAAAAAGTTTAGCTAACCTTGCTAACCAACGGTCTTTCTGAAGGAAATAATCCTTTCTGAAGGAAATACTCCCTTTTGTCAAAAATTTTGCATTTTGCGCGAGATTTCGTTATTTTTAGAAAAGTGAAGCCACACTTTTGGACCGCCAACGTAAGCTACTCATGTTCGACTCGCGCGGTTATGCTAACACTTTTCCGGTAGACGCTTCTTCGTTGTGTTGTTCAGCGGTTTCTTTCTTCCGCTCGGCGGACCTGTGAAATATCGAAACTAGGAATCGAAATTTTTTACTTTTGAACGATTCCGGGAAAAAACGAAAAGTTAGTCCCGGTTCCAATCGATACTCGATTCTCGATACCCAACCCCTATTCTTCACTGTCATCACTCCTTCTTTTATCCTTCCGAAGCTCCTATAGGATTTTGCCCCGCTTGCCACAAAGCCATTAAAAAGATGTTTTTGATTAGTTAGAAAGAGCATGCTCAATGAATTGGCCAATACTGTGGCGTGCTGTATGTTTGTTTTTTTGCATTGCACGAGGACAACTCCTTAAACGACACGTTTCTTGCACTATTTTGTGATACACAATCATTCTTAGAATGTTGTTATCAGAGGTCAAGATCACTGTGCCAGTGTTCCAGTTAAAACACAACTGAACCCTATTTTCCGCCTCTGACAGTGAAGATTGTTAACAGACTAAACCAGGGTTGACTTAGAAAAATCAATACGGGTGATTTCATACATTACAGAGCATCAATCTTCAGTATTGTTTTTTTCCCCCCTTTGTATCTCAGTGTTTCATTGTCAGTATCGCTTTCTCTTTTTGTTTATTCTCTAGAATGATGACAATATGTATAGTGCACACTGTATAATATAATAAGCCAATCACGTGCAGTCTTTGGGGCAATTTTGAATATTTATCAGTTACTTACTGAATATGTATGTTTCTCCACACAGCACTTGAAAATGAGCCTTATTTTATATGCTGATGGTTAAATGAGCCTTTCTAACCATTTGTCTTCATCAAAAGCACATTTGAGGACTTGGTCCCATGTTACTGGAGCTCCGAGCTTATCTTTCTTTATAAGGCCTGACAATCCAATCCATGAAAACAAAACCTCTCATTTTCGTCTCCTCTGAGCTGCCACATTGAATCACAAGACCAGGTTAACTTGCAGCGCTTTAAACAGCCAAACTAGTACTGCCATATTACGTTACATTTCCGTTCCTTTATTGATCTGAATGAGGTGTAACCTACTGTAAGAGTTTGTTAAAAATACTCGGGATTTGTAAATTCTCCAATTATAGCCAACGGGACAGAGCTTTTTACACAGAGAAAGGCTTCCTTTGAACACTAAACTGCATTCGTTGGAAGAAATTGGTTTCGCATGTTTATGCTGAGAGCTACATTCTCTGAATATGCACAAAAAGACTGTCAGCTTATATAGGAGAATGAGTGTGTGAAAGAGCATGGTTGGTAACAATTAATTGATATTGCTTGTATACATTTTCAGCGGGAGAAGAAGAACGCACATTAAACATGTCTTTGTGTTCGTCTTGCCGCATCAGCAGGGTGTGGTGCGATGTGGTGCCACCCAGAGAGATGTTTGACAGATATGCACATATGGAGAATCAGCACTCTAAAGGAGCAAAACTGCAAAGTGACATGATGAGAAGAGAGGCGATTTTTTTGTGGCTGACTGTAAGACGTGACAGAGGTCAGACTTCGGAATGATTAAGACGAACATTGACAGGGATGCCCACATGAGGACAGGTCCATTGAATGGCACTCAAGCGCATTACCACCAGTGTCTCTATGGAAATTATGTTGGACCATATCTACAGTATGACAGGAGGATTGTGTGTCTTTCAGTGACGACACGTGTGTCTAGTGGCTCAGTGTAGCTGGTACTGAGTGTGTCAGTGTTATCAAAGGCTCTCTTTACACTGGCAGCTGAAGAGGTTCCTCGCTGCCGGCTCTCTGTTCCTATGCCTCCTTGTCACTCGGAAACAAACAGCGCGTAAAACACTACACTCGCCTCTCTGACAGCCATGCATTCCACAAAGACTTCCGGAAAGACTTTCATCTAAAGGTTTTTTGTCTTCCTGTTTTGCAGTCGATAGATTTCTTGCACCCGGCCAGCAGTGGCTCGATTTTTTGAAGACGATGCTTTTATTGTCCATCTCATGACACTAAATATAAAAAAATGTTGTTTTGCTATTAAATATAAGGCCCAGCGAAGCCTCACAGGTGTTATGTGAGCGTTTGCAAGAATAATTGGGGAAAGTAATCCACAAGGTCGTTGTAATTGAAAACTGAATGATGTCTGTGTGCAGGTGTATTGATTTAGTGTTTAATTCTCTCAGAGAACTGAGAGAAAGCACAATGTTCCAGCATGTTCCGTAAACATCGGGCTGCAGGGGGATAGGTGAATGTGAAAAAAAAAAAAAAAAAAAAAAAGTTTCCATTTTCAAGTATAAATTTCAAATATTAAAAAAAAATATATTGGTTTATACTGAAAAAAAAAATATTGTTGGTTTAACTTAAAAAAAAGTACCCTGTTTGCCTTAAAATTTTAAGTTCATTGAATTGGAAAATTTTTTAATTTAATCACCAGAAACTCAAAATATTATGTTATCTGAACTACAGAAATTATCTAAGTTGATTTGACAAAAGAAAAAATGTTGTGATTACAAATCCCGAAAATATATTTTTACAGTGCACAAAATAGATCATGATAAAATGTAATGCAACGTGCAAGGACGTCTTGGAAAACCATAAGATGACTCAAAAACATATTTTGAGCATTTTTTTTCTGTAAAAGTACACTTACTTGTATGATCTTGCTGAATGCAATATAGATTTTCCAATTTAAATTATAAGGTAAACCATACCTTTTACCTACTTAATAAATCATGCATTTTACAGTATGTTACCATTTTATCTATTACAATTTTTACTGTATGGATATAACTTCACAAATTAGATTTAGTAGAATTGTAGACATTGTAGATTGTTAATTTTCCTTTAAAATATTTGTACTTTACCGTTTTAGAAATGTCATTGAAATGCTCAACCACATAAGAAAACATTGGTCAGAACAACGTAGACAAGCATTCATCAGCCACTTTGAAAGTCTTTTTCTTTTGTCCATTTTTTTGACTTTTGTTCTAACACATTTGTGTGTGTGTATTAACGCAGGTCAACACTGTTCAAGTGCAAACGCATGGCTAATCCCCAGAATGGTAATTATGTACGTCAGCAGCTTTCACTACAGTGAAATTGAGTCATGTGATACCGGTCAAGGTTTTTCAAAAGGAGATTTTACTAATTCACAGTATACTCTGCAGGGTTGGGCTGAGCTAGAGCACTGCTGGAAGACACAGACCTTTGAAGTTAGCTGTCTGTACCTCTAGCTCTCAATCAAAGCACAAGGCGCTCTGACTCAGCCCTTCCAAACCGCAGCAGGTGGAATGTGCAGAAAACACTGACTAGACAATAGTAATTTGTAATATTTCCAAATGATTGAATGTGAACTCTCGTTTGGAAGCGTGTGTCAGCCCTAGAATGAAATAGAAAGAGATATCTGTTCAATAGGTCTTTTCAACTATTAAAGAACAGATCATGTGAAGATAAAGGGAAATAGTTAAATGGAACAATAGCAATATAAGATCTTAATAGCGCCGGGAGGGGAGCACATATCTGGTTCCCTTCCTGGATGAAACTACTTTCTGCTCTGCACAACTAACACACCTTAAAAAAAAATGTTTTAATCCATTTTGGTTTACTATGGCCTTTTTAAGGCTCAGTTTCTGGTGACTTATTGGTGACATATTTTAAACCATATTAATATCTTTGAAAAATAATTCATACCTCTGTGAATTATGTAAATAGGCTTTTCAAGATTGTTCACCAGATTGTGTGTATAACACACGTTTAATATCAACATGTTTGTCGTGTTATTTTCCAAATCATAAGTTTTAAAGGAGCTGTATTCAAGATTGTGGCCAAAACTGGTACTGCAATCACTTTCAAATTAGGGTGTTTCCTCCCTTCCCCCTTGACCTGAGGTTGCCAGATATGCTGCAGGTTCCAGCAGGAATGTAGGCTTCTACAAGAAGCTTCCAATGGCAAGTGACGAGTCCTATACAGTGAGTTTTTTCTGTTAATTATTAATTTCGGACTTTGTCACAAAGTATTTCGGATTCATATCAAGTTTTTTGGGGTTTCGCAACGTCAGGATTTTTTTATCCGATTCTGACACGTTTGTATCTTCAGCTGTGGTAACTAGAGAAGAGCTGGCAAGCTGAATGCTGCAACACTACTGACTCCGTGATTGGTAAATCGGTGGAGGGTGACGCATCAGAACAAAACACAACTTGACAACATCAACATCAGTCAAGGGCTGCGACTTCACTTTTTAAATGACAATATCCTGGCTGGACTACAGTTGTCGGTGATATAAGTATTTTAAATAAACATGATTTCTTAATGTCTAGTGACATGTCAGGCATTTATGACATAAATATCAAAATTTATGATTAATTGAAATAAATGTCTTGCATGCTCCTTTAATTTGGTCAAATTATGCAAAAATGATATGTATTTATGCTGTATGTATATATGTACATGCTATGAGATATGACTATTGACAAAAGTCAGCTATTTCCAAAAATGTCCGGTGTCATATAATTTCCACAACAGAATGATGTTAAACAATATATGAATTGATATGTGCGATTTGTAAAGCGCTTTGGTGGCCAATGCCATTGGTCTGTGAAAGCGCTATATAAATGCAGTCCATTTATCTTGTGGTCGGAATTTAAATTGCAAAAATTGCAAAAAAAAACTAAATTAATCCTGTGTTACACATACAGTATACACCGTTGGACATTTTAGTTGACAAATAGTGAGAGTGTGAAAAGTGTTTTAAGACCATGGTAACACCTACTGAGAAAAGTTCTTGGCCCCATTTGAACTGTTGTTAAATATAATGGCCGTCTCAATTGTCACACTTTTAAAACTTAAATTCCAGAATCCCCTGTGAGCAAATTAGATTAGACTGATAGTTTTAGAATATAAGTGGAGCTGAATCTAGATTTCCTTGTCTGGCTGCTGCGGAACTCAAGTGTCACCGTGCTGCTGCAGCGGCGTTCTCCTCCGGTGATCACACGTTATTGATTTCTAGAAGACATGACGACGCTGCAGTTTCTTCATTCACTGCTGTGTCAGACTCCCGCTGCTAAAAAATGGCTGTTTGACGGTATAATCTGCGGTGACAAGTGCGTTAATCTGCTACAATAGCAGAGAAACAGCATCTGTGGGTGGAGCCTCGGGGGACATACAAAGAGTTTAAAAAAAAATAATGCAGAGTGAGAGAGTGAGTGTGCATGTGTTTGTGTGTAAGAAAAAGCGAGGAACAAACCATTCAGCCTGGAGATAGAGAGAGCGAAAAAGAGGCACAAGCTACATCTGGAAATTAGCCAGGGGAACAGCTGATACTGAACCTCCAAAAACTATCCTCACACAAATGTCAGTGAGCAAACAGAACAGTCAGGGCAGAGACATGGGAAGCAGTGTAAAGGGTGAAACCTCAATCCCGGGGCCTCACCTTGCAGGGGACACAAAAAACAGGACAAGCCCCAGGGAGAAGAGCATAACAATTTGTGGCACAGCGAATTCATGCTAATTCACACTGCCACAACAGCAGAGGCCATTAGAGCCTATATAGGCCTACAATAGTTAGTTCTGCAGTATACCCAGACAGCAAACTGACATTGAATCAACGTGGAAACGACGTCTCTCATGACATTGAAACAACGTTGATTTTGCTCATCGAATTAACGTTGAACCAACGTCAGACGCGGCATTCTTCAAAGCTAAATGAAAATCGAAAATTGGTTTGCTTTCATAACGTTGAAACAACATGTTGATTTTAAGTTGATTTTCCGTTAGTTTTGAAAGAATGACGCGTCTGACGTTGGTTCAACGTTAATTCGATGAGCAAAACTATGTCAGATCAACGTTGTTTCGATGTCATATTTCCACGTTGATTCAATGTCAGTTTGCTATCTGGGTATAAATGAAGACAGTTCCAGTCTGTGCATTTATTAGTGGCGGGAATTTCAGTGACTCTTTCTGCAGATACATTGTTACGCCAGTAGGTGGCAACATTGGCTGTCTGTATGAGTGAGCCATTGTCTCTAATTCATTCAGGAACACCTCTGGTTACAATTATTATGAGTGATTCATTGAATATTTTACTCAGTTATTTAGAAATTTATCAGAAAGTCTTTTATGAATGAGTCAAGAAATTTTTCACTTGCCGATTCATTCAAAAAACACTAATGCTGAAAAAAGAAAAACATACTGGAATACTACTCTACCGTACCTCATATGGCAGGAATGGTTGGAGTAGAATGACGTTCCAAATTCAGAATGATTCATTCAGGCTTTAAACAAGTGAGTCATTATGAGTGATTCAATTAATGATTCACAACTAATTTGATCCAAAACACCGACTGCATCTGAAATCGCATACTTTCCTAGTAGGCAATAAAGCAGTATGTGACAAAAGAAGTATGTCTGAATTCACAGTGAAGAGTAGGCAAAAAGTAGATGACCTACTACTAGAAAGATTCTGAAGTGTGCATACAATGGACACTTTACTATTCCATGAGCTCACGGGTTAGGATTTATGAATGTCAGTGAAGCGACGCAACTGACGCTGGTAGGTCACATGGTAATGACAGCATGGTAGATGAAATACGTCCAGATTACATTCATATTAGTCACTCATGAACGCTACTGTTTAAGCAGTTGTGTAAGTAATTGCTTATTCAAAATAAATACTGACTCGATGTTTTCGGACACATCGAAAGATTCATTCAGGAATGCAACACAGTTGATGTGTGTTGCTTGGAGACGAACGGCGCAAAATTTCAAGTTGTGGACTTACAAAATTTGGAACTGCATGCAAATATGACCTATAATATCCAATGACATTAAATGAATCACTAAATCAAAGAGATCTCATGGATGTGGCTGTTGTGGTTCATGGCCATAGAACCAGCTGGAAATGTGGCATATTTAAACGATTTTGATGTGGTTCTTTTACATTTTACATTACTAAAGCCAACGGAGTGTGCTCTTCATCACTTTTGGCTTAATAGACATTGATAGCCTTACTAATTTACATTACTAAATGTGTGTAGGCTACATGATAAAAAAAAAAGTTTTTTATTTTATTTTTGACCAATTAAAAATATTACATTTTTGTTCCTGCCAACATTTCGAACATTTTACGGTTGACTGTTAGATCTAGATTTTTAACAAGGGCCTGTAAACAATCTTACAAAACCACCCTGAGTGTTTGAAGTGAAGATTATAAACATTCTTCTAAGAGTTCTGTATAATACTTTGATTTCAGCATTTGAAAGGTGAACAGCATACAAATCATTCTCTTGTCTCGATTTTGCAGCTTCTGCTCTGTGTGAGAGAAAAAGAGCACAAAACTGCAGCTCTGGCTGAAATTAAAGCATGGTATTGCAATTAAAATGCTTATACACTGATCTGTTAGCATCTCATGTCAGTCAGCATGAGCTCAGCTCAAATGAACTTATCATTACTTTAAACAGAGTGTCTCTAAAAAATTAAAAGCTCTTGCCCACCCCATTGATGACAAAGAATTGTTTCCAAGGACCTTTGCTCTGTCAGCTCTCGACTGCCGAGGGGAAAAAGAGGAATTTTCCACAGACTTGGCAATTTGTTTTGTTTCTGCTCATGTGTAACTGGGCTACACTAATCAGCATCATTTATGCAGAAAATGTTTAGGCAACTTAATCTGTGTTTGTGTGCGTTTATGTGAAACAAACAAATACAATTTTGTATTTGATGGCGTTTAGAAATGTTTTATTCTGTTTTCAGTTTCAGTTTATTATGTTAGTTTTAATGATGCATAATAGTACATGTATACGTTTATTTGAGACTTTTTCATTTTTCGAAAATTCGTTGGTAACGCTTCCTTTTACAGTACAGTACTTACAGTGAACTTACCTAGAAAGTACTGGCTAATATAAGGTAAGTACATGGAACAGGGGTAGGTTTAGGGGTAGGTTAAGAGTTAGTAGTTATTACCCAGTAATTGTAGTTACTAAAATAAGTACATAGTATTTACATGGGTAACTGGACTGTAAAAGGAAGCGTTACCAATTCGGTTTTTATAGTTTATCTTCAATATAAATATGCATGTATTGCATTCATGATATAGTTTTTGTTCAATTGCAAACTAAACTCCTATGTTTATTTTAGCTTACAGTAATATTGTTTCTAGTTTTCGTATTAATGTTTTTCATCATAATAGTTTTGGTATGCAATAATATAACCTTGGTCTGTGATTTCAGTTTGTGTGTATTTGTATCCCTATGAGTGCGTGTGCATGTTTTTGTACTTGCTCTCAGGCCCTGTGGCTCATCTGTTTAATGAGGTCACTCTTTGAAAGGGAGAGAGATTCAAGTGTTCACTGTGAAACTAATTTAAAACCAATTCTTGCTTCACCCTGGAATTACAAGGGGATCGAAGGGGTACTGGAGAACCTTACCACAAGCTTGAGATATACTCTTGGTTTAATAATGAATCATATAGCTTTCACAAGAGATAGCGAGGGAGAGAGAGAGGACAGGGAAGAAGCAGAACAGTACACCCAGATGTGTGGAGGCATTGTTCACCTGGCATATTTCCATGCATTAGAAACCTCAATACAGTTTGATATTCCATAATTACCATCAATGTTTGTTTTTTTAATAAACTGAATTAATCAAATGTGGGGGGACTTTTCCGTGTTATGCTACATGAAATGGAACAGAAAAGTAGTATCACACAATTTTATATATAATTTGCCTATTGATTTAGATTTAAGCAAAGTAACAAGTAATAAATAAATAACCAAACTTTAATTTAGTACAGTACTAAACTAAATAAACTGCATGTCTGATATGCGCATCTGGTTATGACCAATGAAATGGTATTTGAATTTGCATACAATAAAATTAAGTTAATATTATTTCACTAAAGTGGCCAATAGCAAAAATTCACTTTTTTATGCTTCTCTGAGACCGTAGAGTGAGACTTTTGCCTAATGAACTGAAATCTACTGTATATTAGGGGTCAAAACATGCAAATCCAGATTCCTCTTGCTCTTTGTAATAAATGTGCTCATTATACATTATAAGTATATTTAGACATAGTCTAACTTCTTAAAACTCACACCCGGCCCCATTTATTGAAACTAAGTTGAAGTGTTGTTGTTGGGGGTTTTTTTTGTGAAATTTTCAAGACTAAAGACATTTTGGCTCCAAACAACATTGGACCCCACTGACCCCAAATGGAGAGGAAAAAAATGACTGCTTTGTTTAAAACATATATTTGTGTGTGTGTGTGTGTGTGTGTGTGTGTGTGTGTGTGTTCTACAGAAGAAGTTAATTTGAAACAACATGAGGATGAGTAAATAATGACACAATTTTGATTTTTTTGTGCACGTCTGTGAAAATGTCTGTGAATTTTAAGGCTCAGAGTGTGATTAATACTGGTTGTTTGGGTGCCAGAAACCTCGGCTATGTTATAAGCTGGATTGCATCCAATAGTTAAATACAGTAGTAAAAAGTGTAGGAGATCAATTTAATGTGTCTGTCAAAAGTCTTATAATGTAGGCTAACAGCTTTTATATGTAACTGATCCATCAACAGATATAAATGTGCCTAAAGATCCAATTAATCACATACACTTTGAGTTTACCGGAGTTGAAGTAATCAGAAATGTATGATAACATTCTCCGCAACCACAACCTTGAGTGGCATTTCCCCATTTGCTCCTGACGTTCTGTAATTTGCTGTAGCCGTTCCCAGATCTTTACCATCACATGGATGAGTCTATAAGATTCAAAACTGCTGTGCAAATTATTTAAGCAGCCAATAAAGACTGCTTTATTCACAAAGACTTGATTAAGCTGAGTAATCTGTCTCTTTGCTGGACGAGAGTGTTGCTTAAGCCAATGCATTATCTGAGAGGAAACATAGAGGACTGAGCTCAGCTAAATGTCAACAACCTGCAGCCATGCAGCACTGCAGCTTTGCCTTTGTTTGTTCTTTTGTCTTTACCCTCTTTCCATTGCCTGTGGTGCTAAACTCTGGGGCAGCAGATTTGGCCTCCGTTCCTTTGCCGCTTTCTCTCGCTCTCTCGGTCTCACTTTTTCTCTTACACGTACACAAACATCCTTCACCTTACCCCTCTCTTTGTTTCTCTCTCTTTCTCCCTCCCAGAGGAGCGTAGTCCCTCTGTATTTCTGTAGGGAGTGCTGGCAGCGTGTTCCGAGCCCCTGAGATGCCAAGCTGGCACTGCCTGCTGTCAGATCAGTCCATGCTGGCTGACCTCGCCCTCACCACCCCAAATGCCTCCGCCAGCCAGCCTGAAGCTGTTGAGTCACTTCCCTTTCTCCTTACCACACACGGGCACTGTCTCACTCAAAACAGTGCTGCACTGTCCAAAAGCTATGGTAATGCAGATTTTGCCAACAGTTTTGGATAAAGAGAAGACACAGTTAGAGATGTCTCCAAGAATAGAACTGTTCCAAAGCCTAGTGCACTTTTTATTACTGAAGGTAGGCAGCTTAATTATGCTGTCTTCTAAGATACTGTACCTTCTCTTTGACCAAATTTTTACAGCATTGCATGTATAGTTTAAGCAGATAGTGTAATCCTAGTTTGCTCAGTGACAAAATAGCGTCCACTAGTGTTTCTAGTGTTTTTGTATCACTACAGAAAACGCCCTATCACCTCACTGAAGTGGGTGGTAAACCAATCGCTTTCAAGAAAACTTGAAAGTCAATAATGACTCACATCAATATAGTTACAGTTTCTCAAATATCTTTATAATTTGCAAACCCAAAAAGATGTATGACATTTAGAGGGATAGTTCACCCAAAAATTTTACCGACCCTCTATTTTGTTCCCCCATACTATGTAACAATTAAAAATACGATAACTGTTCTTTTATTGTTTTTCTCACCATGGTAAAAAAGAAGAAGAAAGAAATGAATGAAAAGTCTGATCTATCATTTAGGCTGAGAGACGTATTACCAAACACCTGATTTCATACCACGAAGGTTTCGATCAGCCTTATACTTTAGGAGAGGATGTTAGGAGAGTAAATCTAGGGATTAAAGTGTTATTTTTCAGTAAAGGGAAAGATGTTGTTTATTTATATTAAAGGGGTTATGAACTGGCTTTTTAAATGTTTTGATTGTATTGAGGTCTGAGGTGAACTTACTGTATGACGTTCGCTTGGTTTTTGCATTCAAAAACATCAAAATGAATAACTAATAAGTTATTTTCTACCCTAGTTTTGAGCTCAGTTCAAAAACGCTCGGTTTTTATGGGCGTCTCGCACTGAAGACTTGGTTGGAAGTAAACACCCACTGCTGTGAGTGGATAACAGTTTTGCATATTATAATGAGTTTCAACTCACATCGTCGGTGCACTAGGGGGAAATTGTTTTGAAAACGTCCAATGCTGTAAAATGGCAACCGGAATGATTCGCCCATACATGTTTGACCCAGAGTCCGTGTGTTGCACAATTCCGATCCAAAATAGAAGGCACAGCACCGTTCTTTACTCCTAATCGGTCTGCAAATCCAGTCTTGTTTACAAAACAGTCCTCAGTGAAATGAAGCGAACAGTTTTACCCTCATCAGCTGAAACATCATGGAAAATAAAGTTTATCCATGCAGTCCTATTGGAATCCAGAAGAAGCTTATGCAGCGACTGTCTTCTTCCACAAAAGGGCACTGCACAATATTTTGTTTTGCTCGGTAGCTCGATCCGGTTTGTCATCACGAGGTAGGCCTATGTTATTTAGCTATGCGTGTAATGTGCGAATCGGTGGGCGGGGCTAAACCGGCCGTGTTGAAGTAGGCGTTGGTCTTCTTTTGCGGGGGTGGTGTTTTATCGTATTTGACGTCATAGTTCCCCACTTTGGAAAACGAGTCGTTTGCTAAGGCTGGTGTCAATAAAAGTTTTTATCGGACAAACAAGGATGTTTGCAGTGAAACTTACAGGATATTACACTTACAGGACAAAAAAAACAGTATGTGAGCCAAAAAAGTCCAAATTCATATTATTCATAGGCGAAAAAGCAGTCTGAATGGTACTTTTTGAGGTCCCATTTTAGTTAGGAATCCGTATGTGATATGTGAGTGTTTAAAGAGCACTAATATGCTGTTAAAGTCCATTCAAGGTTGATGCTAACTACGTTTGCTATGTGAGTTTCAATCTTGATTTAGGCTCATTTCATAGGTTTACTGATAGACAGGCAAATGACATGTTTTTCCACAGTTTGAATGAACTCTGGGGAACAATCAAGAAAGATCAGACTGCCTTTCACACTGTCTTTCAGGGAGAGGGGTCACAGAAGCTTCAAACGCTAAAGAGTATGGAAAAAGAACCTGATGCTAATTATGCTCCATACACAGACAGGGATGGGAGAGAAACGTCTGGATCCAAGGAACAGGGGTCAAACATCAAACAAGCATAACAACAAGAAAATCTCAAGCATTAGAATCAAAGACGCGCACTAGTGTATGCAATGCTATACAGTCAAGCTAATTTCATCTACGACTCTAGCGACCGCTCACCATCCTGTTTCAGAGAGTGGCAGATTTCCAGACCTTTTGATGTTTGTTTATTCGCACACATTCTTTGTTCTAGTGTGTTGCTCGTACATGTAGATGCTCGTGCGTATTGGAACAACAGGCTGAAGGCCAAGTTTAACGAGCGGCACATAAACAAATGATCCATTGCAGTCTGGGGAGAATGCAGAGTATAAAGAGACAGATCAGTATTATCTGTCACTGACAGCTTACGTAAACGCATTGATCTTGGACATTTATAAGTAAGTGCACCTAATTAAACATTAACTGGACTTTTGCAGATTTTTTTTAATGGCTTTCTAATGGTTTTAAATTAGATGGCACAGCTACAGCTTTTATCAATAAACTCGGGATAGAAATTAATTTAATTTAATTGTTATTCATATTTTTTATTGGTTGCAATACGTATAATGCATAAGAGAAAGAGGATTTGTGGCTCCGATATGTCACAGCAGCCTCTGAACAGACTAGGTTTTAGTGCATTAAGGTGTAATGCAGAGGTTTTTGGAACAGGATAGTACCGGCTGTTAATGTACCACCAACCAGGAGCGTAGGAACAATTTTTGGCATTTTTACAGTTAAGGTCCTGTAAAGGACTTCCGTCATTTCGCCTTTGCCAGACATCGGCAAACCTGTGCATGGGTGGGTGTTTTTTCAACTCTGAGCACTTTTTTTTAATATGAAGTTTCCAGTGGTCTGAAAGAATGATCATGATCATTTTGCCAGTTTTATTGATAGATTAGGCTATATTATTTTATTTTCCCAGACAGAAGTTTGTTTACATGGTTACAAAGGAGACAGCAGTGTTAATGCATTCTTGGGACGAAATATGTAACATGCGTGATGAAAAAACACTTATGGGCAAAATATTTGTATTGCGCTTCATTTCCAATCGGGCTTGAATTTTGATTTAAGAGAGTTTGTTTTCTAAAAGTCCACAGGGCCAAAAAATTGAAGAAACACCCACATGCACAATGAGTTTTTCTGATTGGAAAAAGCATCATGGTTTGTTTACTGAGCCTACAGCTGTCACAGTAACCTGGGAAGAATCATTTCTAAAATTCGAATTTCAGTTATAATGGGAATGGAATAGAAATTTACACTGTGGTCCTGCTCCGGTTGGCAAGTGTGAATAAGCATGATATACCGACATATGGACCAGTTGCTTTTGACTTAAATTCAATGAGAGATTTAAAATAGAGCACATATCTACAGATCAATCGTGTCGTGGATACCAGAGGAAGAGATGTGCGTTTTTGCCGAGGAGTTATCGGGTGAATCAGATTCAGAGCTCCTATCTCAAATCAATCTGCAGTTGATGCTCTATTTATAGCTGATCCACCCTTGAGTGTCTTATTATTATGTGCATGTATTTGTCTGGAAATGGCTTTGGTGATTATCGTTACTCATTACCTCCCGAAGCTCCTTCCTTCTGGCCTGAACTTAGCTTTTCCTTGTGAATATTTAATGAGTCACCAAACATTTATTCTTTCAGACTGGAAAAACCAAGCCCTACTTGGGGAAAATAACATAAAGCCACTTGAGGCTAACAGTGTATCTTTATGGGTCAAATCAAAAGGCTTTCGATCCAGTTTCTTTCATCCACAAAGTACTGGATTTAAGTAGCCAGATTAAATTAATGTCTGCTGTAACCTCATAACTAAAGTCTGTGTGGTCCAACAGATGGACCTGATGTATTCCGCTCTCTAACACATTCGTCTTCAGTATGCGAGCAAGAAATCCTGCCATTGTGCGAAACGTGTCGCCATATGTCAGAAAGACACGATCAAGGATCCCAATCTTTCATGAGAAATGTAAACACCCAACCTTCCACGCGTCGAGACAGTGTGCAGCTTTTGTCCTGCAGCGTTATAGATGGACTCAACATTCCCTGCCTGTTGAACCAAAGCTCATTAACACTTACTGCCATAACCGCGGAGCATATGTCACTAGCCCCATTGTCATACAAATCCAGCTAATTAATCCTAGCAATGAAGCGCTCGCATACTCCGTGAGCCTGTTGCTGAATGAGGCACATTTATGTGTCCAAACCTGAGAATGATGGTGGTGCAGTTCCTCAGCCGTTGTTTGTCAGAAAAGGAAATAGTCAGTCTTGACTTCTCATGATGGATGAGGCTTAATAAGAGAATGAAGTAAAATGATGTCAGAGAATAACATATTTCCCCCTAATTATTTTGTGCATTGGTCTGAGCAGTAATTGCGGCGTTTTTTTGGGTCTACGCCGCACTGAGGCACAACTGATGGATGTCACTTGTCAAGTGGGTATGGAAATTCTGTGGGAGTGTGCTGAAATTTCTAATATGTCCTGGGAAGGCAATCTCTTTGTGATGTCGGTATCTATTTAGCCAGCATTTCCTTTGGCTTGTCAAAACTTTAGAGTCAGAGAAAAAATATATGACTTACTTGAAGCATGCAAAAGTACGTTCACATGACATTGCAACATTTCTAGTGCCTGTAATGAGTAAAGCTTATATATTCTATTCTATTCTATAACTAACTGAAGCTTTTCTCATATTATTTTAACCATAAACAAATATTTTTCTGACCTGCATACTACCTGCTATGCACTCACGTAAAGGATTATTAGGAACACTTGTTCAATTTCTCATTAATGCAATTATCTAATCAACCAATCACATGACAGTTGCTTCAATGCATTTAGGAGAGTGGTCCTGGTCAAGACAATCTCCTGAACTCCAAACTGAATGTCAGAATGGGAAAGAAAGGTGTTTTAAGCAATTTTGAGCATGGCATGGTTGTTGATGCCAGATGGGCCGGTCTGAGTATTTCACAATCTGCTCAGTTACTGGGATTTTCATGCACAACCATTTCTAGGGTTTACAAAGAATGGTGTGAAAAGGGAAAAACATCCAGTTATGCGGCAGTCCTGTGGGCAAAAATGCCTTGTTGATGTTAGAGGTCAGAGGCCGACTGATTCAAGCTGGTAGAAGAGCAACTTTGACTGAAATAACCACTCGTTACAACCGAGGTATCCAGCAAAGCATTTGTGAAGCCACAAACAGCACAACATCGAGGCGGATGGGCTATAACAGCAGAAGAACCCATGCACATGGTACCACTCATCTCCACTACAAATAGGGAAGAGAGGCTACAATTTGCAAGAGCTCACCAAAATTGGACAGTTGAAGACTGGAAAAATGTTGCCTGATGAGTCTTGATTTCTGTTGAGACATTCAGATGGTAGAGTCAGAATTTGGCATAAAAAGAATGAGAACATGGATCCATCATGCCTTGTTACCACTGTGCAGGCTGGTGGTGGTGGTGGTGTAATGGGGTGGGGGATGTTTTCTTGGCACACTTTAGGTCCCTTAGTGCCAATTGGACATCGTTTAAATGCCACGGCCTACTGAGCATTGTCCATCCTTTTATTGCCACCATCATCTGATGGCTACTTCCAGCAGGACAATCAATGCACCATCAATGCCAAGTAGAATTAAGGCAGTTCTGAAGGCGAAAGGGGGTCCTAATATTTTTTCTTTAGTTATTCTATAACTGAAGATGTTACAGTACATAGAAAGTATTTCTCTGGTTGTGGAAGTAAAAGGGCTTAAAATAAACACATTTTATTTATAGAGAGGCTTTGTACATTTATTCAACATGATGTCTAACTGTAGATCAGCTCTAGATCTGTCTGGGGTTTTTTTTCATCAAAGTGAGACTCACACATTCAGAGACGGAGAGACAGAATTATTCTTGAACCAACAGCTGGTATGAGCATCATTTATAAGGAAGATGAGGTTTTTTTTTTTCTTGACAGCAACTGTTTTTGATTGAACATAGCTGATTATTGGTAAAAAGTTGCTGCTGTCATGCTGTTTTGCTGTATCTTTTTAAGAAATACAGGGCAAATATTTGTTGAAAGCAGGGTAAAAATGCACATTAGAAATTCCATGTTATGATAATACAGACATATTTGAAAATGGCACTTAACCTTTACCCTCCACAAACGATGACAGCTGACAGACTGTAGATTTCAGATATTTGCACCATGGACATTTTTTTTTACATCAACTAACTGCGATCAATCAGGCGGATTTTTATGTCTCTCAGCACGTCGTAAAACCAAAATGGTTCCTTTAGAATTTGTCAACACTTCATGACAAGTAGATTTAGATAAGTCTCATGAAACTTGACTACAATGGCACACTTGTAACATTTCTCTCCAGGCAGAGAGGGATTTGATAGATGTGGCTTGGTGATATAGTGCTGTGCATCAGGCACGATTCCCCTGAGAGCAAACCACCTGCTCTCTGCTTGCCAGATTGTGAGAGACATGGGTGTGAAATATGATAATTTTATCTTCAGCAGGCTTGTCAGGAAGAGATCCTCTTTCTTCAGAGCTCGAGCTGAGAAAAGTCCAGTAGCTTCTGGCTTACAAACAAGCCCGAGAGAGCTGGACTAGTTTGCAGGGAAGCAGTAGGGAAGTAAACATGAGCTTTAAGCTATGTTTACACGGAAACGATTCTGAAGAGAAAACGCAAAAGTGGCGTTGCATCATCACTTTTTATTCTGCGTTTAGATGAGCGTTTTGTGTGGGAAATCCGCGTGCAAATGGTGACGCAAAAGTGTGTGAAATTCAATGTAGTATGCACTTCAGGCGGCTAGGAGTACATGCTACAACAACACCAAGTCCACGCGCCTGCGTACAACCTTCACTGTCGAGCAGACTTTTGCGTTTTTACCGTTTTTAAGATTTCCAGTTTGGAGGGTGGTTTCACTTTTTTGCGTTTTTAAGCCTTAAAAACGCCGTCGCCGTGTAAACGAAAGGCACATCCGATAAAATATTTTTACGTTTTCACCCGCGAGCGTTCTCGGGCCTGAAAGATTTGATTGGGTGAGTAGATGATGTAGATTTTGTGGTGTCCTGTGGTGAGAGATGTTGCAGCTGTCTCATTTCAAACTAATTAAAATAAAACGTTTTCTTTTTTAATTATTTACTACTAATAATTATTATGCATGCTTTTGTGACCATTGAGAAAGTACGCTCTAAAAATGCTGGGTTGTTTTAACCCAATTTTGGATAAAATATGGACAAACCCAGCCATTGGGTTACAAATGTAATTTAAAAATGTAACCCAATGGCTGGGTTTGTCCTTATTTTACCCAAAATTGGGTTAAAACAACCCAGCATTTTTTAGAGTGATGTAATAATATATTGAAATTTCTTAGAATTACTTTTACAATTAAATGGTTAATACACTACCATTCAAAAGTTTGGGGCAGGGTAATATTTTTTTAGTCGTGTTCAATAAGTCATGTTCAAAACTTAATTTAAAAACTTTAAATAAGTTTAGTGTCACATTATCCTTCAGAAATAATTCTAAAAAGCTGATTTGCTGCTCAAGAATCATTTTCTGTAATCAATTTTGAAAACCGTTGTGTTGTTTAATATTTTGTGGAAATACTGTTTTTCACAATAAAACAGTTTTTACTGTATTTTTTTAGACGATTAAATGCAGCCGTGGTGAACACAAGAGACTTCTTTCAAAAACATAAAAAATCTCACCGACCCCAAATTTGTTAATGAGTGTATAATAATATAATATAATAATATAAACATAAGGAAAAAAATATATAAAAAATGTAATGGTTACATTTTATGGTCTTATAGTGAAAGCATGGTGATTGTATAAAAAAATATTTAAGATAAATATTTAAGATTTGAGATTCATGACTATGTAATGCATCAACTGGTTTTGCATAGACTATGACGTCATGCTTTAATCTTGATGTCCTTGCTTATAACATGCTTGAGCAACAGTTTTCTCGTCTAGACAAAAAACACAAAGGCTGCATGTGGCTCATCAGTCAAGGTCTTTGATCTTTTCTTTTGCCTTCCACTTGTCAATCTTCATCTGAACAATACACCTCCGCGTCCCCCCACCCCCACCCCTGCCTCATGTAGGAGTCGCAGATTAGCCTGACGTGGAGGGGAGGCTCTTTGAATTAGACTTTCATAACTCGGTTATTTTAAGACCATCCGCCCCATGCCTCCCCTCCTCTGGTTCCTACGTGCATCCTGCGGCCCTGGCGAAAAAGTGGAAAATAATGTATTACATCGTAAGATCAGATAGACGTTCCATTCTTCTTGCTCTTATTATTCTAGTGTAACAAATCTCAGTAGAGTAGAAGTCATTTCAGCCATAAAGGATGCGTCATGCTCAGTTATTATGCAGTGACTTGTTTCATTTATGGGGCAGTGTTGATTTTGTAAGTAACAAAAATTACATTTTGATGCAGTGTCTCAGTGAGTATGCTTCACACAGGAGTGCTGTAAGTGTGTAATTGGAGGCCTGCATCACTGCTGAGTGTGAATCATGAAATCAGGTGATAGAGAGGCATCAGCAGAGAAACCAAGCGCTGCAGGGGGATTGTGAGTCATCTGACACTTAAAAAAAAATAAAAAATTTTACAGTGAGCCCCTGTTGATCTACACTGAGATCTGATATGCTGATATATACTGCCTAACAGAATGACTGACAAGATACTGACTGGTGAGGAATGAGAGTCCATAACAGTGTTGGGGAAACTACTTTGAGACTGTAGCTTGCCAAAACATAAAGTAGTCATGCTATATATTTTTTAAAAGTAGTTTTAGCTATACTCTTACCAAAAAAAAGTATCATTACATAGAAGATATTTAAATTAACACATTTGGCAGACACTTTTATCCAAAGTGACTTACACTACATTCAAGCTTTCATTTCTTTCCAATAAATGGATTCACTGGGAATTGAACTCATGACATTGGCATTACTAGTGCAATGCCCTAATGTTTGAGCTACAGAAAGGCTAATTCAATTAAAAAAATAAAATAAATAAAGGCCAGGGTGACCAGATGTAATGTATTAATATTCATAAATCAACATACATATAAAGTATAAACAACATATAACTAAGTAAAAACCTGCTGTATGTAATGTTTTTGTATTGAACCATATTTATTAAGTTACAAGAAAATATTACTGTATGTATTATTATGTATATCTCAGGGAATTTCAGGAACAAAAATGAGTAACGATTTAAAAGAATCCTTTTACCTTGGCGAAAGCCAAGTATAAATCAGCATGAAGTTTTAACATCTACTCTCGTGTAATGGAAATCATTACATCACTTCATTAAATGTGAACATTTGATTATTTTCTCAGATGGGTGTAACTTACTTGTGATAAAAACAGCGATGCTTTTTCGAATATTACCTTTCATGCAGTGTGTATTATATCTGTTTGTGAAGGTCTGAAAAGTTTTAAAGAACAAAGTAGCTTATAAGGACAAATAAGGTTATTGTATTCTAACAATCGATTCTGAACTGCCAGAACGAGTCGTCAGCAAATCCAGTCTCACTTCCGTAACATACAGTATTTACTTAGATTTCTAACAAATTTGCATAAAGCAATCCTGCGGTCTTCATTGGCTGCCCGCAAACAACATCTACTTTGACCCGTTCTCAAACACTGCAGTTGGCTGGTGTTCATGCTGAGAAGATAAATTCTCATACACTTCCAAAGGATGAGGATGTGAAGAGTCAGTGGTTCAAATGAATTTATAAAACATGAATTTGGCAAATGAGGTGAATTGCAATGTATTATGAGAAAATGAAAGTGTTTTTTTGACCTTGGTTGCATATAAACCTTCTTGTGGGTTCTCAAAAACAAAATTAGGAACCTTTAAAATAGTATAAAATAGGCACTTTAAGTTTTGCTACTTATAGGCTCTGACCCCAATAGCAAACATTATGCCTGTGAAGTCGTGAGGTGTCCATTTTCCATTTTTGGTTGCAATGGTGAACACAAGTTTGAATTCGGAAATAAATATAGAAATATAGAGCTCCATAAAAGCTTGTTTGTCATATTTGCGTATAATTTTTCCCTGTTTAAAGCTTACAAAATGCAAAGGAGGAAATGTTCACAGGTATTTTAATTTAAGAATGGCTCTTGCGTTCCCATTTACACAAATATACCTCCCAAACCCCGCAATAATTCACCCTCCGCTGGGGTGAACTACTGCATGCGATGTACGTTGTGCTGTTTGACACCCTCACGGGTTATAATCTTCTCAATATCTCAAACGGAGAGAGAGAGCAGTATTAGCTCCAGCTCAAGATCCAATCAGACAGTCCATTTCCCTTAATCCATGCTGAGATAACTATCCAAACAGAGGACACTGAATCAGTCTGTGACCTTTGCGTGGGAGTGAAAGTGTTCCACACAGTTCCTCGCATGCACCGTGGCAGAAAACATGCCGCTCTCTGTTTTTTTTTCTTTCTTCCCTGTCCCTCTGATATAAATGTATGTTTGTGTTGGCGGAGAGGATAGAGGGGGTATTATGTGGTGACTGCCCGTCGAGTGTGCCAGTTTCGTATTTAAGACAATGATGTGAGCGCAGGCAGCTCGGCAGGGGGGCACTGCAGGCCAGCCGCGTCACATATGCTACAGTGCTGCCAGGACGCTGGCAGAAGTGTATTTTTGGGCACGTCTCAACAGGATGGTGCATAGTCAGGGGCTGGAAAACGCTTCAAAGGCAGAAAATAGCCCCTCTCGCGTCGGAAATTGGTGTGATTTCACTCTCAGAGTTCGAACTCTTTAGGGGGGTGTTGAGTGCAGTAAATATTTAGTAACAATCACATGGCCAAAATACAAAAAAGGAAAAGGCGGCTCTTAAAGACACAGGCGGTATTAAGCACACAGTGCTTTTTTTTTTTACTCCGTTTAAGTGTATTCTGGGTGTCTAATGCAACTTGCAAACGTCTGTTCTATGAGGATTAAAGCATTCTCATAATACGAGTACAAGTACCGTTCCCATGTTAAAATGAAGAACACCATCAATATTTTGCGGTCACTTCTCAAAGGGATAGTTTACCCCAAAATAATTAATTTACTCACTTACCGTTCTAAACCAGTTTGACTTTATTACTTGTGTGGAACACAAAAGAAGATGTTTTGAAGGATGTTTCCATTTGTTTTGCCCATTCGGCGGAAGTCTATGGGGTCCAAAACAACATTAGACCGAACCATTTAAAGGGACAGTTCACCCAAAAATGAAAATTCTGTCATCATTTACTCACCCTCAAGTTGTTCCAAACATGTATGCGTTTCTTTCTCCTGCTGAATACAAAATGATATCTTATTTTGTGTTCAATATAGGTTTGGAACAACTTGAGGGTAAGTAAATGATGACAAAATGTTAATTTTGGGGTGAACCATCCCTTTAAGAAGTGATTGCAAAATATTTACCTTTTGGGGTGAACTGCCCCTTTAAGAGTTGCTATAACATATTCCAATTTAAATGTATAGGTGTGTTCCCGAATCTGATATCGAAATGTTTGTCACAATAAAAGCTCTCCTCCAGCAGTGCTTCTCTGCCCACACCCAATGAAATGATGAAATCTACACCCATCCACAATATTAGCTGTTTCATTAGCCTGTGTGTGGTGCACAGTCCTTCCCATAAGAGTGACCTTTTCAATGATGTGGATGGTTACCCCTCCAGCTTTATACATGCCATTAAAGATAAGCCATGTGTGACATTGGACTTATTTTACAGGCATTACAGTGCTTTTGTGGTTCTAAAGGAGGCTGGAGCTGCGTGAAACTCATTCCAAGTATTATAACAGAAAGTCACACGGCACTCAATCAGCTCGACAAATTCAAGCCAAATCTACTCAATAAGTGAATCTATTCAGCGATGAGCCGCAATCAGACTCCCACAGAGATGAGAAACGCTTCCACTGAATCTCCCTCGCCGCAGTCACAGTTGAGAACAAATGATTAATTAATACACCAGACAAATGCCCTACAATATTCTTTCTCCTCCTGAATTATTTCATCCGCCCACCAATTGTGCCCAGTTACTGAGCAAATAGTCGGCGAACATGAATAGGCCATTATGTCTGCCCCTCAGCATGACTCTGAGCCACATGAAGTTTCTTTTGGACTGAAAGGCCTTGTGAACAATGCACAGCTTGTATGAACAAAACAATAAAAAAGAAATCAATATGAATCTAGAGTCGATGAGAAATCAACATGAAGAAATCAGAAAACTACATAAGTATTGACTTAAGACAAACTTGTTTTGCATGCCTCCCTGAGAGAATTCCTTCTGCTGTTGTCATCCATGAGCAGGTAACACTTTTGCATGTCATAGTAATGTGCACGGTGGCATGAAGGTGATCTTGTCCACTTGTCGGGTAATAGATTTTGCTGCCTTGTCGCAGTGTATCTCTGACCTCTTTCACATTAATTTTCAACAAACAGGGGGTTTAATCATTCATCATTTAATCTAATTTAATCTGCAGTGACACAGGCAACTAAAATAAACATCTTTTCACAATATATCACAGCATACTTTGTCTTTCTGGCATTACAATGAGGTATTTTTGTGTACTTCATCCCAAGGACAAGGCCTAAAGGTTACACGTCCAAGCAATGTTTTTTTTTTTATTATAAATTTTCTAATTAGGATTCTAGTATTGAGTTTAGGCTATCTAATAATTGTTTGGTGTGAGTCCAGTCCAACAGTATTCATAAATAGGCTTAAAAGGTATGTTTACGGTACGTGTACATCACTTATAAATGTATACTGTATTACTACTGAATACTATTTCTAAAAACCACTAGAACAATGTTATATATTTAGTTAACTTGTGTACTTGCATTATCCCAAATGTTTCCAACAATGTTTAAATCCAGAGAAATCGGCTACTTCAACCAGGACACGGACCATGTCATTTCATCGCCAATGACATCATATCTGCGTTACCCTCGATTTTTCTCGAGAAACCATGGAAACATCAAAGATGCTTTAATATATTATGGGTTTTACTATACAGGTGAGCAACTGTTTGATACTTTTATTGACAGAAAACGAGTTGTTATATACCTCAACACGGTTAGTCTGATCGTTTGAATTGTTTTCTTGATTTACCAATTTTGTCCAACACTGTTTACCAACACTAAGTGGCTAACATAGCACAATCAGAGACAACTTTCTCCATAATACATGTCATTTAACAACACAAGTCATCCAGTTTTATTAATATGATATTCTAATATTGATCTAAAGATTACCGCAAAGTACAAGTCTCTCATACCAGTCACCAACTTTCAAAACACTGAAATTTATTAAGTATCAGGGCTCTAGACTAACTTTTCCACTGGTAGCACCAGCATGATTTGGTCGCACCTTTTTTTTTTTTTTTTTTTTTGCTACATGCCATGGGATTAATCAATGCATGCTGATGAATAGTCATTTTAATGGACCAAAGCTAGCGAAGGCTTTCTATCAGCATATAGATAAACATTCAAATGCATGCATTACATTTTAAAAGATTAGAGTATTATAAGCTAATACAGATTTTTCATTATCAAAGTTTATGGTTGTAACAAAAATCAAAAATGTCACACTCATTACCTTGCATTTCATAATAATTTCCTTTTCCTCAGTCGAGCGATTACTCTCATCTAACCGCTGAAAAGCAAAGGAAGGGGCACGCTGTTTCGTGAGACATTTTCATTTTTATATGCCTCAATTTGTGAATTCGTAATTGGCGCGTTTCACCGTCATCTGCAATGCGCGTGACTTCTACTTTTGTAAAAAACTTCTCTCCATTAATGTCTATGGCGAGTCACGCAGGCACTGGGCAACTCCGCATCCGAGTCGACCCCGCGATAAAATTGTCCGAATATAAACACTTATTATAGGCGTACCGTAGTGATTCAGGATAAGTCAAAAACACGGTTTGGA
Source organism: Pimephales promelas (assembly GCF_016745375.1). The sequence continues at coordinate 6,931,085 of NW_024121222.1, forward strand.
AAATGGATTCATGATGTAGCCTACTCGTTCATTTTGAACATAAGTTACGGACTGCAGCAGCTAATACAAAGGCGTTCTGTTGCACGAGCGTCCACTCGCACATATGCGACCACATAAAAGTTTAACTCGGATTCTCAAAAAATGGTCGCAGATGTGACTTGGTCGCAGTCTGGAACTCTGAGTATGATTGTTTTAACATGTAAAACAGCACTGCTTTCCCCCACATATGCAACGAAAAGAGCAAATATTAAGAGCGAAGAGAGAACATTAATAAATCTTTAATACATTAGCTCATTTCTGCCCAAGTCCGTCGGATTCCTTTTCCATCGGCTGTGGAGGTGAAGACGACAACTCCCATGAGTCCACTCTAATTCACGGCGTCATCAAACTACACCCTTGTTTTGAATAAGAGACCTCTAATGGCGAAAACTACATATTGTGCCTTTAATATAGAAGACATTTTGTTTTATGAGGCTGTCTTGGAAAAAGTGACATTGATTCTAGCATTTATTTGCAGATTGCGCTTTTGATATTTTCTATGTAATAAGTGTCCAAATACTTTTTAGTTTAAATACAGCACTGTATTGAACAGCTGACCTGTGAGTGAGTGTATTAACTAACTGTTGTATTGATAAGGAGCCTGCGAGTGTCTTCAGAAGTCATCTTCTCTTATGTCTGGACCTAAAGGCTCCTCAGCTTCAGTAGGCTTCCTGCCTCTGCTGGTTTCAGAGTGACGATCAAACGGTATCTTAGCTCTCTCTGCCACTCTTGTAGTCACTGGGGGAAACTCAGCTATCAAAGAAAGACTTATACCCCCCTTTCGCACTTCCTTATCCCTGTCCCGTCTTATCCTGCGACCCGCTGCTAAAAAGAGTTCAAGTGAAAAACACACAATTAGACTGAAATTCAGCAAAGACTGATCTTTTAAGTGTCTCTCAGGGGGTGAGTAAAAGGACACCCAGCCTCTTCTTAAACCCCCGTTCAGACGGCCTGACTAAATTAGACGAATGCAGACAAGAGACTCGCTTTAAAATGACAGGTAGAACTGCTTATTAGACACAGACAAATGGATGTGGAGAATGTGAATTTGAAATTATATGCTAATTGTGGTTTAATAATCAGCAGGTGTGTCTTCTTAATGTCTGACATTATAGTGTAAATGTATACAATACTGTAGTATTGTCCCAGTACTACAGTACCTGCTGTCGTTAAGAAGGAACAGATTGTGGTTAAGAACAATGAAGACAAAAAAAGAAAAAAAGTTGACTTTTTTTTTTTTTCACAGAAGTTTATCAAATTATGCTGGAGAAAACGATTCTAATTCAACACATCTGAGCCAGATGGAGGCAGTGGTCCATCACGATGTGTTTGACAGCAGGGATGTGATAACTTCCAAGCGCAGTTCAAACAGTTTTACTGAAGACTTTGATGCAGAGAGAGAAAAGTCTCTTTAGAAACCATTTCCTCTTCTGTCAAAGAGTCCCTTGTGAACATGCCACCTGAGGACACTCTATATTTAGAGATTATTGACTCGGTATACAAACAATAATGGGTTTATCTCTGCAAATTGAATGGATGTATTTAAAAGAAATGAAGCTGTTTTATGTAACCGAGATCACTGGCACCATTCAAACCCTGGGTTTTCACTGCATGAGCTGTTTTTGATTGATTGCATATTAATCAATATTGTAATTACACCAAATCAAGATTAAAATTAATCTTTTTTTCCCCTATTAAAACTTCATATTGGATCCTTCTCGTCAGGGACCATTGGCCCCAGCGTTCCTTCTCTGAGTTCTTGAAATTTCCTCCCTTCCATCTGTGAACTGGTTTGGGTGTCAGACAATGTGCAATCTTCAGATTCTAATTAGCTGAAAGTGTGTTCCTGCTGTGTTGGTGACAGAGCTTAGAATATGCTGCATTCGTAGGTTTATGCATTTCAGAGACGTGCTGGTTGATGGAGGAATGAGATCTTAGACTCTTCCAGTTTAAGACTTTTGTTTGCAAATATGTGTGCTGCGTTATGGTAGTTGATGACAGTAAAAGAACACTCAATGAAAATATGTATAATGAAGAAACAATTAACTTATTTTAGATGAAGTTTGTTCCATGATGCTTAAATAATATAGGGGAATTGCTGTCAAAATGCTATTCTGAACATTTGCTCCATCTGTCATTGGTTGGTGTAAGCCTTAAAGCTACACTGTGTGATTTTTACCCCCATCTAGCGGTGAAAAGGTATATGACCATCCAGTGAATATTCGTTTCTGTTCCTCTCAATTCCGATTTCGTTTTAACTCCTACGGTGGCCAATGTAGTCCAAGATTAACATGGCTTCCAGTTCGACCTCGTTCATGAGTGTTAACTCAAATGTAAACGCGAAAGGCGAAGCTTGAATTAACGGGTATGTCCCTCTTTGGCTAATGTCCTTTCAAGATGGAGGGGCAACATGGCGACCGACATTAGAACCCCTTACCCGTATTTCAATGGCATATTATACACTCACAAGAATACTTTACTAAAATACTAAAAGAGTTACACGGTGTAGCTTTAAGCCCAATTTATACTTCTGCGTAGGGTGCACGCAGTAGGTACGGCATAGCATTCGCACAGACGCGTACCTTTCGCCGTAGCCTGGCGCGCACCTCCTCAAAAATGTAACTACACATCGCGACGATGCGGACCGCAAGATCTGTGATTGGTCGGCTTGGTAGCATCGCATTTCCTCCTACGCATTTCCGCACGTACCATCTCCTCCAAAGTCTTCTCTCGTTTCTGACTTTTAGTTTTAGTAATTTCACTAAAATTAACTATTTTTCAACCTCAATAAGCTACAACTCCAACATGATCCGCTCTCTTTCAGTCGCCATTGCTTGTAGTAACCTAGCTACGAGGAATCTAAACACAGTGGAACATTAAAACCCTCCGCTGCCAACTAGCGTTTCGGAGCAGTACTGCGGAGCAACCAAGACCTGAATGCAGAAGTATAAATGCTCACGACGGCGTCGACTACGTGCATAGCTTACGCCGTACACTATGGCATACCCTCGACACAGAAGTATAAATTGCCCATTATGTGAAAGGGTCTAGTGTTCCCCAAGCAGGGGTGCATTTCCCTCATTTCCCAGCATGCAAGTTCCGTCATTACCAATTATTATTTCAATTTCTTTTGTCAACAGGGTTAAATTATGTTAATTTACACATTTGGAAGACTGATCCAGAGCAAAAAGTGATTTACATTCACTAGTTTCTGCATACTAAGATTGTATGAGAATTTATTTCAACATTTTTTTAAATGACACTTCAGCTTTGATTCCTGTTGAGTCGTGTCATTTATTAATTCACAGGCTTATGTGAATTATTGACTGAAGATTTTCATATATATTCTATACAACAGTAGTGCTTCTCTGGTTTCTATAATAACATGTTGATAGATGGAAAGAGTTTGCTAGTTTAAATAGATTTGCAATTGGAAACTGCGCTGTGAACATATGCCGTGTAGAATGAAAGCGTGTATCATAAAAAGCATTGCAAGAATGTGCATTACTGCAGTTATCAGCACTGTTTGATGTTAATGGTATCATCTTTGCCTAGCAGCTGACTGCAGTCATACACTGTTCCTATAACTGTAATAATGCAAACCCTCTTGTTTTGATTTAATGGAAAAGTCTGCTTCCCTCTATTACAAAGGTGATAAGGTTTTAAGGGCCCATTGTTTTTCTTATAGAGAAAGCACCTGGGAATTATTCATGGAAGAAGCTCTTTTCACAGAACATTCACTAGTCTGACCACACTCTCCAGCCCCTTTGGTGGCTTGACTGTGTCCTAATAAAGTGGAACAAGCTCAGAGTGTAGCCTATAAATGAGTACTAAGGTGCGGTGCACACCTTAACAAAGTGCTTTTTGCTTCCCAGGGGCCAGATGTACAGCACACAGAGAGAGGAGTGGAGATCGTTCTTTTCAAAGCAGAAAAGTATCCACTAAACACTGAATACAATTCAAGGGGAAGGCATATTTGGCAGCTCAACCATAGCAGATTTAGTGTTGTGTATTACTGCAGGGGTTTTCAATTTGTTTAATACCAAATACCACATATAATAAAGGGAACACCTTCTAAAATATGAAGGCATTTTATAAACTGAGAAATAAAGTGTCATAACATTATGGCAAATGTCTATTATATATTTTCACAATGTTTGTTCCAAACAATTGACAACATTGCAAGGAGAGATTAATGCAGAAATGCATTTTTGGTTTGGTTTGTTTTTATTACTAGTTTCAATGTTTCGTTAAATCTTTTTTTTTTACTTTAAAAAATATTCAAATATTTAAAATAATATGTATTTTTTTTTATGTAGATTTGGTTGAACCCTCTTGCAAAAACTATATTAATGTATCGATAAAATAACAGTGATGACGTTAATATACAGTATATATATTTTAAATAGTGATACAAAATTATATATATATATATATATATATATATATATATCACATCTAATGTAATGTTTGTTTACATAATTTATGTATATAGATGTATATATATATATTTATTTACACACACATATATATGTAAATATATACAGTATATAAATATATATATATATAAATTTGATAATACACACATGTTATGTAAACAAACTTATGTCAGATGCGATTAATCATGATTAATGATATTATTGATATATCAATTATTGATATGTAAGAAATATTGAAATTCAAGAAATAACATCTTAATCATTATTAATCATTAAATATACTATCGTTGTCGACAAAATCCCTTTCATTTTCTGTTAGACTGTTGAGCATTTGATCTGTGGCATCAGTGAAAGATGTTTCTAGTGATGGTAAATAACGGATCACACCAAGGTTGCTGGAACACAACAAACTAAACTCTGAGAGATCGATCACGATGATGGCATTGACTGTAATGTGAGGGGGCATAGTGAAGACTTTGGTATCACACTAAAAACACAACTTCTTCCAGACTTGTGTCTGTGTCCCGAGACGGTTTACCCGCACTGTTGCTGTTATGGATGAAAGCTTTTATCAAAGGGCCCAGAGCTCTGAGGTTCACGCTGAATGTCTGCACGGAAATCAATAGCATGGTGGCGGACTGGTGGACTTTGACTGCACGTTCTGTCAGGGAGATCATTCATCATAGGGGTGATGGAGACCCTCAAGACCTTTTTTTCCACTCGCTGCCTTTCATTCTTATTGTCAGAGGGATGGTGTGAAATTAATATCTCTACAGTTGTCCATGTGGGTTCATAGCCCGTGTCTGCACCATTCCATCAACTGTAATATTTTCTCAAAGGGAAAGCACAGCTGACAAAGTTCTGCCTTTTGTAGCCGAGCAAACGCCTCAGAGATACAGACTTTGGACTATCAGCACAAAATCTCATCCACTTTGCGGCTTATCCTGGCCAATAACTGTCCAATTAGAATTGAAGGTTCAAGAGTGTGTACATTGATCTGCATTTTCTTGAATAAATGAGAACCTGCAACTGCAACAATAACAATATGTAAATTCCCACTATAGAGAATAAGTCACATTTTGAACAGGAGACTTGTTGCTGGATAGCGCTATCCGGCATTCTGCCTGTGGTCACTGCTCCAGAGCTTCTGGACATCCCGTCCACAGCACTGACAACAAGATCACATCAACCTGACAGCACCTCCTACAGGGGGCCACACATCTCTCATCTGGTACCCAGTGTTAGCAGGGCTGATTGACAGCTCACACTCACACTGGCATTGAGGAGACACCTTAGTGCATTGTTATGCTGTATTTCTGCCGAGAGGGTTCTGAATTAATGTGAATGATTTTAAGAAGCAACGCTTGATGTCCCTTTTCTGCTCAGCTGTATGTTAATTCACAGGAAGCGAGAGGAGGATGATACAAAAACTAAAGATTGATTGACTTATTAGGAAAGTTTACACACAAAAACTAAAACAAGAAAAAATCATGAGCATCTTTCTGTCATTTTTTCTCTCAAAGTAATGAAAATTCACACCATACAGTAAGTGTCATTTCCATCACATTTCAGATCAAGTCTTGTGGTGTAAATGACATTTAAAAAGAAACTGGGAAGAAAATGTTGTTCATCTTAGTCCTCTGTGCCTTGTACATCCCACTGCTATGATATGGACCATCTTCTCACTGTCCTCATTTAACACTAGAACGGCCACAACGGTCATTTGGCCGTTTTGAATTTTATATCTACAATAACTTTGTTGAAAAAAATAATAAAATCCTGCTGGTACCTGACTTTTCCTAAAATTGTCTGTATTTTCATAAAAAATGCTTTTCATATAAATTAAGTTACGTAAACGTAAGGCAAAACAAAAAAAATGAACATATTTACCTATTTCGGCCATAGACGGTCATATTGACCGCACTGAATTTTGCGTTATTTTTTTGTTAAATATCCCGCGGTTGATCATGTTCTCTCTCAACTGTCAACAGAAAGGTCCGTCCAGTCACCTCTGTAGGAGTGTTTGCTATAATAATTTCTACATTAGTTGTTGATCAGAAATAAGCAAATAAAACCGGACTATCTATAATACTTACGTTATCTATAGGCTATATAGCCTATATATATATATTGCAAGGCTAAAATGTCTAAAATGAATGAGCGATGAGGAGGAACATGACTCGGACCATGGCCCTGGAGATGCTTCAGAACTTGACGAGTGATGATTCGGATGCAGGGGAACAATCGGAGGTGGAAAGTGACAGCGACGTTTCCTGGGTGCAAGTTAACATTTCCTCCTCATACGAGAGTGATTCAGAGTCAGAGTCCACATCAAGGAAAAAGAGACGGCTATCATCAGACACGGCGGATCCAGATGTTCCGTTCATGTCGGATGTTCCGAGCTCTGCTGCCCTGTCCTGCGCTGTTTGTTTTGCTGCATGGGCTGTTCACTAGTTCTGCTAGTCCTATTATTTTTATTAGCCTATTGACCGCTTCGCAAATCGTCCCTATCTAACATTTTCGTCATAGTTTTTGTCATTCAAACCTAGTTTTTATTTATTTATCGTCTCGTTTTCGTCTTTGAAAAAATGTGGTTTACGAAAATAATTACGAAAATTATTTGTCAACACTGTTTTGAATCTAACGGTCAAAATGACCGTTTGTGGCCGTTCTAGTAGTTTTGGAATTCTGGCACTTCTAGTGTTAAATGCCTAGCATTTAAATCTAAACCCCCTGTCCCCATGACAATGCTCCTCATCTACTGGCCCCCAAATCCAACTCAGGTTTCATCTCAGAGATACACAACCTTTTCACAACACTGCACCACCTCTCCCAACATTATTATACTTGGAGATATTAATATGCATGTAGACAATGCCTCCTGCCACTTTGCAGCTGAGTTTCTGGACTGTCTCAACCTCCAACAACATGTTGATATCCCCACACACTCCAGGGGGTACACACTAGACCATGTAATTTCAAACTCCACCCCTATAAGCAACCTTCTGGTGCATGATCTGGGTGTGTCTGACCACAAGGCCATCTCAATGGAGCGGACACACCAAAGACAAATTTGCTATAGGGACCTGAAAAAGATCAACCAAGACATCTTGACCATAGACCTCCAAAATCTCTCCTCTGCTGATTTCTCCTCAGTCTCTGAATCGGTTTGACTTCTACAGCCAATCTCTGAGCAGTCTCCTAGATCTCCACGCCCCATCAAAATTAGAACTGTCAAATTCTTACGCACTGCCCCCTGGTACACCTACAAACTCTGGCAAATGAAAACAGCTGGGCGTGTCATTGAGTGGCAGCCTCAGGACTCACTGTTCATAGGTAAAGGTCCATAGGCAAGGTCCTTAAAAGATGCATGTTCACAGTTCTATTCCAACATTATCAACACCAACCCTGGCAACTCCAAGCAACTTTTCTCTACCCTACATGACATCCTCAAACCACAAACTCACTCTCATTCAGAAGCCACAGAAGAGAGGTACAACAATTTCATCACATTTTTCAGAAAATAAATATACACCATCCGTTCCCTGCTATCCAGTTCTTCCACAATGCCTGTCCCGACTGCCGACCCACGACCCACAATGTGCTTGATTAATATGCATATGTTTTGACTTTGTAATTTTTAATCAAAATGTCATAACTCCATGTTGATATTTGCCGGACTATCCAATAATTTAGTTAGTTTAAACCCTGCCCCTTTTCTTGCATTCAGATTTGCCTCCATCCAATCAACAACAGATGGATATAAATAAGTGCTTCCATTAATATTTTCCTATTCAATAATTCCTTGAACAAAAGAGTCGTCACTACTTTAAAGGATAACTCCGGTATTTAACACCTTGAGTCTATTTTGTAGTTTGTTTTGAATTAAATAGAGTGGTGGACTTAGAAATTTTGACAATGGGTCCTGTCTCGACTTTTAGACTTTTTTAGAATCGCCTGTGACAGCTTTAGACTGGCTGTCTATAGGCATGCACAAACATGTCCATAAAACAACCCTTAACGTTCATTTTCAAAACTGTGCAACTCACCGAGTGGTTGGGGGTGTCCGTTGATGATTAAAAACAAATATATCGGCGCAATGTATGCTTTCAATCCGTGTTGTTCGCTATTGTGGAACTATTTATTCAGATACCCCACAACCGCGTATAAACGTCCGCTCGATATTTGAGTCTGAAGCGTTAGCACACTCCCGACCACTTGATGGCGACAACCAGGACGCTGTATGGAACACGGTGTCTAGCGCACCGTAAAAAAAAGCCTTCTGAGAGATGGAGGACCGAGCGAAAAGACTATAACCAAATGTAAACAGACCCCTTTCCTTTTCCGGTAGCTAGCACAGTAATATCAACGAGCACCGAGTCCTCCAGCAGACATTAATGCGATGTTAAAAAATGACAAATAAAACACGACAGAAACAGTATTTCGCTACACTACACACCACCAACAGCTCAGTGAGTTGCACTGTTTTGAAAATGAACGTTAAGGTTTGTTTAATGGACATGTTTGTGCATGCCCATAGACAGCCTAAAGCGGTCACAGGCGATTCAAAAAAAAAGTAAAAAAGTCGAGACAGGACCCATTGTCAAAATTTCCAAGTCCACCACTCTATTTCATTCAAAACAAACTAAAAAATAGACTCAAGGTGTTAAATACCAGAATTATCCTTTAATATAAAGTACACACGTAAATAAAAACTTTTCGCATTATTTGACAAAATCGCAGTTTGGAAATGACTTGGATGGTACTGGAATTTATTTATTTTTTATTTTTTCCACACATCAAGTCTCATGTTTTGCTTAAGCTCTTGAGTGACGCTGCTGTCATTTGGGGAAATAAAAAAAAAACTTGGTGACAAAATAGTTTGTTGTACCTGGAAACTATGCCTCAACTGAGGTATATTTAAACATTTTCAAAAATTGAAATAAATTATTTTTTCATCAAAAATATTGAACTGGTTTATGATTCATGTTATAGTTTTAAATAATAATTAATATTTGATTGTGGATCGTCATAGATCACGACTGAAAGTGTAGGTCTGGCGCAAGGGTAAAACAACTGATATTATGTCACCATTCTTACCTAATTTCCTTCTGAACCTGTAAACACCCGCTGATCTTCACCTCATGACTCTTCTCCTCTACCCCAACACCTTCAAACCCTGATTAATTGACTTGTCAGCAGAGTATTTTTATCCTGTTCTCCTGTTGGCTATGGATCCACAGTCCTTCCCAGTGTCCTCTGGTGTCCTACCGAGCACTGGGTGATGCTTTGGGCCAATCAAGCCCTTCTGTCACATAGCGGCACCGGTGGAGCACCTGATTGAAGGACAGAAGTGATGGAACTTCCTGTCCTTACTGTTTGACTTAGGTCTTGAGGCTATAATGTTCCCCCACAGTGTGCAGAGAAACCTACAGCATGTTAAGTCTGTATGTCATTGGGAATGTAAATTTGGAATGACACTCTAGCCGGCTGCAAATTAGCACAGCTTTACTCAGAGGAAGTTCTGGAGAACCTTGCGGCAACGATACAGATTCAATATCACACATAGTGGGGTTTAGTGAACAGTGTGGCACGACAAACTGCACATTTATGGCAATTTACTTGTGCAGATCTTTTCACTGAGGGGATATAAAAATAAATGCACTGCAGGTTGACATAACATGGCACTGGATAGTGAATAAAGGTATAAAGAGATACAAATACAGCTCAACAAGAAGGCACTTGAAATTAATACAACATAACAGCTGTAAAATTATCTTTTATGCAACAAGTCAGAGCAGAGCTTTAGCCTGTAAAAGTAAAACAAATATTTCAATAAATTAGGAACAGTTTGGTTTGGAGGCATTGTTGCCTTGTAAGCATTTGAAGTTTCCTCTGAGACTATGTAGCATAATTAAGTTTGTGAGAGGTCTATTCCGCCACCTGGCATGTTAAACTCAATTCACCATTCTGATTGTTACCTAAACCCTCTGTGGCGTTTAGAAACAGAAATTGTCGATGATATTTGACTATTTAATCATTCCGTTTCATTAAATACGCCACACCGCTAACACACACAAGATTCAAAGTCAACATTTCACACTTAAAAGCAATCAAAACATGTTTCATAAGCAGTTGACCCAATAGAAGTGTAATAGACTTGATGATTGGTATTAGGCCTGTGGGACTGGTATTAAATCTTTAGAACTCACAGAGAGAATGTCTCACAAACACATGTGCTCAGAAAAGCTTCAGTTTCAGCTGTAATAGGATTAACTTAAGCTATCTGCTGTAAATATTTTTCATAACTTTGCTCCCAGATGACAATGAACTGAAGTCAATAGTCCAGCAAAGCAATATATCAGACAATCTAGTTTGGACCCTAAAGTTCTTCAAACAATATTCTATTTTGTCTTAGTGAAGAAATAAAGTCATACAGGTTTTGTACAACAAGAGGGTGAGTAAATGATGGCAGGATTATCATTTTTTGGTGGACTAATACTTTAAAGCGCTATTTCACCCAAAAATGAACAATCCCGACAGAATTTCATTAATCTTTGGATCACAAATGAAGATTTTTTTCGAAGAAATTCGAGATGTTTCTGAACCCACATAGTCAGGAACGTCATTGCAACTAAAGACAACGTTAAAATAGTCAATGTGACTACAGTGGTTCAACCTTAATGTTTTGAAGTTCTGCAAGTTCTGCGTTCTCTTTGTCAGTGAAGTCCATTCTGAAACGCGTCCGAAAATGAACTGTAACTCAGCGAATACTCAGTCAAGCAGGAATACAGGCATGAAGCTTGAATTCTCATCTTTAAATGAAGTCATTTATATAAAAAACTAACATTCTCAGTTGATGTAATCTGTATGAAAAGAGAGAGATGTCAGTCATTTTCTTTTCAGCTCATTATAGCTTATTACGTTTTGTGACCACACCCACGGAGAGTGAACAGTATTCAAATGCAAATAATCGGAGGCAAATCCACTGCATGGACCTTTTTAACAATGTTTTTACTACCTTTCTGGGCCTTGAAAGTTGCAAGGATGTTGCTACCTATGTGGGTCAGAAACCTCCAGGATTTCATTAAAAATATCTTCATTTGTGATCCGAAGATGAACAAAGATCTTACGGGTTTGGAACAACATGTGGGTGAGTAATTAATGACATTAATGTCATTTTTTGGTGAACTAACCTTTTAAGCCTTTCTGTTTAATGTGAACTTAACACCTTCTGCCAGACTCCGTTCTGTGCTGACAAAGAGACCTAGCCATGTCTGCTGGCATTTGTCCGATCATAGGGATGTATTCCTGAGAGAAATGTATGACAAGGCCTGGCCTTTTTTGGGTCACTAGAACAATCATGCCAGTACTTCAACATAGAGACTTCAAATGCCGGTCTGAACCATTTGGTTCACTGATTCAACACATTTATGGGATCTAAGTTTTGTCTATTTCTGTTTGAGTGTATCACCTGTTTCCTTTTTGTACAGATAACTTGGTCCTGCTGCCCTTCCTATTTTTCACACCAGTAACCAGAATCCAAAGGAGCAGAGCGTAGCATCCACACACCTCTCACTCTTACAAATAAACCAGAGAAAGTAACCTATAAAGGACTGCAGAAAAACACATAAGAGAAAACAGCCTTCAAGTATCAGCTCAACTTGTCAATTATGGTGACTACTCTGCAACACTAAATGTGTATATTGTATAACTTGAATGCACTGTAAGCCACACTGTATAAAAATGCTACTGAAGTCATCTCTGATGATCTTTTTCTCTTATAAGTTTTGGTCTTTTTCTCCTACCTACATAAAAAGACTTGATGACATATTTAAAATTAATTGAATCAATATTTCACCCTAAAATTAATATTATTTTTTATTTTCTACACTACCGTTTTAAAAGTTTGGGGTCAGTTAGATTTTATTTGATAGAAATTAAACCTTTATTCAGAAAGGAAGCGACAAAGCCATTTATAAACTAATACGAGATTTATGATAATAATATGATAATATTGACAATAATATTGAGATAATATGAATTAATTTTTTACAGTACTTTTTAAAAAAAAATGAATCGGTACTTTTCCAAAAAGATTCACTTCTTTTTTTTCCAAAAAGAATCGTTACTTCCAAAAACTCGCTACTTTTTTCAAAAAGAATTGCTACTTTTTCAAAAAGAATTGCTACTTTTGAAAAAAGAATCACTACTATTTCAAAAAGAATTGCTACTTTTGAAAAAGGAATCTCTACTTTTTCAAAAAAGAATTGCTACTTTTTCAAAAAGAATTGCTACTTTAGAAAAATGAATCTCTACTTTTTCAAAAAGAATTGCTACTTTAGAAAAAAAGAATCACTACTTTTTCAAAAAGAATTGCTACTTTAGAAAAAAAGAATTACTACTTTTTCAAAAAGAATTGCTACGTTAGAAAAAAAAGAATCACTACTTTTTCAAAAAGAATTGCTACTTTTGAAAAAGGAATCTCTACTTTTGAAAAATGAATCGCTACTTTAAAAAAAGAAAATCTAGTTTAAAAAAAAAATTATTGCTATAAAATAATTGCTAAAAATAACAGCCCAGTTATTCACTGAAAATCTTTTATACATTTATTCTGAACACAAAGCTTTTGGCTTCAGAAATTTTGCAGTATAGCCATATGGATCGCTTTTAGGAAACATTTGACAGCCATAGTCTTCTTTCACTTTATATAATACTTAGGTTCATAATTTAGGTTCCATGGAAGGAAAAAAATCATACAGCTTGAGGGTGAGTAAATCAGTAAATTATGACCGAATGTTTATTTTAATGTGAATTATAAGACAAATTGTAGTTTCAGATTAGGCCTGGTGTCAGATACACATTCAATTTTGTATGAAGTCTGACCACTGCAAACAAAGCAAAAGTTAACATGGATGTAGAATGGCACACAGGTCTTTGTTTCACACCGATTTCTCTGTGCACTCACCTCTCGAGGGAGAGGAATTGATCAGCCTCTCCGCACGGAAAGATTGTTGAACTGACAGGAAGGCCTGTCTCACAGCTGGCCCGACAAAAGCAAAGACAGTGTGTGAGAGCGCACAGCTGTGCTTAGAGATGCATTCCTGCCTAATTAAAACAGGTAGGCCTTTTCTCAGGCTCGCACCCGCTTTTAGCAGCGGTCCCATGTTGCCATCTGTCAAACACTCATGACTCTATCACACTGCTGACTGAGAGTGTGTAGTTTTTGGAATCAGTCTCAGCTTCTCACTAAGTTTCCTTTTAAAAGGTAGAGGAAGTAAATAGCAGAAGATTGCACATTGGTAACAATAATAAAAAAAACTGTTTAATGCGGAGCATAAAAAAGAGACCATTAGCTGAATGTTCAAGCTGAATTTTTAGATACAATGAAAGTGAACGGGGAAGAGCTGTGGTCATTGTATTAAAAATGCATCACATCAACTCAATAAACAAAGACAGAATTTAGAATTTTGATCTCTTTGATGTTCGTAATGGATTTTGCTTTTGTTTTACCTATCAGAAACAAGGTACATTTAATCAATGAGTGTTTAAAACATATTTAATTTAACCATAAAAGAAGCCATCCATCTTTCCATTAAAGGGATAACGTACAACCGCCCCTCGCAGTTCATCATGACAGACTCACTCAGCGTCCTTAAGCTATGCTTCCAACCTTGCAAGCGCACAATGGGCTGATGTATTAAACAGCCTCGCATTCATCCTCCCTCCGTGGATCCACATGCATGCAAAATGCCGAAAGCATGCACACCATTATTGATTGCACGCGGTTATGCGTGCTTAGCATATTTTGCCCAGTACGCCATTGTGACGGAGTGCAGGTGAGAAATGTGCAAGGATTCATGATGAAGGGGGCAGTGATGTGTTAGCAGAACAGAAGTGCTGAGTCTGGACTCAAATACAACAGTACACATGGGGCTGTAGATGTGGAGCATATGAAAGCCTTAAATGTTATAAAAATAGACTAGTCTTACCAGGGGGAAAATCTTAGTGAGATACATTGATGTTGAGAAATTTAAGACTGTCATTAACAAAGAAATACATCAGTCTAATTGTGTGAATTGCAAAAGTTTGTATTAAAATGTTAATTATGCTCGTGGTTAGTTTTAGGACTGATCAGATGTCTCACTGTGTGTGACATCTAGTGAGATGATATGTACGCCATCATAGACAGCTGCCTTCTATAGCCCATTTTTTACATTTACAGTACAAAGTACATTCTTAAGTATATTTTTTATGCATAGGTGTAGTGTGTCACGTAAATGTAATCAACAGCATAGTATGCATCCTGATTTTCACAACTGCACCTCGAATTTTCTTCACTCAAATTAGTTTGTCCAACACGAAAAAAACAAAACAAACAAAAAAACAAAACAAAACAAAAAAAACAACAACCACAGACACTTGCGAGATGTGTCCGTGGTTGAATGGCAAACCGTCCAGAGCCAGAGTCTAGCCCTGGCAGCATCGCGGGGAAAAATATTCAACCCACTTGGACTTTTGCACCATGAAAACAAACACTTGCGTCCCATGATTGCCTCTCTCATCTACTACGCGATATCACAGTTTGACATGATGTCTGTCATTGGAAAGATCCACGTGGTGTCATGAATAATTAAGAGACAATGTCTTCTCATAGGATAAGAAAATTATGAGACACCGATGAGTCATCAACGTACTTACAGTGCGCACAGCGAAGAAGATTTTAAACCCGGAAGCGGAAAACCCCCCGCAAATTTAACCATTTTAATCGTACTATTAAATCTAACAGATGCTATCATGGTCTTCAATGCTGTTCAACACACGTACCTCTGTTAAAATCTCAGAAAAAATTTGGTTTGGGTTTTAACTGTGATAAAAATCAGTTTAGGTCAGTTTAAGTTGGACAGTCTTAACAGCACTAACACAAATAAACTAAAATAACCATTTGCCTCCATTAAGCAACAAAGTATCAGTAATGTACAGTAACTGCAGTCTGGATAAGATAGTATTGCTGCAAATATGATTGATCTATTCTACAACTCTTTCCAAGGAAATAAATAAGTATAGAGCAGCAAAGGAAGAGTATTAAAGTAAGGAAGAGAAAACAACAGGGGCAGAAAGAAAAATGGAGGGGACAAACAGAGCAAAGAAAAAATAAAATCAGTGCCAGTTGGATTTTCAGTGCCAATGCCAGTATTGTCAACAGATGAGAGACCAGGGATAAGTTGTCCTTTTTTCATAACTGTAAATTTTGCAATACAGCTCTTTCTATTGTGACAATTTGCCCTGGTGTTATTACATTTGTGTAGATAATTGCAAGATGTTAGTGTAACGTTCTAATGAACTGTTCTCTTCTACCTGAAATAAGACCATTAATCATTGTAAAGTTCAACATCACTCTCCATTTATAGTCTAAGAAATATATGTGCTATATATGTTGAAGACATGCCCTTCTTTCTTGCATATATGTCATGTTTATTTTTGGTTTAAAACATCATTAACGTGTGTTTCGTGATGACTCTAGTGTGCAGTCTCGTCTCTGACCTACTAGTGACCCTTCTTTCGTTCACCTTGTGTTAGTAAACCTTTGAAGTCCCGTAGACTCTCATTACAGACACAGAATCACTGTTCTCAACTGTGATTGACTGACAGTGTGAAAATACCTTGCAGTCACTTAAAACTAAGGCTTTAGAGGACATTGTATAAGTGTACATGTGTGTGTACGAGATCTGCTTGGCTGTCACGCACTTCCACTCATGTTTTTCCTCAGGTCAAGAGAGCTGGCTGTCATCCCTCCAAGAGAAAGCGTAAGATGTAAAATAACTATAGAATGAGCCGTGAAAAACCCTTCAAAGGCACACTCAACAGCAGGAGGCTAATTTTGGTAACAGGTATAATACAGGCTCATTACCTTCCCCGTCAGTCAGTCTGAAAAAAAAGCCTGTGTGCCCGTTTCAGGTACTCAAACAGGAGCCGACATCCATCTGACACGCAAATATTAAAACTGATCAAACAGCTCCACGTTGGGAATAATGATTTAGACTCAATAGCTGATAAAGCCTCAGATCAGTTGCTTTCTGACCGGCGTGATGGGTTTTATAAAGACGTCTCCCAGTGTTGTGACTGTTTTAAAATAGTATCCATCTGACATACAAGGGAGTCTATGGGAAGAGTGTTCTGAAAGAACAACACAATCATGACGTCTTACACTTCACAAGCCTTTTTGCACATTTCTGACAATCTCTTGTTTTCAAATATAGCATTGTGTTTTCAGCCTGTTTTAGGAGAGGTTGTTTTCTCAGTTCAACTTCTTTTTTTGTCTGGTTGTAACCATTACAAGAGATGAGACTTTAAAGTTGTAACCATTACAAGAGTATGTAACCATTACAAGAGATGAGACTTTAAAGAAAGTAATACTTTCATTACACATTATTAATCGAAAGTAATAGTAAAAAAATGTATAATGTTACAAAAGATTTCTACTTCACTCGTGAAAGAGAAAATAAAATGTCTTACGGTTTCCAGAAATATTAAGCAGCACAAACTCTTGTCAACACTGATGATAAAAAGAAATGTTTCTTGAGCACCAAATCAGTAAATGAAAATGATTTCTGAAGGATCTTGTGCAAAGGACAAGTGAAAGCACACACTACCGCTCAAATATTACTCAGTTATAAGTAAAAGTTGTAAAGACCGATTTTTACTTAAGTAAAAGTTCAGAAGTCGTTTTTAAAAGTACTTAAGTATCAAAAGTAAAAAGCCAATGTCAATGCATTGTTTTGTTGTAGTCATACTTTGCAGTACCTTATGCTTCTGAATCTATGCCTGCCTACCCTCATGTCAATATCAAATTTATTTCTAGAACAGTTCCAGTATTGGGATTGAATGTGAGATTGAATAAATCCACTCAATAACATCTATAATGGTTTCAGACACTCAAATGGCTGATCCCTCAAATAGTGCCCTGCTTTTAGTATGAATATGTTAGCCTTACTGTTATCTATAAGCTAGTATGCTCCAAAACAATGGCAAAATTCACATTTAGAAGACCAAACCCAATGTTGAAAATGAAAATCAGGTTAATGTCAGAATCCAATGTCAGATTGATGTTAATCTCCAACGTTGGACAGACGTTGTATTGTGGTTGAAAAATAAAATCAGGTTGACGTCAGAACTCTACTGAAATTGGTTTCTGACGTCAACCCGACTTTCATTTCCAACCAAAATCCAACATCTATTTGACGATGGAAGTTTACTTAAATCTGATGTCAACCCAACTTTAATTTCCAACCAAAATGCAACCCCTGCAACCAAAATCATCCCTTGACTGGCGTTACTTTAATACTTTCTACTCAAGGACCTTGACAGAAATGTTCAAGTAAAAAGTTTCCAGAAAAAAATAATAATCAAAAGATCACTTAAGTACAGTACTCAAGTAAATGTACTTTGTTACTGTCCACCTCTGATCATGTGACACAGAAGACTGGAGTAATAACTGCTAAATATTTAGCTTTTGCCATCACAGGGATAAAATATATTTGAAAAATGTTAAAAATAGAAAACGGCTGTTTTAATGTTTGACAATACTACATTTTACTGTATTTTTTATCAAATAAATGGAGAGCACAAATACTTATTTCATAAACATTTAAAAAATCTTACCAGCCCAAAATTTGTGTATGATAGTGTAATATTATTTAGTTTCACCTAGCCTAACAGGAATTGTACTATTGACATGTTTGAGCCATCAAATTGCTTGCAAATATGAGAAAACAAATGATGTCTATATTGTTTTATATTAGAACACAAAAACAAGTTTACAATTAATGAAATTAGAATATTTTATAAATGGAATTGTATCATGCACTTATATTGTTGAATGTGTAAAAATAATCTTGTTAAATTCATTAACATTACCATTTATTGAAGCAACATGTTTTCTTGACATGAATAATGCTTTTCACATTTAAAAAAAAAAAAATACATTCAGAAATGCATTAAAAAGTTAATAAAATACTACATTTTATAAAATCCAAACAGGTAACAAAATATAATTCTAATATTTAGTTGATCCATGGCAAAATCCAACACGATGTGGCTTATAGCAGTGAGAATGTTTATTTGTAAGGGTGATCTTCAGGAAAGAGTTTCAGTGATTCAAGGGCTTTGAGGGATTTAAAGGGGTGGGAGAAATGAAAGGACCCTCAAAAGACCATAGGCAATATTTCTGAAGGGGGCAGGCTTATCATCATAGAGACTTCAGCATAGAGATCAACAGAATATCACCCTGCCCTTGTGGCACACAGAATACAGATGGGAACACGCATACAAACACAAACACACATGCTCCTACAGTACACCATTGAAATGTTACAGGTCTGTCTGTACCGCCACAATTAAATTAGGCCTTGAACGGTTTCCCCTGCTGTGTCCCTTAGGCACAAATACATTACCGCACACAAACAGTCTGGAAAACCTCCTAACGAGAGCCCCTAGAGATGTCAGAGGCGCTAAGACACAGACGCATACATATAAATATGAATGTACCCAAAAATGCCCTGGTAGACACACATGCTGTCGTACTGATGCAGTGTGCTCACTGTCCCTCATTTGCTTTATACTGTCTGACACACAGGCCAGTCACACTTCAGCTGGCCTTTAAACAAGTGTGTGTGTGTGTGTGTGTGTGTGTTGAGGTGACAGGTTAGGCAGCTCTTGACATTTTCAGAGGTTCTCCACCCTTGGAAATTGACAAAGAGATTCTGTCACATATCACCCACCCTCGGATGAGACCCTCACCCCCTTTCCACCAAAACTGGGCTTGTGACAGTCATGAAGAATGAAGTGCAAATTTAATTCAAACTAGAAAAATTGCATTTCCTGCGGAATATGCGTGTGAATGCTTCAAAAGCTTAACTTAAATGCTTAAAAAAAAAAAAAAAATATTGCAGTTCAAACAACAGCAAAACAGAGCAAAAAAGAAAAAAAGCTTAATTCAAATGCATTTAATAAGCTGAAATGCAAAACAAGATCCAAAAAATTGTAGAAAACTACAAGTTTACTTAGAGAGGTAAAGAGAGGTAGAGATGTAGACACAGAGGTAAAGAAATATAGGGGTAGAGAAAGAGACAGAGGTAGAGAAGTAAAGGAGTACAAAAAAAGAAAGGTAGAGAAAGACAGGGGGTAGGTAGATAGATAGATAGATAGATAGATAGATACATAGATACATAGATAGATAGATTATTAGAAAGAAAGGAAGAAAGAAAGAAAGAAAGAAAGGATTAGTTAGAAAGAAAGAAAGAAAGAAGAAAGAAAGAAAGAAAGAAAGAAAGAAAGAAAGAAAAGAATTAGTTAGAAAGAAAGATGGATTTGAAAGAAAGAAAGGATTAGTGAGAAAGAAAGAAAGAAAGGATTAGTGAGAGAGAAAGAAAGAAAGGATTAGTTAGTTAGTTAGAAAGAAAGAAAGAAAGATAGATTAGAAAGAAAGAAAGAATTAGTTCGAAAGAAAGATGGATTTGAAAGTAAGAAAGAAAGAAAGAATTAGTGAGAAAGAAAGGATTAGTTAGTTAGAAAGATGGATTTGATAGATAGATAGATAGATAGATAGATAGATAGATAGATAGATAGATAGATAGATAGATAGATTATTAGAAAGAAAGAAAGAAAGAAAGAAAGAAAGAAAGAAAGAAAGAAAGAAAGAAAGAAAGAAAGAAAGAAAGAAAGAAGAAAGAAAGAAAGAAAGAAAGAAAGAAAGATGGATTAGGTAGAAAGAAAGAAAGAAAGAAAGAAAGAAAGATGAATTAGGTGGTAAGAAAGAAAGAAAGAAAGAAAGAAAGAAAGAAAGAAAGAAGGATTAGGTAGAAAGGAAGAAAGAAAGATGGATTAGGTAGAAAGATAGATAGATAGATAGATAGATAGATAGATAGATAGATAGATAGATAGATAGATAGATAGATAGATAGATAGATAGATAGATAGATAGATAATTCAAAATAAAGAAAAAGAAAGAAAGAGAAAGATAAAAAAGAAAAAAGAAAGAAAGATTAGTTAGAAAGAAATATGGATTTGAAAGAAAGAAAGAAAGAAAGAAGAGAAAGGATTAGTAAAAAAGAAAGAAAGAAAGAAAGAAAGAAAGATAGATTATTAGAAATAAAGAAAAAAGAAAGAAAAATAGACGATAGATAGATGAAAGAAAGAAAGAAAGCAATGATTAGTAAGAAAAGAAATATGAATTTGAAAGAAAGAAAGAAAGAAAAGAATTAGTTAGAAAGAAAGATGGATTTGAAAGGATGAAAAAAGAAAGAAAGGATTAGTTAGAAATAAAGAAGGATTAGTTAGAAAGAAAGAAGGAAAGATATATTGGTTAGAAAGAAAGACAGATAGATCAGTTAGAAAGATAGATAGTATAGCTAGAAAGAAAAGATTATTTAGAAAGAAAGATAGTATAGTTAGAAAGAAAGATAGATTATCTAGAAAGAAATAAAGATAGATTAGTTAGAAATATAGATGGATTAGTTAGTTAGTTAGTTAGATAGATAGATAGATAGATAGATAGATAGATAGATAGATAGATAGATAGATAGATAGATAGATAGATAGATAGATAGATAGATAGATAGATAGATAGATACATAGATAGATACACAGATAGATACATAGTCTATACATAGATAGATAGATCATTTGGACACAGAAAGTCAAATAGTTAAGACAGGCAGATGGATAGAAGAGGATAAAAGGAAGAGTAGAAAGGAGAAGAGATTATGAAAGGAGGGTAGAATAGGAGGACAGGAGGAGTAGAGGATTGGAGGAGGAGAAGAGGAGGGAAGAGAGAGGGAGAACAGGAGAAGTAGAGGCATAAATGCAACAAAAACTTGTAGTATCCTTCAGAAAAGAGCTGAGTGACTGTCCACCAATCAGAACACAGGACCAATTATGTGTGTCTCCCTTTGATCTTTGCTAATCAGCATCACCTGTGCAATCAGCTTTCCTATTTAGACAGAGGCCAAAATTGCTGATACTTGGCCTCGAACAAACCTCAATAGAGACAAAACTATAGGTTGTATTGGCGAAATGACCTGACCGTGAGCGAGACAAGGCCTTTGTGAACGATGTGATGTATTTTTTTTGTGGATAGAGTTAAAAAAAGGGACCACTTTGGCAAGTTAAAAAACTGGTTTGTATTGCTCTGATCACAAAAGTTTGACCTGAATTTATAATTGCTGCCAATGGAGGAATGTCTGTCACTCTTGTCCTTTGGAAGGACACAGAGAAAAAACTATAAGTCCCAGGGATTTACTAAACACATGAGAGGAACCACAACAAAAATACCTACGTTTCAAGTATAATTTTATGCCCAAAGAGTGAAAATTGTGGCCAGGCCAGCGATTTAAAAATTATTTTTTAGCATTAGTTTTCAAGCTGGCTCACTCTAGCACGTGCTCTAGCTCTGAACAGTCTCTCTCATTCACTCCCATTATAATTTCAGAAACGGCTTGAAAAACATCATGAGACTAAAGTAGAGATTGTGAAAAAAGTATAATAGATATCAAAAAGTTGAATACAACTTTAATAGCTGACAAATTTCTCAACATTTTAAAGTTTAAATGACAGAAATAGCTGAAAGTATGCAGAAGTTGTAGGCTTTGAAAGCAGAAGGAGCATAAAACAGAATTTGAAGAATTCTCCATTGACTTCCATTTTAAAAAATATGCACAAAAAGTTTAATAATTTAAAAATTATAAAGGTTATAAAAAAGAAAAGTAATAGCACACATGTCCTTGAAAAGCTGCACATTTTGATACTTGAATGGTTTTTGTAGCACAAAGTAGAGAGGAGAAGAAAGCGACCGAAAAACGTACGGAAGAATACGGAATAATAATAATAAGAAGAAAGATTTGGATTTCAAGAGTGTGAATGCTTGAAGCATTCACACTAATTATCACACATATAATAATTTTAAATAATATATATATATATATATATATATATATATATATATATATATATATATATATATATATATATTTACTGTATATAAATGATAAATGATGACAAAACATATATACTGTATATATTATACGAAACAATAACTTAAAGGGATACTTCACCTCTGGGAAGATTAATGTGTATTTAATATTGGTCATTAATATAGTAGAAATGTGAAATTATTTTTAAAATTGAAGCACTAGACTGAGAAAAGGCAGAAAATGTATTTTTTGCTCATGAGGCTGAAAGACGACAACTCCCAGAATGCACTTGCTTTGCTGCCCTTACGAGGCCACTCCCAAACCACGCCTACCGGTTACAGGCGACAGAATCCAAAAATTGGATACAACTAGGCTTGCTTTGATGCATTGTGAGTTATTTGATAAATTTCCAACGAAATAGTGCTAAATTGCATTGTACCGGGACATACTAATGTATATAACAACTTAGACTTTCACATTAAAAATATGATGCAAGGCAGGACCGTGTCAACAGAGTAGCTTAGTAGCTCTGCTTATGAACTGTTTTCCTCCAATTAAAATCAATATTTCTCATAGCTATATTTTTTCCAGAATAAAAATTCATTTTTCTCTCATATCAGGGGGATATGAGGGGGGGGGAAGCACGGTAATTCGAAAATACTACTGGCTTTCTACTGATACAAAGCTTAATGCTAAATCCTGAATTATCCCTTTAAAATAAAATAATTAAATATTGTCTCCCCCTTTTCCATGCACCCCCGTCTCTTTCTAGTATTCTTTCCCGTTTCTCTCTCTCTCTCTCTCTCTTTTGCTCACATCCCCTCCATCCCAATTTATGGGGTTTGATGTCTTCAAATAAGGCTTGATAAAAAGGTCTGAGCAAAGCAATGGGAGCAGCCTGTAGCTATTACCTTTGTCTGGTTCTCTTTGCAGATTCACTCAGTGCCTCGGGAAGGACCTCTGTGCTTTAATGAGGATCATGGGCCGCAAAGTAGTGCAGGCAGAACAGTCCTGTCTCCTTCCATTACAGCAGAACTAGAGCGACGGGTCCAAATCTACACGTCTGGGGGTTCACATGTTTTGTTTTGTTTTATAATTAATGATTTATCATTGAGGCAAAAGGAGAGATTAAATAGATAATTACATTTCATGTAAACTAGGAAAACTATCATTTAGGCTACTAAATAAAGAAATTAAAGAAAATGTATCACCTTATTGCTTCTGGCTGGCTCCAGATGGGCTTTGTAGATTAACTAGGGCTCCTGACTGTGACTAAAAGGATCAAATTATTAAATGTGTGAAAATAATTAAACTTTTTAGCGCATTCAGGAAAACTTTGTGTGCATCCGTAGGCCTATGCAGTTTATAGAGATGAGCTCTATACAGTACGTTAGAGAGTTTGAGCTAGTGTGTCCTGTCCATATCTTCAAACAAAACACAATGTGATGTTTAATTTGTGGTTCGTTTTAATGAGTCAGCGAAAAAGATTCAAGCAGCCTCATTAGTTAGAGGCGCGGCTTGCATCAGACTCACACTGCCAGTGAAACATCAGAGCCGTTAATGAGTTCACTACTGAGTTGACTCCCTGAACTGTGAGTCATTTTTACACAATACTGCAATTAGGTTTGAGAGATTTAAATAAGTTCTTACACTGAATGTGCACAATGAGCAATTAAACATAAATATTTTGAGTTTTGCTGTCGAAAATAGTTTTAAAAACAATTATTTGTACAAAAATGTGTACTTTGATCTTTAACTTTGCATATGTACATTTTCGTGGAATGTGTCTTAAATGAATGTTTGCCTTCAATGCAGAAAAGCTTCTGTGTAATATTCTATTCTGCATAGAATGACACCTTCAGCAAAGAAGAAAAAAAGCTGCAATTCTCAGTGTTTGTCCTGTCTCCTCTGTTGATATATGAGATAAAGATATGCTATTGACATGCCTGTAGTTCTGTGTGACAGACTGAGGGTCCGTCTGAAGCGTACAGCAGTGTCATGATAGGACAAACACAGCCACTAGAGCGACCTGTTTATTTCTCTGTGAAATACGCATTCTGCTTATTGTTTATAGCCATTAATCAAATTAGTGCACAGCTGATACCAGAGGGAAGAGGAGGATGTGCATGTGTTATAATTAGGAAAGATTACTCTCACTCATTCACGGTTTTACAAAAAAAAAAAGAGAAAAAAAGATTCAGAACAATGAGCAAACAGGATTTATCTAGGCAGGGCAAAAACAAACTGTGGTAATACCAATTGTGAAAAGTTTAATAGGTTTAATAATTATCACTGTAAATGTAAAAGAATCACATTCTTACCTTTGACTGCGTGGTGATGCTGAAGGTGTTATTGAATTATGACAGGGCCCCGTCCACCCAACTGCGTTTCCGTTTAAAAATGTATAATTAAAACGAATACGATCTCCGTCCACACCTGCGTTTTATCTGCGTATTAGAATTGATCTACCTCCACATTAAAATGACTGAAAATGCCGATCACGTGACTATTCACAAACACTGGACATGCGCGTTGTAACGCAAAGTTGATGTTGCCTAGAGAGAAAAACAATAACGGTTACGTTAAGTGTTGGAGGAAATCAGGCACTAGAGACGATGGCGCACATTCACGTGTTAAAAAAAAAAAGTAACAGTTACTCAAACGCAACACTCGTCCGCATACATAGATACAGTCGGCAACGCGTCATAGTTGGGGGGCGTGGTCGGCGTGGGGGAAAGCAGCGCGACCATCCTATGTATTTGAATGACAAAAATGTCATATTGCGAGTCATTTATGCCTGCCGACCGGCAACGATACATTGCAAATTTAACTGTAATAGGTTATGATTGCCCTTATTTAATTAAAAACTGGGCCATTGACCCAACCAAATGGCCGGAGGTGTCGTTTCCAGACTATTATATCTGGTTGAATCTTCAGGTAAGACATCGCGGAAGCTACCGGCAACACAAGCCTGTAACTCAATCAACTTGCGTATAAGTTACTATAAGTCCATAAAACCATGTCACTTACCAATTGTACGTATGCTTCACTCCAAACTATTAATCCTTTTGTAAAACGGTGATCAAAGTAGTCGCTACGAAGTTGCAGAGGGACTTTGCTGACAGTTATCCGAATTCTCACAGACTGCAGTCTGATAACCTTCAGCTGATAACGCTAATAACATCCCTTATGAAAAACAACTAAAGGAATCTTGTAGTATTTTAGGACAAACTATTATAGTAACGTTAATCCTATAGGAATACTATAGTATTTTGGGACATAGCCTAGAAGTATAGGTATTAATGAACATCACAGAAGTATTATACACTACTATAGAATACTAATAGCCATAGGATCACTATAGTTCTTTTTCGTAAGGGACGTAACGTCAGACAAATCTGGCCCACTGCCTAATACGAGTTAAACATCTACTACTATATCACACAGGGACCTCTACTCACACAGTAATCTAATAAGATATGATTAATTTTGCCATTTTGTCCTCCTATCCGGTTCTGCATGTATGTAAGAAAGGCTGTAGAACTTCAATTTGTAATTTGTTAGTTTATTGGTGGTACAGAAAACGACACCGCAACCCTTCGGCATGATTGTCCCATGTATTTCAATGAGCGCCAAGGCAATGATTTCCCCCACGGGCTAAATTCACACCACGTGACGGGGCGTTCCCGGGGGCGTTCCCAGACCAACCGACTGTATCTATGGAGATCGAGCGGGAAAAGTATAGGCTACAAAACAAAAGTCACACTACAAGAAGGAAAATAAAAGAAAGAATACAAAAGTCAGCAGAGTAGTTATCTCTCCTCCTCCCCCGTCAAATCTAACTGACTCACCGCACATGTCATGTGCAGTTCATTACATTATTAACATAAAATCACAAAGTGACGTTACAGCGCGCCGGTGTAAACGTTGGCTGACGAATCAGGGAAGGACCCGTCCTGACTGATGACACCCAATCATAGAGCCCAGCGTGAGCCTCTGCGTCATCATTTCTAAAGTCCTCCGGTTTGTCCTGTCTTCACTAAAACGCAAAACGGAGCTGCATTTCTAAACTTCTCCGTTTTAGGTCTTCGTCTTTTGAGTTTTAGTCTGGACGGGAGGTGCGAATGTAGCAAAGGTCTCCGTTTTTAAACGAAAATGCAGTAGGAAGGGGCCTCAGTCTAAACCTTGAAGAAAATCATAATTAAATTAATTATTTCAGTCATGGAACTCATAGAGGGCTCATAGTACATGCAATCTGCAAGCAATCACATCATTACTGCAAAGCCCAAGCTGATTGGCGTCTGCTGATCCCGATAATATTACTTGCTCAACATTTAAATATTCTGGTACAGTGTTTGCTGTAGTCCTGCAGCGTGCTATCAGTTCCTCTGAAACCCTCCACTTCCCCAGCTCCACCTGCCTGCTATGGGGATTTACATCTGCTATTAGCTATATTATAGCTATTTATGCAACGGCAGCATGTCTTACATGCTAACAGCAACATGTATGTGTATCTAGCATTAGCAAGTCCATGCTCTGCAGCATAACAGATCCACTCTGCAAAAGCCAAATGTGTTAACATTGGTGTATTCAATAACATGCTAAAACTATTCAGTTGTCATGGTTGAGAACTGACACAATTACAAACATTGCAAAGTTCTATACCTAAAATGCATTTTGAGTTATCTGAGTAATCCAAAAAATAGCCATGATTTTTTTTTTTATAAATAATAAATCCTAAACCAACATGGATATACCTGCCATTTTTGCATTTTCCTTCTTATTGTTATAATTTTATCAAACTTTTTTTTCATTGTGTGTAAATCTGTTATTTAATGTTACCAATGCTTTGATAATACATTTTCTACCATACCAATAAAGCCACTTGAATCTATAGGAGCTTGCTGGACACCCTCATAACATGAACCAAATGTTCTCAGTTGACGATGGTTCTGGTTCTAAGAGGAAAATGTTTAAAATGTACAGTATTCCTGTCTGAGACTGAATCTTTCTCTGACTCAGTCACATAAGTCAGGCTCATGTTTGAAGTGAGTATATTTTGAGTTTTGAGTGGTTCTCTGTTTCAAACCAGACATCACACAGTCCTGCCCTGAGGAAAACTAACAAAGCAACTGCCAAGACAACAGACTTTTCAGATACACACACAAACAATACAAAACATTACACACATATACCTTTGCACTCAAAAAGAGGTCAAGAAAAAGGAGAAACAGATACTAATAGTGGTTTCCTTTGAGCACTGAGGGAAACATGTCTCATCTTGGATTTCATATGTAAATGTTAAACGCAAGGTGGGTTTTTTTGCCTATAAAGTGTTAAAATACATTCTGGTGTTTATTTATGTGGTGTGATCCAATGCAGATTTGGATCACAGAAAAAAAATCTAAATATCTAGTATCTAGCATTAAGTAAATAAGAAAAAAAAATAGTATAGTGTACCCCTTAAACATACAAACACTTAAAAATAAACTTGGCCTTAGAGTAATTTGAAATGGCCTTAAAGTAGAAAGCAAACAAATAAGCAGGCTTTTTACAGGCACAAAAAAAAAGTTTAGAGTTTAGGTATCAGTATATTCTTAATCGGCCTTCGATACACCAGCCTATGCAGTGTTATTTTCTATTTACTGATGGTTAGATATGTGTGGCATTATCTTCCATAAGACCTTGAGAGGAGACTATAAATATCCCTAACTGAACTCTTGTGCATCTGGCTGTGCTCTTTTGTTTTTATTTGTGTGTGAATTCCATAGAGTCCAGAAGAAGCAGTGCTCATGCTAAAAGCCACTTGATTAATCTGAACCTCGATTGCCCCCCGGGGCGCAGTATGACCAGAAGCATCTGTCCTGTGTTCGACATGGCATATTATTCCAAATGCAGATCCCTGTTTATCTTTCAACAAACCTAAAATGATTTCTTAAGTCCCGTACAAGAGAATGAGGTGCATTCAACTAAAACCTGAGTCATCTGGCTCATGTCTCATCTCTGTTTCAATCCCGCTGTGTTCCTGTTATGATGGAAGGGCAAGGTCACATAGAACTGCCGATTCAGATAGCAGGTCACAACTACTCTATTTACACAACAGTTGCAACACTCTAATGCTTGCATGTGTTTGTGTTTGTGTATGAATGCATGTATGTTCAGATTGTCCTTATTTGTCTGTGTTGTTGCATCATTGCATTTTTATGTATGCACAGCTGTGAATTTGTTTACCTTGCTATACTTCATGGACAAATTTGTGCCCAGAAGTTAGGTAAATATGATAAAAACT
This sequence comes from Pimephales promelas, assembly GCF_016745375.1. The sequence goes on from NW_024121222.1 coordinate 6,959,821, forward strand.
CTTTGGGGATCTCCTCATTTGTAAAAATGAACAATTACATAAATTCATGTATTCTTTCATACTAAAAATGCAGTTTTTGCAGGAGTATAGGGTTAGGGTGAGTCTGTACTGTAGTAATTAGATTTAGCCATATTAAGTCTATGATGTATCCAAATTTAGATAGCAAGTAAATGTGTGAGTAAAGTAGGTCTGTATATGCTACTGCATGAATCTCACAGGACTTTTGCTGGTGTGATTATGTTTCTAATCGTACAACATGCCTGCAGGCACTTGTCTATGTATGCTTCACAGATACTTGTTTATGAACATTCCCCATATGTGTTTGTTTGTGTGTGTGTGTGTGTCTATACTCGGTGTGTGCATCCCGGTGAGGAACATGGCCGTCCTGGTTTCCTGCTGCAGGCCTGGCTGCATTGATTGGAGCAGAAAGTGCTGATACGGCAGAGCAGCTCAAAGTACAACTCGCCCTGACCCACTGATGCTGAAAACATGCACAGAAGACAGACCAACATTTACAACACTTTACTTACTCCAGCATCCTTCTCTCTCTTGGTGTACTGCATTGCACTGCAATGCACATTTGAGCAGTGTTGCTTTAACCTCATCAGCAAACTCCTCTACACGACACTAAACTGAATTGAACTGTTCAACGAACAGAACTGGATTAATTTGAACAAAACTCAACTAAGCAACTGATTTGAAGAAACTGAATGCAACTATAGCCAACCAAAGCAGAGCTAAATTCATCCGAACCTTAATGAACTGAATTTGATTATCTGAATAAAATAGAACAAAACATCTATTTGTGAGGGGGAAATCACACTGTGATTTAAAGGAGTAGTTCACGTTTAAAAAAAAAACTGTTCAAAGGGCTTTAAACGATTCCAGACAACGAATAAGGGTCTTATCAAGCGAAACGATCGCTCATTTAAAAAAAATAAAAATAACAAAGTTTAAGTTTTATAAGCTCAAATGCTCGCCTTGCTCTGTTCTGTGATGCGCGTTCATGACTCTCCTGTTCGAACGTGTTTATCAAAATGAACAAATCTTTTTTCGAACGAAATGAATGAATTGACTTGGAAAAAGATTCGTTCATTTTGATGAATGAGTTGGAACAGGAGAGTCACGAACGAACGTGCATCACAAAACAGAGCAAGGCGTCCATTTGAGCTTATAAAATTTAAACTTTTTAGTTTTAAATGAGCGATCGTTCCGCATAGAATTTCATGACTAATACAGTCTCATCCCAAAAAGTCATATAACTGACGTCTTGGGACGTCTTTTGACCATACGTCAATATCCGCCTTTTTAGGGCCCCCTTAAACGTCGGTAGATGGCGATCCCGGGCCGTCATACAACTGACGCTTTACCTTTAACGTCAGTTAGGTGACGGGTTAGGTTTAGGGTTAGGTTTAGGTCTGGGGTAGAGTTAGGATCCCATAACCTCATCTACCGACGTTTAAGGGGGCCCTAAAAAGGCGAATATTGACGTATGGTCAAAAGACGTCCCAAAACGTCAGTTATATGACGTCTTGGGATGAGACATGACAGAACCTATAGAGTTATCTGAACAGAACTAAATTAATTTAACTAATTTGAATAAAAAAAGAACACATTTTGATTCAATCAGATTTATAAAGGGCAGAACTGAAAAAAAAAATTTGAAAATTGAATGAATAGAACAGAATAACTGAATTGGGCTGTGTTTCCCAAAAGCACTGTAAGCCTAATTAGTTTGTAAAAACCATTAGCACCAGTGGTCTCTATGCGATTTACTTATTTATTTCTTAAGATCCCATTGAGATATACCATTCTCTTCCTCAAGGGAGACCTGGCCAAGACGGCAGCACAGAGTTTCACACAAAAAAACAAGGACAAAATACAAATAAAATATATGTGAAATGCAGCCCTGACCAAGTCAGCTGAACTTAACAATATGAAAATAACAATTTAACTAAACTGAATTGAATTGATATACACTGTAAAAAGTAATTGCTGATTCTACTTAAGAAAAACTAGTGAATTTAACTTACTTTAGAAACTTAGTTGATTTAACTTGATTACACTGTGTACTGTGAACTTTTAGGTGGATGCAATAGTCAAACTAAACAAATCTAGTACATTGTACTTAAGATTGGTAAGTGTATTGTACTAAAGGCATTTTCACACTGTTGCAAATTTCTGGAGCACAGAATTTGGATAGTAATAATAATAATAATAGTGAAATTAACAACATTTTTAGTAAATACCATACAATTAGTTTGAAAATAGTTAATAGGTTAATATATAGTTAATAGGTTCTAAATCTTTTTTTCCTGCACGCTTAAAAAAATAACTGGGAAGATAAAAAGCAAGCCCATCGGCTGCTACTTCACAGTCCTTTATATTTTTAGTTACAAAGCTTTATATATTTACTTTGGTTATTAAGTTTCAGCATAAGACGAAACAACTCGGTTATTTTTTTTTCAACTCGCGCATGCGCATTTGCGCAATTGGACGGTTGAACTTGAGGAAGACGTCCAGACGAGACGAGATCGACGAGGGACTTCAGCTCGTGTTCGGGAATGGATGCGGCAGCAAAACTAGGTATGCTAGCCTCTTGAACAACTATTTATCAACTTTAATGTCATTGTATAGCTTAAAAACAGAATTTATTTTGCTCATTGTGCAGTAAGAGGAAAAGACACACTGAAGTAACGTTAGTTTTATGTCGAATGAGACCAGTTGAGACAAGCGGCATAAATTACTAGATTAAAAAACGATTTTTACTGAACACGTGTTTTATATTAGTTACAGTTTGTATGCTGTGTTAATCGTTTAAGTTTGGGGTTTATCTAAAATGTAAAAACCCTGGCTGTGCGGCCTAGATAACTTAGCAGCTAACGTAACTTTCCTTCTTTCTAGAAAGTTCAATGCTCACGTGTCGTTCAAATGAAAATTAATTACATGACGCATTAATTAAGAAGTGTAACTAACAAGCAGTTATTACCTTATTTTGTCTTTATTTTGTGACAGATTCGCTCAACGTTTCATCAATAAATTCAAGGCTAAATCATATTGGCTCCAAACTTAAGATTCTGCAGCAGATTCAAAATGACGTAAGCTCATCGACATATTATCACAATTAACGTTATGTCTCGATTGCAAAACATATGTTGCTTTTACTGTTGTTTTTTGCTCTGACATTTTGCTAGTATCGAGTGCTATTCAATATACATTTTTATAACTTTGCAGAAATCTAATATCAATGCGGAACGAACATCGTTCTTCATCATGGCCTACCACTACTTTTCGAGGAGGACCACAATGATTTTTACAAGACATCTTTTGTAAGTATTTTCATCACTGATGTGATTCTTGTTTAACAGTCTAACTGTTCTTCAAACAGTTGATATCTGGCAAGAAGAAAGGCATGAAAAACTGTCAGGACAGTGAAACAAAGTAAGGGTTGGAGAAAAGAAAGTGAAAGATAAATTAAGAGTTTAGAAGAAAAAAGACAGTTAGAAGATACATTTTATATTAGTTTTAATTTATATAACCGGCCATCAGTTTTATTTGTCTTTTCATGCAGTGGTTTGATGAATGTTTTTCCCCCTGGATTCACTGCTGTGTCCTCTTTGAAAAGGCCTTTACATTTAGACACAAAGGGTTATTAATTTAGTTTCATATTTTAATGACTATGTGCTCTTAAAGGGATAGATCACCCAAAATGAAATGATGTTGTTATTTACTCACTCTTATGTTATTGCAAACCTGTTTGAGCTTCTTTCTTATATTGAACACAAAATAATATATTTTGAAGAAGTTCGGTAATCAAACAGTTGAGATTAGCCATTGAGTTCCATAGTTTTTTTTTCCCACTATGGAAGTCAATGGCTATTCTCAACAGTCTGGTTACCAACATTCATCAAAATATCTTCTTTTCAGTTCAGCAGATGAAAAAAAAACCTCATACAGGTTTATAACAACTTGAGGGTGAGTAAATTAAGACAAGATTTTAATTTTTGAGTGGACTATCCCTTTATAGTAACACTCCACCATTTTGTTCCACATTAAACTATGTTATTCCCTTAACAAAGACGAGTTGATGAATACCTCTCTATGAATACCTCTCTCGTCTCAGTGCCTGCACTCAATCGCTCTGGTGCATGGAGAAACATTGTTAGCACTTAGCTTAGCCCAGTTCATTCATTAGGATGCAAATTGAGATGAAGTTAGAAGTGACCAAACACCGCCATATTTTATTTTGTGTCGCCATACTTGGCCGTGTAACCACATTTGAATAGAGAAAATGTGGAGAGGTTTGGTCGCTTCTCTGTTTAAATAAACTGGGCTAAGCTAAGTGTTAAAGTGTCTCTGCACGCCAGAGCCATTGAGTGCACGCACTGAGACGACAGAGGTATGTATGAACTCGTCTTAGTAAAGAGAGTAACATAGTTTAATATGAAAAAATAGTGGAGTGTTCCGTTAAAATATGTCTTGTTCTATTACCTAATTTTTGTTATATGCTATTCCCATTTTTAGGACTGTGATGACAATGAAGATATTTCCAACATTGAAATGTATTCTGACAGTGATTACCGAATCGTCTGCAACCGCTGCCATACCCTACTCCCTGCATCTTGATGCCACAACAACGGCAATTATTCTGGAAGGTACAGTGGTTGTGGATGATCTTGAAAATCTTCCACAAGCAATGAGCTGCCTTTAAAGGAACACTCCACCATTTTTTTTACATTAAACTATTTTATTCCCTTAACTAAGACAAGTTGTTACATACCTCTCTCGTTTCAGTGCGTCGTACACTTAATTTCTCTGACGTGCAGCGAAACTTTGATAGCCCTTAACTAGCCCTGTTCATTCATTAGGATCCAAGCAGTGAAGCTACCAAACACCTCCACATTTTCCCTGTTTAAATACAGCTACACGAGTAGTTATACGACCAAGTATGGTGACAAAATAAAATGTGCCGCTTTTCTAAGCGTGTAAAGTGGAGAACTACAATGTATGGCGGAATAGCACTTGAGAGCGCTTCGACTTGGCACAGTAATATCATCACTACTGATGATGAGAGGATTTTTTTAGGAATGATGATATTACTGCGCCAAGTCGAAGTGCTCTCAAGTGCTATTCCGCCATACATTATAGTTATCCATTTTACACTGGTGTAATCATACACCATTCTCGGTCATGTAATTACTTACCAACGTGTAACTGTATTTAAATAGGGAAAACGTGGAGGTGTTTGGTCGCTTCTAACTTCATCTCTTTTTGGATCCTAATGAATAAACTGTGCTAAGCTAAGTGCTATCAATGTGTCGCTAAAGCGATTGAGTGCACGCACTGAGACGTGAGAGGTATGTATCAACTCGTCTTTGTGAGGAAATAACATAGTTTAAAGGGATAGTTCACTTTGAAATTAATTTTTGATATGTTTTATCTTACCTCAAGGGCATCCAAGATGTAGGTGTCTTTGTTTCCACAGTATTTTCAATTTTTACATTTTTCGGTCAAACCTTTCTTGTCTGTCAGTCATACAATGGATGTTTAGGGGGTCCACGTCAAAAAGCATGCACAGAGAAGTCAAAATTAAACATGATTTAATGACTTGTAAATGTAAGTACACATTGATGGCCTAAGACAAGAAACGAGCGGTTTGTGAGAAAACTAACAGTATTTATATCGTTTTTACCTCTTGTTAACAGCCATGTTCAACTGATCTGGATCAGATGTCCAACTGAACCGAACTGAACCATGTCCAACGTTCCGCTGAAAGTGATCTCGCGCGCGTCTAAGTCACTCATTGTTTACACGGAGATTTCGGAAGTTTTACCTTTCACTGTGAAGATCTAAACATATTTAGATATACAGGAAATCGCAATAAAAAATGATTTCGATATATCTAAATATGTTTAGTGAACGGTAAATCTCTGTGTAAACAATGCGTGACGTAGACGCGCGAGATCACTTCTTGCAGAACGTTGGACATGGTTCAATACGGTTCAGTTGGACATCTGATCCGGATCAGCTGGACATGGCTGTTAACAAGAGGTAAAAACGATATAAATACTGTTCGTTTCCTCACACAAACCGCTCGTTTCGTGTCTTAGGCCATCAATGTGTACTTACATTTACGAGTCATTAAATCATGTTTAATTTTGACTTCTCTGTGCATGCTCTTTGTGGTGGTGACCATAGACCTGCATTATGTGACTGACAGACAAGAACGCTTTGACCTAAAAATATCAAAATTGAAACCACTGCGGAAACAAAGACTCCTACATCTTGGATGCCCTTGAAGTAAGATACAACATATCAAAAATTAATTTCAAAGTGAACTATCCCCTTAATATGAAATAAAACAGTGGAGTGTTCATTTAAGAGAACTCTAAAGAAAATTGTTCAGTACTGTTTTATAGATACTTCACTGTTTTTCAATTGTTGAAAAGAAAAAAAATCCTTATTTAAAAGGATGTTACTTGTTTGGTTTTGGAATAGTTTTATAAGAAGAGAATTTTAAAGAGAACTGTAGTAGGAAAGGAATTCTGTACCAAACTGTGTGACTTGCATGCTCTGCTTTCAACCACTTTGTAAAGATGTTAAAAACAAAGAAACATTGTTTTTATTGTCTTTAGTACTTTGTTTTTTTTCTTGAGTGCATTATGTGCTTTATTTCTAAAATGTTGTTGGCGGGCCAGTAATGTTTTAACATATTGTTGTTGAACAAATAAACATTCTAGTGGTTTGCCAAATGTGTTGTCTTTCTTTGTATTCTCAACTCAGAATTTTGAGTACAATTTGCTTGAGAAATTTAAGGCAATCAGTTTCCACACATTCCTCTAGTAAGTAGAACAAGCAGACATGTTAAATTAACTGTTTTGTGTAAGTTCTGCTTACAAATCTCAACTTAAATCTGTAAGTTGCCTTAACTTGAGATTATTAAGTTACCTGTACTCAAGTTTTATGGTAACCTCTACAAATACACAAGTTAACTCTACAAAGAAGTAGAGAGTAGTATCAACTCAAAAATGATGACCTAATTTGCTTGAAAATTTTGAGGCAATCAGTTTCCACAGCTTTTCCTAGTAAAGTCAACTTATTACTTTTTACAGTGTACCAAACAAAACACAACATTTCTCAAAAGCATCATAATAAACTGTGGAAACCATGGTGCCAATGCAAACAGAACTGCTATCGGAAGGCAACATACAGTAAGTAATGAGAGACAGGAGAGAGAGGCAAATGCTACATTTTCAAATAAGATGAAGACAATTGAGCAGCGGTGATCAAGCGGCAGAGCTGTGTTTAGCAGCACACGGTCTTCAAGAGTTTAGGTCTTAGTTCAGGTCTCCACTGTCTCTGTTACAGCCTAATTCAAAAAGGACAAACAGAACAGCTTCAAATTATTCCAGCAGTGTCCTCTCTCTCTCTCTCTCTCTCTCTCTCTCTCTCTATCTCTCTATCTCTCTATCTCTCTATCTCTCTATCTCTATCTCTATCTCTATCTCTATCTCTCTCTCTCTCATACTGCATGTCTGTAAAGAAGGGTGTAATTTATAACCTCTCTCTTGGCTCTTCGTCTTGAGGTTATTGTGCTATATTTAATGCCTGTGTAATGATGAAGGCAGGTAGTCTAATCTTGGGTGAGAAAATGCCCTGGAGAGAGAAGAGGAACTGAAAGAGAGAATGAGATGGAGACAAAAAGGCAAAGATGAGGAGGAAGAGAGGGTCTGTAAAGAAAACAGATTGTAGCGTTAAGGATGAAGATCATTCCTGCCTAATACAAACATTGAAATATATATAAAGAATATAATCACATTATTATATGGTGTGTCACTACAAAACATTTCCAGTAGACCCAGTGTACTTTAAAACTGTTTGGCTTGACAAGTAATTGATGATACTATTTAATTATGCAATTATAATATTTATCTGGCATTAAATTAAAATGCACAATAAACTATATATATATATATATATATATAAATGTTATTACATTTTTACAACAACTGTTAAATATTAAATACACCAATTTTTGATATGTTCAAATCTGCAGTTTTCAACAATTACAAAAGCTGTTGGCAAAATGTAGAAGACTGCAGTACTCATAATACAATGTGCTGTAGTGGATTCAATGGATTTATTAATCTCAGAGGGAGATACAAGCAGCAAATCAACACTGACTGATGTTCAGATTCAGGTCAGCTACATTGCTCATTGTTCCCACAAGCCTTCACCTCCAGTATTGTATTGTCACTGTTGAAAAGTGTTATACTCTGCTCCTGGAACAGTTTGGATGCTCTGCTTAATCTACAGTCTAAATCTCAGCTTTTGCTTAGTCTGTTGCTGGGTAGGCTGATCCTACATCAGTGATGTAAAAGTATCATGTAACAAGATCTGAGCTCTCCTTGAGGACATCAGTCGGTTTTCAGTCTATAGGATCGGTCTAAATCCCATTGCTGAGGGAGAGAGGAGAAAAAAAAGATGTGCATGCATGAGATAAAAAAAGGAAAATTCTGTCATTATTTACTCACCCTAATGATGACTAAGCTGTGTGCTATTTATAATTCCATTGAAAAAATACAAGAAAAGAAGTAACTGAGAGATAGAGAGAAAGAATAAGAGAGAGAAGCAAGAAAGAAAAGAGTTAGAGATGTGAGATTGAACAGCCAAACAATAGAGCCACAGGCGTGGAGACACCAGAGCGTCCAAATCCCATTGACTGTTCAGATGCCCTGTGCTCACTCTCTCTCTCTCCCATACACACAAAGACACAAGCGTTATCTCTTAGAGGACACACGTTGTAAGTTTATACTCACACTAAGAGTCTCAAAACAGCCTCTGGCTACCACTCACATGTGGATTTAGTCAAATTTCTGTCAACAACCAAATCTTGATCCTTTTCACTCACAGGCAGTTTGTGAGATAGCCTGCGTTTCATAATGGGAATGATAAAGGAAAGCCATGGAGAAGTGCTCAAAACACCTGGGGATGTTTATAAGAAGGTTTAGCTGGTGATATTCAGCAAAACTTACATGATGAAGGTGGCTAAATAACTGGCTGGCTAAATGAAAGGGAACATATTATGCTTCTTTTTTTTTCAACTTTAGTGTGTAATGTTGCTTTTTGTACTTGACAAAGGTCTGCAAAGTTATAAAGCACAAAATCCACTCCAAAGGGAAGTGTTTACTATTTTAGTAAGCACTGCTTCTAAACCGTCTGAAATACCAACACATTCTCATCCTTTGCCGTCACATAGGTGACGCCATAAGACATTTCGTCGAAATACTACGCACATGGCACCCTTTAGCGTCAATTTAAAACGCACTGTTATGGGTAGGTTTAAGTCTGGGGTAGGGTCTGCGTCTCATATTGACGCTGGATGCCAGTCACCTATATGACGCCTTGGGTTCTGCGTGTTATATTGATGCTAAAGGGTGCCATGTGCGTAGTATTTCAACGAAATGTCCAATGCATTCTCACCCCAAGGCGTCACCTTTGACCATGCTTCAATATTTGACGTTTTAGGTGCCCTTTAGCGTCAGTTACATGACGCGATACTACGGCGTCATCTAACTGACGCTAAAGGAAAGCGTGTTTTTTATTAGGTTTAGGTGTGGGGTGGGGGTAGGTTACACGCGATCCTAGGGCGTCATCTAACTGATGCTAAAGGGCGCCTAAAGCGTCAGATATTGAAGCATGGTCAAAATGCTTCCCAAGGCGTCAGTTAGGTGACGCCTTGGGGGTGAGAATGGGCTGAAATGTCATGGCGTCACCTATATGACGTCAAAGGATGAGAATGGGCTCGAAATACCTTGATTGTAGTCTTGAGTTTTTTTTTCGGGTAAGTACACATCACAAAATTCCTCATTTCAGTTCAGTACCTTGATCAACTATAACCATGGGGCAAAATATATTTAAACAGATTTGGCTTGCTGTCCATGGTTAAAAGTTTGCTCTTAAATCAAGATCGAACCTTTCTTCGATTGGTCCAGCCGACCAATCAGAGCACATTGCATTCAAGCATGAAAACATCTATTAGCCAGTAATAGTCAGTTAAGTGACGCCTTGGGGGTGAGAATGGGCTGCAAAACAAAATCCAGACTTTGTCAAATATGTGGCCTCTTTAAGAAATTCTGGGAACTACCCTGCTAGAAAATCCAATTTAAGCTAGTTTCTAGTTCATCCAAGCATACATTAGCTGGTGGTAAACAATTGTCTTACAGTATCACCTTAAGGTGGTCAAGCTGTTTTAGTATATGTTCAACCATCTAATGAGGAGCTTGGGCCAGCTAATGACCAGGTAGAAAATCTAGAAAGCTGCCATGTTCCATAACATAGCTACCAGTTTAAACTGGACTTTCACAGTCAATCCCAGGTTACAAAATGTTTTGACTGAATTTAACGCATTGGGTCATTTTTTAAAATGTACTTTTAATTACCTGAATATTCTTCTTCAAAGAGTGCCTAAAAATGCATTTTCATAATACATCTTAGGCTTCACCATGACAAAAGCTGAAAGGTTTTCCCTTTTGCCTCCATAGGGACATTTTTATCACTTTGCCTGTGTTAATGCTAACTGCATAAAAACACAGGTCTGTATTTTTATTGTAATTTTACTATTTCACCACACCACTATTTCCTTAAAAACAATTTTTTTTTTTTTTTGCACAAGGTACACAAAATACTCCCACTCAGCGCCTTTAGGACAACAATGGCCCCATTGAAACCCATTAAAACTGCATTTTTCCCAGGGCCATTTAACTATAAAATGATCCAATCTTTGTTAAGAGGCTTTCATTCTGTTGGCAAGGCTTCAAAAATTACATTTTTACTTTTTTTTAATCAGATGATGCCATTTTTTCAGGTTTGGTCTATAAAGCAAATTCTCGAGTTATTATTGTTTTCTGCTTTGGCACATTATACAGCCAGTAGGATCAATTATGCAACGATATTTGTGTGGGTGTGTTGGTATGGATGTCAGAGTGTGGTTGGTATGTGTGTTTTTAAAAACATATATGCGTGTGCATGTGTGTGTTTGTAATTTTGAGAGAGGAAAGACTCAGTTGCAAAACTAAGTTGGAGTTTTGCTGGCAACTAATTGGGAAAATCTAATACTGCGCCCAAACAAAATCTTACTGAAATCTCATTTTTTGAGACATCAATCTCAAATTTGGAACACAACTTTATATTAATGACTTTGATTTTACAGCCGTTTTTTAGTTCAACTTGTTTTATAAAATATAAAATCATATAAACCTGAATAACTTTTTTTTTTTGGATTTACTTTGGATTCATTCTTAACTTCAGCAATAATCTGCCATGGGTCTTCTTTAAAATGATACCAAACTTAAGTCTGTGCTCATAAGTTAATGTTATGACAGTTGTTTTTTTTCCCTCTGGAGCTATGTGTAACTTTTTTTTTAAAATGAGGCACAAGGGTTAAACATTTAACCTCATGCTAATGTGAATTTCTGCTGTTCGAGTCCAAAATGCTACTTTTGTGTCCATTGGAAAAAGTAAACAATGTAATAAACGCTAATTACCAGTTTAGACCAGCTAGAATCCAGCTCCCATAAAACACAGCCCCTAGTTTAAGTTAGACATTCAGTTGGTTTACCTCACCGTAAATTCATCTGTTGATTGAATACAACAAGTGGTTAGATCTTTTTTTTTTATTAAACAAATGTTTTTAATCAATTGAATTCTGTTCAAACAGTGTATAATTATGTATTTTCAAGCTGAATCTCAGCCCTGCATGAATAATCACAGTGGACACACGGCAGACACACTCACAGCACTTCACAATGCTCTCAGTCCAATACGCTGGAGTGTGCTCTATTTAAAACGGCGAGAGTCAGTGTAAAAATGGACCTGCAGTGAGAAGAGATGCACGTTCCTGTAGCTGAGGAGAATAAATAGGTCTTAGTCATTCTAAAGCCTCGCTAATGCAGCATCTCTGCCTCTTGCAACCACTGACTCACGCACATCAAAGGCTGTTGTGGGGCATTGCTCCGCCTTCTCGCCTGCTGAATATGCATGATGTGTTAATTCCTCAGCCACGTTAAATGAAAGGTTGAAACAAAAGCATACGCCCGGCCTATATTTGCGCACAAGTTCATCGCAGAAAGGCTGCACTAGCATACACTTTGGGAAACACTAAATTACACTGACTAAGTGCTTAGGCATGAGTAAAAATGGATTAAAACTTTACTTTGAAGTCCTTATGTTACCAGCTTACATTACTGCAACAGGCACAGATGACAAAGCAGCAATAATCAGAACATTATGGCTCTTCAGAAATGCTCCTTCAAGCCTAATATTAGACAACGATTGCACACAAGCACTTGGCCTATACACACTAATGGGCAGAAGCATTGTTCGGGCACAATTAAGGAACTGAACCGTCCCTCTCATACAGATATTCAAAAGGAGCCATTAAAAATGTACTGACTGTTCAGGCTAGAACACGCTTTCTCAGCTGCATGTCATCCAAACTGGGTCAACTTCCCTCCCTCCTCCATCGTTTTCTCTCTCTCTTTCTTTCTCCATCCTTCCCACCATTTCTCTCTCCATCTCACCCTTCCTCCTCCTAGAGACCTGAAAGCGCTATTCTCTGCCTGGGAATATTTGCCGTGCAACAGAGCAAGAGCATGCAACAAGAAACTCTTACCGCTCTCAAAATAGACACCTCAAAGATACACAGACCTCATTATGAATGACTGAAAGGCCTCATGAATTATTTGAATCTTCCACTGTCTGCCAGATAAAACGCGCACTCTAATTCTGTGTAAATAAGGATGGTTATATATATTTCTATATGCACTCTAAAAAATGCTGGGTTGTTTTAACCCAACTTTGGGTCAAATATGGACTAACCCAGCCGTTGGGTTAAATTTTTACATTACATTTTTAACCCAACATTTCGGGTTTGTCCATATTTGACCCAAAATTGGGTTAAAACAACCCAGCATTTTTTAGAGTGTGGAAACTTAAAGCATCTAATGACCTCATCGGAGAGGAATTAACTAAGGTTAAATGTGTGACCTCGTGCTAAAGTGAATTTCAAATGTTTAAAGCTTCAGGTGTGCTATTTTTACAACATTTTTGTCCACTGGAAAAATTAAACAGGTAGCATTTTAATTCACGGTCCTGTTGCCCATCGATAATAACCCTGAATCTACCCCTAAACCTAACCTTAACCCACCTTATATTACACGTAAACACGTTAATGTTTACCTATTTTAAAAGATTATTTTTAATGCAAATACAGATAAAGATGCCTTATACATTGTCTATTCTCATCTGAGGTAAGACTCTCTCAAGGGGCTGCGCAACAGCTATAAAAATCCTCTCTCTGAGCAACCGGCTGCTACTTGTAGCTACTGAAGTGTGTCTGAGAAAAGTTAGCCTGCAGACATTGCTTTTCAAGACCTCCACCTACACGGACAACAAACCCTGATGAGAGCATCAGAAGGAACAGTGTGCTTTATGTTACAGGTGTCATGGTCGCGGTGTTCGAAAAGAAAGCACACATACTGTATGTATTAGAATGCTATATAAAAGACTAAAAAGACACAAGCTGCTTGGTTATAAACGGAACTTTAGAGAAAGGAGATCGCTGGGCGGTGAAACATATCTGAATAACAGAGGATGTGTCAGACAGCTGAGGTACCGAGAACCTATATACTGTGGAGGATACATATGTCATCTATAGTACCTTGCTTTAAAGGAACTGTCAAATCTGCAGGACTGGGCAGTTGCAGAAGGGAAACATCATTGTAGGGACTTTCATTCCGCACCACTGAAACGTGAAATTCTTAACTCAAAAAACATCAAAACCTAACATCAAAGGTGTGTTTTTGCCCCTAACACAAACTACTGCAGAGTTTAAAAGAGTTTAAATTATTTCATATTATAATCTAAGCAGTATCTTAAAGCCACTAAGATGAAACAGTTAACTACAGCAACCAAAAAAACAAGATGAACACTGTAAAAAATTACCTTATTGATACAGTGATTTGAGGTCATTTCTATAACAGATAACTAAGGGGATGTTTACATGGCAATAATGTACTAATAACGAAGAAAAGATGTAACTGTGTTTTTCGCATACAGACAACAACGTTGTCAATGTTCACATGGATCAGAGAAAATGACTACAAAGTTGTATTATTCATGCCAGACCAGTAGTTGGCGATGTCACTTTGTAAAGAAACACTACGTGACTGAATACGCATTACATCACCATTTTCACAAATTCACGTTTTTGTAGTTTACACAGAGATGATGATAACAGTATCGTTTTCAGGCCCCCAAAGCAGTTGTCGAAGAAATGAACGGCCAAAAGGCATAAAAAGTTTTTTGTTTTTGTGTGAAACGAGTGGGGTCACTTTTGTGAAATTTCAGTAGTCATATAAAAGTGTAGCGATATATGAAGCACTGCTCACACAAATCACTTTCAAACAAAGCAGCTTTATTTTGACCAACGCAGCGAGACCAATTTGATCTTATAGCAAAACTTTCTGTGGAGAAATCTTTCGCCAAAATTCCAATCACATGGATTTCTATTGAAATTACTGAATTTCCAACACAATCTCACAGCAATTCTTAAATATTTTATGTTTTAGCGAATTGGTGGCTAATGCATATTAGTTTGGATGATCTCATTTGTACGTTTTTGTTCGATCTGCTTATGCTCCAGTGATGGGTCTGTTTAGAGTGTGAGGTCCTTCATGCTTTTTTAAATAATCATACGAATTCATCCGCAATTGCCACCTCGAAACATAGTTAAAGCTACACTGTGTGATTTTTACCCCCATCTAGCGGTGAAAAGGTACATGACCATCCAGTGAATATTAGTTTCTGTTCCTCTCAATTCCGATTTGGTTTTAACTCCTACGGTGGCCAATGTAGTCCAAGATTAACGTGGCTTCCAGTTCGACCTCATCCATGAGTGTTAACTCAAACGTAAACGTGAAAGCTTGAACGGGTATGTCCCTCTTTGGCTAATGTACTTTCAAGATGGAGGGGCAACATGGCGACCGACATTGGAACCCCTTACCCGTATGTATTTTCAATGGCATATTACACAATCACGAGAATACTTTATTACTTGAACGAAGTAAATATACATTAATGAGCACATATTTTTGAAAGAACTAAGTGTTTTTAGCTAAGAATAAACTAAAAGAGTTACACAGTGTAGCTTTAAATTGTCCAGTGAGATCAGGTTGAAATTTTACCAAACAAATTCACCGCCGAACAACAGTATGGTGATATGAGAAACTTTAAAGTAGTGCCGTTTCAATTGACGACGGAGAATATTCAAAAATATTAGACCACACTCATAATAATTTAATTCAAAAATGGAATTAAAATATTTTCCAAGTGCTATAAACCTTTAATAACTCTGTGAAGAACAAACTGATTTTTTTTTGTTATTTGTGCAAACAAATTCACAGCTCTAAAATCTCATTCAAAAAGATATCTTTTAAATGTGGGTATGACAGTCTCTCACAGAACTACAAGCGGGAATATTTAGGGAATAAACACAAGAAAAAGATCATCAGGGAATAGCAAAACTTGGATTGTGCGATACTCAAAGCTTAAGGTCAATTACTCAACATCAGAAGAATATTGAGAACAAGGACCACTATGCAGATTTTTAAGGCTTGAACATTCAGCAAAAAATAATAAGAATAATAATGTACAAGTGGCATTTTGCTGAGTTTTCTTATTAGCGTGTTGGCATGTACAGAAACTGGCCCGCTTGTAGTACATCAACAAACTCTTTTCATGAATACTGCTCTGAAATGTCTGTGTTTTCAAATACAAGGCTTTCTTTAATAGCCTCTGATCTAATCCATCAGTTGACACGGCACAATTTCAGCCATTGCTGATTGTAACATGGATATTGATTCTGGCTTTCCAGAATGAAAACAGTGATGTCACCAATAAGCAGTTACTTTGACTAAACCCAATCCAATCACTTCTAAAAATGTTTATTCTGAGATCAAGCTGGGTCTCAGCTGTAAAAGTAAACCTGCTTGACTTGAGAGAAAGTTATGGGGTTTGTCAGAGGACCTCGGGGAGCACCTGGAGAGTACAGCAGACACAGGAATCACTCAGGGGATGCTGTGATCCTAAAGCAGAGAGACAGGGACGAAACAGCAAACAGATCAACGTGTGCGGCCCCTCGCACAGCTGTCTCCGGTTAAATAATGGCTCCTGCTGATCCCATCCTGCTAGCACAATTACCCAGAGCTCCGGAGACCAGAGCACAGACGCTCAGAATGCTTGGATAATGATTCCCAGCAAATTGATGACACTGGTGGCCTCGTTTGCACAAGCTAGATTAACCTGAGCGGGACAGTTTGGTGCTCCTCGATGAACGAGAGCTGAGCAGATACAGGGGAACTGCAGTAAAAGCAGCACTTCATAGTGCGTGTTTGTGAAGTGGATTACATCCTAACACACTGGCAGTTTATCACCGAAAGCACAACTCAAGTGTAATGCATCCCTCACTTGAAGCAGTAAAACAAACACGTATTTATGTGGATTGTTAACATACCATGAAACCTGTTGATTCGGGTAAACAAAAGCACACGGTTTTCTTATACAGCGAAGTTTGTGTGGCGAGAATGTCACCTTAAATGAAACTCAGCACCTGTGGAAATGGTTCCCCCTGGACTTCCATTATTGCCAATCCATTGTTTCTAGTCTATCAGCGTTTGGTGCTACATTAAAAACAACCAATTGCTACTGCCGGAGTGGATGTACTGAACCGTAAATAATCATAGCAGGTTTTCACCCATCCCATCTCTTGGCCCGTGTTGCTTTGTCAGTGCGTGTGCATTGATTTTCATTCACCAAGATTAATTGGCCTCTTTAATAGACTAATTTCACAGAGGAACGGCAATAATCAGGGACAAATGAGCAACAGACTGTGTTTGTTTACTTTGCCTTTATTATGAAGTGCTTAAAATGCCTTGTGTCTTGTGCTTACATAATTTGAACATTGGCTCAAAAAGTCGCAGGACATTTTTTTTGTTTGTTTCTTGAACAGGTTTAGTGGATTCATCTACAGTAAAAAGGTTTTTCCTCTTCAAATGAGTATCTACATGAAGATCATTTCACAAACTGAGCTGTTGTTCCTCTTTCGATATATAAAAAAGGAAGATTGAGCTAGGTAACATCTACCTGAATCTAGGGTTTTTGTGCTAATTTTTAAGGATTTCTACAATGAAGTGCTTTTGAACTCAGGGACACCCAAACTGGTGAAAACAACGTGTCAGATCTGAGCTGAGCTGGGAATGCAGTGCGAGTGCATTACAGAACGGCTATGCAGATGGCACACCTTCCTATCTAACACAGTCTCATCCCAAATCGTCATATAACTGACGTTTTGGGACGTATTTTGACCATACGTCAATATCCGCCTTTTTAGGGCCCCCTTAAACGTCGGTAGATGGCGATCCCGGGCCGTCATACAACTGACGCTTTACCTTTAACGTCAGTTAGGTGACGGGTTAGGTTTAGGGTTAAGTTTAGGTATGGGGTAGAGTTAGGATCCCATAACCTCATCTACCGACGTTTAAGGGGGCCCTAAAAAGGCGAATATTAACGTATGGTCAAAAGACGTCCCAAAACGTCAGTTATATGACGATTTGGGATGAGACCGGGTTGTCCTATCACTCAAGTCCTTTTTGTCCTTGCGTGTCCCTTTAAGTTGAACCATTAAGAAAAAAAAAACATTACATGTTGAACACTTCTAGAGAATGGTTCTGAATTGCTTAGAGTGGAGTTATAGCACTTTGGGCCTACATCCTAAATCTACGTTAAATTCGAGGCAGGCAGTGCATAAGCAGAGAGCAAAGGAAGATGGTTTAGACTTATGGATTTAGTCTCACTAAACTCTACATTGGCATTTTCCCTGATGTGGCATTTTTAAATGTTTATTAAGAGTATTGGATCAAAACGTACCTGATTTAGAAAAAACTGCTATAGGTAATACTTTATTACTTTCAAAAATACCATGCATTATGATTATTGCTTTTTATATTCTTAAGAGAACCCCTAGAAATATTTCCCCCTGATACTATCTCTACATTTTGGCAAAATTATAAGCTTTGTGGTATTGGCATAGATTTCTTTTCTTTTTGCATGCAGTATGTAGGTATACAAAAAGATAATCAAAACAAACAAACAAAAAAACATTTTTTTCTTCAATTATTACCATGGATCTAAATGCTTTGGCGTGTTAATAAGACTGGTGTAACCCAAAAGGCAACATTATTCAGAAAGAAAAATGTCCAAAAAAAAAATATCACACTTTCAGTGCATCATAGAGAATCATACATCCTAGATGAAGTAATTAAAACAAACAAATAATAAATATTTTAAAAAACTAAATAAATAAATAAATAAATACCGGTTTACCTCGATTGTGAATACGTTTGGGCCACTTGCAGCAGTGTGATAATATCCACTGACAATACAAAAGAGTTTTATTTTAATGAGGAACATGGTGTCACTCAAACCTTCATTCGATGCCAGTCATAGTCAAGTGTTGCGCACGGCGTCGAGGTGAATTGTCTGAATGTCATTTAAGGACATGGTTGCTGAAGTGCATGCGAAGGTCCCATATTCCTTTAAGGTCAACTTTGCAAAAGAAACAGAAAAAAATTGATAAAATTGTGCTATTATTCGGTTTCATTTTGATTGTGAGACATAACTGGGTAAGATAGCGTAATCATCCTAACACGTGACGGGAAGGGGGGGAGTGTGCGTTTACAGACCGGAAGTCACGCCTCGACGGACGCGAGCGGCGAGAACGCGCCTTTAAAGCACGCCGACTCGTAGTGCTTGTTCAGATAGGACTTGAGTGCGAAAGTTTTGTTGCATCGCTTGCATTTGTAATGCTTAAACGCGGAGTGGGTCTGCATGTGCGCCCGCAGGTTGGAGCGGTCGGCGAACGCTTTCCCACAGTGTGCACATCCAAAGGGCTTCTCGCCCGTGTGAGAGCGCATGTGGCCCTGCAGTAGCCAAGGTCTGCTGAACGCTTTCCCACATATGTCACACTTGTGCTTGAGGTCATGGGTGAGCAGGTGCATGGCCATGGCTGGCATGGACACGTACACTTTCCCACATGTCGGGCACTTTTTGGCCATCTTGCTGTCCAGGCTCCGGTGCGTCTGTTTGTGCCTGCTCAGGTTGGAAGACGTCGCGTAGGTTTTGCCACATTCGTTGCACGTGTGCCTCTGGAGGGTCCGTGAGCTGCTGATCACCTTCCGACGGGACCTGCCATCCGTGATGAAGAAAGCGTCCACGGTGTAACCTTCGCTCACCGCATTGTCACCGTTGATGTACCCGGACGTGATCTCTGACTGCGGGCTGTCCGGTTGGTCCGAGTCAGGTGCTCCGTAGTCACTGTGGTTGCTGTCATAGATGGGTCCCGGGGAAGGTACTTTAGTGCCACCGTCACTTTCTCCATCATAAACGGCCGGGGTGATGTAGTCACTGATGTAGCCTAGCGTGGAGAGAACAAGATCTTTTATTCAATTATTCATATTCACAAGGGACTCGAGTGAGGACAATGGGGTTCGGCGGTGCAACGGCCACTTTTCCGCTCAATTTATCTCCACCTTGGCAAAAGGCGACGGGCAACCAGATTGTGCCAGTGCTGCTCTTTGAGATTCATTAAAATGTTCAACAAATTCAGCATTTCTCTTTGAAGACAATTAGACTTAATGACCATTCACTGCAGGAATTTTCAAATAGAACACATGTCAGTTTGACTTCCCATTATTCCAGAGTTATTTCAGGACAAAGCCATGGAGCTGTGAAGGATACCGCATTTACTGTGGACTTACAGTACGAGCACAGATAGCACTTTTTTTCTTACAGTGGGAGATTAATTACCCCTTTCTAAAGGCACCACTATTAGCACAGTGTGCAGCTGGACTAAGCGTTTCTTTGATTTGCAGAATAAACAAAACACCTAAGCTCATCTGAAAGTGACTGGGCTCCAAGTTGCTGAGAAGTTACACGTTGTTAACAGCAGCAGATTTTCAGAAGGCATGTGTCATGCATGTGGCATTATATTTGCCTTTCCATTATGGTTTAACATAAATCACAAGCAACGCAACAGCGGTGCCCAATCCTTTAAGTGGATATCTACTTTCTTCCTGCAGAGTTTCATTTATACAGTAAATGAACCTCTATGAAAATCTCGCTATGGTTGGATTTGGCTAAAGTGTGCTAAATAAACAAACAAAAAAAAATAACATATGCATTCCTTTGCAATTACCTTTGTCGTGTATCCGAAAGCTAAGATCGGTCCTGGACCTGCCGTACGCGCTCTCAAGTTCCGTGGATGAGAAATCATCTAGCTTCACCTTTTTCACCAAAAAAGACCTTGGCATGTTTAGAGCGCAGAGCTGAAATCCTCTTCCAGCACGTTATCCTCTCTTTATCCACCGCACAATAGAAGAGTTGGTCCTGTAGGGCTGAAAGTCACCTGAGCGGGAGGAAAGACGAGGAAGCTCCGTTGCTTCAGCTGTGCACGATCCGTTCTGCACAGGCGAAATGCAACTTCAGCACTGGACAGCAGCAGATCCGCCTCCCCGAGCCCGAGTGTCAAAGTGCGCTTAGACCCAAATGGAAGCGCTCCAAAAATGGGCAGCTTTAAATGCGTGCAGGTTTCCGGAGAAGCTATTGTTGTTGTTGCTGTGAAAGCGAGGGGAGAGAGAGAGAGAGAGGGAGAGGTGTCCGCTGCTTCCTCTGCTCGCGCGGTGTCGGTTTGATGTCTGAGCTCTGCTGATCAGCTGCTGGGATTTATAAGCGCGCGATCAGGTGGGAGATGGAGATGGAAGTGCTTAATTTCATCCATCAGAAATCTCCCGGGAACAACATTGGACGAGAATGATTTATTGATGCTGTTACTCGTCTCTCTCTCTTTTTTCCCCACATTCACGGCGCCCGCCATGTTTCTGAGGAATAAGAATAAAATGTATTGTTTGGAAAAGTCGAGTTACGACAATATTGAGCGTCATCCAGGCTTAGAAAATTCGCATTTCTTAAATTAAAGTGAATCACATGTATATATTTTCACATATATTTTTTGGTATATTTGAAAGAACCTTTTAGTTTTTCATTCCGTCGATCTATAACAGAATAAGTCAATACAAAATAACAGTTACACCAACTTGGTCTGTTCCTGTTTCCTTTAGTCGTATTCTGCACCTCTACTCTGAAAGCTTGCATGGGACTTCACCTGAAATATTATACACAGCAATGTCTTGCAATTTGTTTTATTTAATAAATTTATTATATTAAATAATAATTTATTACTATTTATTAAATAGGCATTTGCTTTATATATATATTTGTTGTGTCATTTGTCCAAAATAGAAAAAAAATATTCTTGCTGTTTTTCAAAACAAATAAGTTTTTTTTTTTTAAAAACTGTTCTTAAACATGCACTAATAGCCTATTGTTTAATCAGAATTACTTAAAATCCCATCTAGTCCCTCCTATCATAACTAATAAACTGCCTATCTCTTTGGTTTGTATCACTGGGGTTAGGTTTATGAAAGGCACATTTTATGCTCCAAAGTGAAGCAAAGATAATATTGCGTCTTATTTCAAAAGTTATTTAAAAGGATAATAGCAGATAATAGATAATAGCATTTAACTTAAACTTTGATTTTCAAACCCTCTGCTCTGAAGCGTTCACAAAATGCATCCACAAACTCCACAAAACCCTTCAAAGTGGTTTTGCAACAGATTTACAAATTTTAGTCAATATATTCCTTCCAGTTAGCAAAATTAGTAATTTATTTGATTCAAAAGGGCTCAAACCGCTTAAATTGGAACAAAGTGTTGCCGAAGTTCATTACACTTGAAAACTTGAGAAAACTCTTTAAATTACATTATGTATATTGCTTGAAGGAATGAAAATAAAGATGTTATTTTTACAGTATCTTGTTCTTTTGGCAGTGCAACAGAAAAGTTAAAGTCCTCAATGATTAAAAAAGAAAAAAAAAACTAAATATAGAGGCCAGAAGACAATATTCTTGAACCTAACCATATAACCTTATGAGCTGGATTCAATTATTTGAGAATATAAAGTAAGTTTTTCAGACATAAAGTACTCTTAAACATGCCTATTTCCATGTTTAACTATAGTATTATCTAAAATCCCATCCACTCTGTGCTATAACTAATCACCTGCCTGTGACTTTCTGATTTTTAGCAGCAGTGCTATAGGTTGCGTAGGCTAGTTTACAGCTGGTGCTCGTGTGCAGTGGCAAGCAGGCAAGCACAGAGGAGCACACGATTCAGGCTTTGCAGCTGCTGTGGCCCCCTCCATGAGCAGATGGAGCCTAGTGGGAACAAGCCGGGAATTGGGGGTGGGGGGTACTGGAGCAGCATAGGGGAACTCAAAATCACTACAAGAAAGAAATGAGAAAAGTGTTTGGTTTGTTGATGCAAATTCAGTAGTTTGGTCTTCAAGCAGTTTGTTCACTCCTAAAATCAGAGGATCAGAGCTTACATATACTGTATCCTGTTCTGTCAGTTTAGCACTAAACTGGATCAGTTTAATCTGTAATCTGGGTTTTCAGGTCAAATCATACCAAATATCCTGATTCTAGCTGGTTAGGTCATCTTAAGTACATTCAATTGAATTAACATAAAGTGTACACACATAGAAACAAAGAAATCAATATAGATTGCCGCAAGCAGCAATCATCCGGGTCCAAGCAATGGCCGATGTGAATGATTAGTGATTTAATTGAAATGTATCTTACGAAGTGGTTTTATAGCTATATCTTTACTGAAAGTTAGAGCTTGATCATATGTGTAGTTTACTGTGTGGACTTATATTCAACTTTTAAATTTAGATTAAACGCATGGATAGGACCATTTCGAATAAATGTGAAGATTTGCAGCTCAAGGCTTTAACTGTTGCAAAAAAAAGTTATTAGCTTGTGGATAATTTTCACAAAAAGCAGTACACATATACATTACCACAAGATGTAGAAATATATATATTTTTGTAATAGTAGGCCATTCAGATTTGGTGTTATAAAATTTGATTGGCTGCTGGTATCCAAGTCATTTTGATGCATTTATCAACTTCATGGATCATTGGTGGAATTTTACAAAACGTGTTATGTATTCTCAGAATGTCCTTTTGTCTTTGCATATCAAGTTTTGTTAAGCTTGGGCATTGCGTTCAGCAGCTATAGATCAATGCATACAAATTGGTGCTGCCTGACAAATGAATTAACTTATAGGTCTAAAAATGCCAAATTCTTTTGATAGCTTTTTGTTCACACTGCTGTGGGCCTATTTTGGCAAAGGTCAGACCAACGGCCCAGGAGGAGTTCGAAATAGTAGTTCTCAGGAAAATTTTATAGGAGACGTTATGTAGGGATTCTGATTGAAAATATTTTTTTAGGGTTCTAAAATTTATGATCCAAAATCAGAGGTAAGAGACTCAAATCATATGACTTAACTCGAGTCAGACTCCAGTCGCAATTTTCTCGACTTGAGACTACTAGTCTACTCTTTTTGTTCAGTGCTGAATTCTGTATGCTGGCAAATCCTCCAATTATAACAAACAAAGTGTATATATTATGAAAGCTTCATTGATAATAACAGATGTTTAATATTGCGATGAACTGTCAGTTGTTTAGGAATTATTAAGGGAGCACACAGTCATGCCAAACCATGCACGCAGCGCAGGAGCTGCTTGCTTTTATGTTGTAACAATGGTTTGTGTGTTAATGCCTTAATAACAAATAATTTATCAGGAGCATTTATGCGGATGTGTATGGTGGCGACATGTAGGCTAAATTAAAATTTGGACGTACAGAAAAAAATCTTTTTGCGGACGGGAGTGGGACGAAACATAAATGTTGCAGGCGGGAGAAAGTAATATAAAGTAGTTGAGAATGACCCACATATTAAAATAAATAACCAGGTTTAAATCATTTAAATGATTAGATTTGTTTTCAAAAAATCTCCATTTAATATTTTGTGTTATGGGATCAAATCACCTGGAAATTTAGAGTAAGAACATACAAACTTTGGCATACAGTACTAATTTAGAATGCAATATCTTTTTATTTTTTACAAGATGTGAAAAGTTTTATTAATTCTTGTTTACTTTTGTTCATTTAATTTATTTTAATGATATGATATTTTAAGTTTATTTATTTTTGTAACTCATCAGCCGTCTATGTATAAATAAAGTAATAAAATTCCAACGTTAAAAAAAGGGTAAAACTAGCCTGAAAATTGGCTAGCCTGAAAAATTTTTTAGCCTGAAAAAAAACTTTATTGCGACTCGACTGAACTTGACTTGACAAAGAGTATGACTTGACTTGACTTAACCCTTACAACACAATGACTTGACTTTGACTTGCAATGTTAAGAATTGGACTTGACTTGAGACTTGCATTTAGTGACTTACTCCCACCTCTGTACAAAATGCAAATTGGCTTATTATAACGGCACCTGTCAGGCGGCTTTGTGTCTATGCACATCAGTAGCGTTGCATGATCGTGACAATCCTGGTCTATATATGATTTATGGCCCATGCACTTTTATTGCAAAAAAATAAATAGATAAATAATTAAGGAGAAGGAGAAAAAGAAGACAATGATGATCTGTACAAACACAATCGGTTCTGTCAGGACCACTATCGTCAAATACGATTGACAATTAGCACACAGGTTGGATTGGTGTTATAGTTCCGTTCTGGGCAAGAACTCCCAGCGCATCCATGAAGCTTTGCATGGATAAGAGCAGCGAGAGCAGAATTAAACCCGATTTTAAAATACAGCATAATTCGAGAATTTATTCTGATTCAAGGGGAATCAGAATGCCAAATCCTGCCTGGGAGAGAAGAGGAGGAGCTGGGGATGGAGGAGGGTAATTAGCTCCTGAGAAACGCAATAGCTGCTGATAATACTACTGAAGGAGCTTATATATGTATACAGTGATAGGCGTTGTATTTCTATAGGTAGATGTGGATCAGCTGAGAGTCTTGAATAACGTGACCTGCCAGTACTAACACTACGCTTGATGTTTCAGCACCTTCGTTGCTTGGACCCCTAATAGGTGTGTTTGATAAAAAGCTTTATAACCATCTGTTTCATAACAAACAGCTACTATAAAGCACCAGATCTGAAAGGAGAATAACATCAGAGAATGAGATTTTTTAGATACTACAGATTCACCAATATTGAAATTTTGGCAGAGACCGGTAATTATTGCAAATAACATAAAATATTACTTATTACTTTAATTTTTACAATTTAAAAGACTTAAATTAATTTAGGAAATAAATATTTAAGTTTTATTTTTATTTTTTTATTATATATTTTAAATCCTTGCCATCTCTGAAAAAACACAAATTAATTTAAATATTTTTAAAATTACCATTTTGTAAAAAAAAAAAAATTGCTAAAGATTACATTTAACAGTACTATTCAATGATTAGTGTCTTTAAAGATCAATCTTAAGTGAGCGTTAGATGGTGACAAGGGTAAAGTAATAAATAAAGGGCAATGAGGATGCATTTAATATACTGTATAATATCTAACGATATGATAACTAAACAATAAATCTCTAATATAAGATAATAATGGTTATTGTACTGATATATCATGCATTTCTTTTGCAAGACAATGGTCCACTCAAGCACAACAGAGGTTTCAGTGCACAAATAAAGGGGGCTGCTGGATATTACAGTATCCTTCAGCCTGCTGTTGCAATAATAACACTAAATATTGCTGAGTACAGTCCTCAACAGGCCGGAAATGCTGGCCTAGTAGTAAAACATACGTTGCCCTCTCTTTGAGTAAAACATACTTCATTGGCAAACCGGGGAAACAAATACCAAAGATTCCACTAAAGTTGGTGGGTGGCTCTACAATTCACACACTATGTAATATGTACTACAAACTCTCTGTCTTTCCTCTTTCTCCCCCCACATTCACAGCAAATTGAGGATGATGCAAGTGATGGTGGGTAATTAGGATTCTCTCCTCCTCTTTGTCTCGAGCGCTTGAGCGATTTAAGTCATCACCACGCAAGTGTCAGTGGGGCTGCTGCGGATCTTTGCCTGAAGCTCTTTCCTTTACAAGAGTCAGCCTCCATCTGTGCCTTTGTAGTTTCTTCATCCTGATGAGGAAAGAGGCTCCAAGGTAATTGCCTTGAATCAGTGAAATTGCATTTCTATACTTGACAAGCCCTTCTGTGAAAGAGTAACATACCAGAGACTGGGAATTCCGTGTTGGAGAGAGGAAGAAAAGAAAGAAGAGAGAGATATCATTTAATTCTGCCGACAGTCAAACAATGATATGTCAGAAGTGATCAGAGGTTACATCCTTCTGAACCACAAGACACAGAGCCAAGGGAGAGAGCGATATTAACACCCGCTCAGAGATGATATTATAGCATACTCTGACACGTAAACAGACACACACATACAAATGCCCTGCAATCTCCCTCTGCATTCATCTCCCTGCAGATCACCGAAAGGCTCTCGGATGTTTTCCCTGGTCACTGTGAGGAGCCAAATCACTCAGAGTGGACTCACTGCCAAAAGAAACCTCCTCAGGTTCAACTTGCTATTGAATTCTGTATCCTAATGGTTGCGACAAGGGGTGAGTTGAACACCATCAGTTTAACCACTTCAAAATAGGAATTATACATGACCACAGCGCATAAGGTAAAGATTTTTGTAAGTCTCTGCATACAAAAAAAAAAAAAAAAAAAAAAGGTTCACATAGCAAAAACTGAAATTTCAACAATTCACTTCTGGGTTATAATTCTACTGGACTACTGGATGTTAAATTACAGAACGTCTCGGTTACTGGTGTAACCCTCGTTCCCTGAGTTAACGGATGACGACGAATGGGGGTTTTGCTATTCCCCATTCGTCGTAATCCAACGGAACTCGGAGTGACATCGAAAGGGAACTAGCTTAATCTGTATCAGCATTCTCTTGTTTCATTTGGTACCTAAAATTTCCTCAAAACCTTCAGATAAATGTTTAATAAAATCGAATTATTGTCTAAACAGACAAGGAATGTTGTAACATTACTTTCCCAATGAACCCACAAAGACTGAAAATGGATGTAGACAGGGTATAAGCCAACATCTGACACAACTGTGAAAGAGACATGGACACACACCAGGGTTATTATTGCACGTCCTGATTTTGTAGAGTTAGACATGTTCCTCCCTTGGTACACATATGATACTGGAAAATCATTCTTGTCCGAAAATGTAATCATAACCCCTACCGCTAAACCTAACCCTACCCATAAGTTATCCCTAAAATCAGAGGGAAATGATAACAGCTGTAAATAACACTCATAGAAGCACCTAAACCTGGGTGTAAGCCTAAACTTGACAAGCTACAAACTGCAAACCTTCAAATCTGATTGGTTGATTGAATGTTGCCCCAGGTTCAACAAAGCTGTTGATCCAGAAACATGAACATCAGGAACATTGGTATCATCAACCAAAACTATAAAAATTTGTATTACTAAAAATCTCGACATTTCTCATTTAGTTGAAGCTGAAGTACTAAAATAAACTGAATAAAAAATATATAGATATTTAAAAAGAAAAGGAAAAAAACTAATAAAAACGACAAAAACATTTTAAATGAAAATATTAATAATAAAATAATCCACTTTTTACTTTGCACACACTTCATATCACAGTCGTGCAAATATGACAGAAAATTTCGCATTTGCTGTAGCATCAGTGAATGGCGAGATAATTTGAGTAATACAATTATCCTGCCAGAAGAATTACACTCAACACAATGTAACATTTTGTCAACATGAAAAAATAAAGGTTCCTTACAATAGACTCAAGGATGATATACAAGCTTTGCATTCAAAGGATTTGACATTTACCTAAAGGGCGTAAAAAAGGGATTTATATAACAGGAGAACATTCTAAATTTGGGATTACAGGGAATGGATAAAGTAATAGAGAGTTATTAGTCGATTGAACAGGGATCGCTTTGATCACTTTGAACATTGTCATCGGTACAAAGAAAAAACGTTTCCGGTTTTAGCACACTGTTGTCTTGTAAACGTACCCTGAGAGAGTGAGCAAATGGAACAGAATCCGGAGTCAGAGTGCATGTGATGCGTTCAGTTGTTGTTTTGTTTACATCCAAAACCACCTGTTACAATACACGCTGGTACATTCAGACTTTAACGACTAAAACAACTTTAAATTCTAGTGCATAAATGTAGGGGAATTGTATCAAAGAGATAAGATATACAGAACACAGAGTTACAGATATTAAAGCAGAAAGTTTTAAAAGCACTCATCCATATATCAATAACTAAACATTGAGGTTGTCAGTTTGGCCTAACAGCATTATTTGAAAGTTCTCTGATTGGCTGTTGCCCCGCCTAATAGAAGAGCTGAATACCGTCTGTTCAGTCAAGCTGTCAACCCTTAGCATGAATAAAAAGACCCAGGGCAAACAAAAATACTGATATTTGAAAAATGCCAAAATGGCTGCAATCTCAAACGCAAGACTAAATTTCAATAAAAAGTCATCATACTTGCGAAACCACATTTAAATCAAAACTTTCCTAAACATGTGATTGTCAGATTCCCAGTTTTGCAAATAGCAGCATAGCCTACCTGGCAAAGTCTCTGACAAGCAGATGGGTCCAGAATTATATTTCATTAAAACACAAACAGACCAGAGGGTGCCCCCACAATGCTTTTCCCATGGCACGTGTGTCTTGGCTACAAGACAGGAACAGGGTTTCTCAAAGAGTACCGGTAGATTTCTATATCAGGATTTCTAGTGGATGTATTCCCTACCGCAATTAGAGCACAGTCTACGGGTAACAGTCTGTGACCCCATGTCTGACCCATCGTTTGGCTGGTCTTCATCAAGGTCCAAATGGCCAACAGCTCAAGCGTGCACTGACCAGCATGTACTTCGGCTACCAGCTGAAAAAGTCACCTTTCATTTGCAGGACTGCGGTCTGGTGACAGAGGGACTACATTAATCTTATTTGTCATAAGCAGTCTCTTGGGAGAGGAATGAGCCAGCCTGGGACTTAGCAAAGCCTCTTTATCTCACACAATCATGAAAACAGACCCAAACACACACACACACACACACAGCCCTATCTCTAGCTGGCAGTCTGGAGCTCTAATTAGATGTGATAGTTAAAGAGACTGAAAATGGGGACAAAAGCCACATTATGCAAATGGTGTTTGATTTTTGCCCATTCTCTTCTCTGTTTCTTGCTTTCATTCCCTCTCTGCCTCTTTTTCTACGCACCTTTTTCGCACTGTGTACCCAACTTGTGAAAGGAAGGAGGAAAAAAATAGAAAGGTTGAATTTTGTGCCGTGCTGGCCTCAGTGTGTGCCCTTCCATGTGTGAAGACTCAGCTGAGTAGGTCCGATAATTGGACACTTTGGCTGGAGATAGTTTCATAATGGAGAGGCTTGTCATTGTACTGTATGAGAGTATGTTTGTGAGTATGTGTGGGTGCAAGGGGCTTTTTAGGCATAATACACAGGAGATTTTACTGAACGGATTCAGCAAAATCATGCTGCAAAAAAAGAGGTATAGGGGACCGTGGGTTCAGATAAAAATGCAGCGTAACAAGAGAGAAATGTTTCGCGTAACCAGGCCTTGACATTAACACCCGCCAATGGGTGGATTTCAGCGTCACTCCTAACCACTTCACTGTGTTTTATATATATATATATATATATAAAGGCATCTGAAATAATAAACTAGTTGAAATGTAGTGGTTTGAGTGATGTCGATTTTTACATATCGATGCTGAAATAACACTTCCATTACTAATTTTCTGCAGAACAGACAAATGACACCAGCTGTGATTTCTCGCTCTATCATCTCTCCGACAGCGAGATGACACACAAACCCGCCTCACACTGAAAGTGTGTGCGCATAAAGCTGCCTCTCAGTACTTTTACCCTGCTTATTGCGCTTAAACAGTCAAATACACACAAAATGCCAAATGTCAAAATGCTGGTCTTTGCTAGGATTCATGTAAACACAGTCAGTAAATGTTTTAAGTGAATGTAAACAGTTGAGAAAGAAAACAAATGTGTAAAAATATAATGGATCAGGGTCTTTCGATGTCAAAACTATCTATGGCCAGTGAAATTGCTGAGTGACCAGTTAGTTTTGAAAACCACTAGCCAAATTAATGTCAAGCCCTATGCATAACACTATAAAACATGGCAGATATGCTGCACTTTAAGAGTGATAAGTCATTTGGACCTATTTGCAGTGTATTTTGTGCAGATACATTCAACATATAATGTATGTGTATACACGCATTTTTCCCACTTTATGCATTCAATGTGAATCAGAATATTGTCAGATATTAAAGTTCGATTTTTAACTTGAAAAGACTAAAAACTCAAATATACCACTATACATGCTACAAGTAAATTTAGGCATCACAACATTATAATGTACAGTATGAAAAAAATGACACTGTTGTGAGACAGGTTAGTTTTACCCTACTGAGTCACTGGTGCGACGCTACCGTCTGCGGGATTATGACTGAACGCCTCTAACTCAGAATCCCGCCGCGCCGCAGGACATTGATTGGCCCTGGATAGCCGGCCCGAAGGTTTGATCGTCTTCTCGATGGTCCACCAGAACCCAGTGAGGATCTCAGGCTGGCCCGATACAAAGACCTCACCTCACTAAACCACCCCATCAGTAGTAGCGACGGGCGGTGTGTGCAAAGGGCAGGAACTTAATCAAAGCAAGCTTATGACCCGCGCTTACTGGGAATTCCTCGTTGATGGATGGCTGAACGCCACTTGTCCCTCTAAGAAGTTGGACGCCGACCGCTTGCCGGAGTCTCATATATTATTGGTT
Source organism: Pimephales promelas (assembly GCF_016745375.1). The sequence continues at coordinate 6,990,762 of NW_024121222.1, forward strand.
CGTTCGCTCCACCAACTAAGAATGGCCATGCACCACCACCCAAAGAATCGAGAAAGAGCTATCAATCTGTCACTCCTTTCCGTAGAACCAGACAAATCCATTCTTAGTTGGTGGATTTGTCTGGTTCATTCCGATAACGAACGAGAGTTACGCAGCCCCGAGTGGTCGGCGTCCGGTAACCCGCTGAACCCCGCTCATAGTCGAGACTGGGGATTGAAACGGTTTCCCATCAACAAGAAATTTCCAAGGGCGGGTCAGAAGCTCACGTTGATTAAGTCCCGGCCCTTTGTACACGCTGCCCATCGCTACAGATTGGGTGGTTTAGTGAGGTCCTTGGATTGGCCCCGCCGGAGCTCCTCGCTGGGTTCTGGCAGAGTGTCGAGACGACGATCAAACTTGACCATCTAGAGATAGTAAAAGTCGTAACCGCTCGGTATGGACAATTAAATACCCAACACAGACCAACACGAATACAAATTTTTAAAAAGGCTCCATTATCGATATCAAAAAAAAATATTGTACCGATATATTGCATCCCAACCGAAACTTCATGACGTTATCCACACTGCTATGCTAATGAGACCCATGAAAATGTCTTTTATTTACTCTTCAGAAGAAGCTTTGGGTACGTCCCTATCACCCTCTGCGTTTGACCTATTAAAGCTCACCAGCGCAGAAAGCTGATTATACATGCACCGCACCATTGTTTCCTCATATGAATGAATCAGACCGGCCGGCCACAGTGAATGGCTGAGCACAATGTATCAACATACACCAGACAAAGACCATATAATTAACAGATCATGATGGGGAAAAAAGACAGAGAGGAAAGTAGAGGGGAGGGAAACAACGCATTTGGAAATAGACATGACTTGGCATGGAACTCTAACCCTGTAGACAAAGAGTACAAGGTCAAGTGAATTATTCTGATTAGCATGTTAATTCTGAATCTATTCCCCTGAGTACAAGACCCTTTCTCACCCAACAAAACCAACCATCCTGCACTCAATGATGGAAGATAATCAGCCACAGAGTTAAAGGGAAGAAAGCTATTTACGAGTATATGAGAAGGATCTCTCTAATATTCAAGAGCTGTGCACCAATGATCCTACAGATGAATCTGTGCATGAGCGTGTTTGTGTATGTAATTGTGAAGTTTATCTTTTCTCTGTTGGAGTCTGAGAGCAGGGCCTTCTTTGCTCTTAAGTATGAAGTCTGGAAGAGATAATTAGTTCATCTGACTTTATTCAACACACTGGCAGACAGTCTATGAGTTGGCATAGCTGCACTGCCTTATTATTCAGAAGACACAGGAGTAATATTACTTGTAGCGGTAGCTGCATGAATTAAAAAATGTATTTTAAAAAATAGTCACTTTAACTTTAAAACAAAGATGAATAAACAGTTCAAATGACTCTATAAAGGCATTTCTGGTTAGCACTTTACCAATACAATAACTTACAATACAAGAAAATGCGACAAGCAATTAATTCTCTTTCATATTGATCAACACTAGTGGTGCAAAATCTTGCTCCGCTTAGCTGTAAATTAAACGTCAAATGTCCTGATTGGGTGTGATTGTGTTGCATCATGCAGATTTTTCACTGTCAGTGTGGAAAGACAAAAGCATGGCTAAAACACAATGTCAGAACATGCTTTTACTATTTCATGCTACAAATGATAATGTATCAAACACTGGATAGATTAAATATTCATTCCTCTGCTTTTGTCCATGATGTCACAAAAAATAAAGACAAAGAATAAGAGTAAAATTTTCTAAAAAAAAAAAAAAGCTTCTACTAAATACTTGTACATCAATCCATGTGTCTTGTCTCTCTCTCTCTGTTTTTCCCTCTAGCTGGGAAATACGAAGGGGGAAAAAAAAAACAATAGGCAAAGAAAAAAAATTCTCATTATCCTCTAAGTGTGTGATGGAGACTATAAGTGCAGTGAGGTAGACTTCAGATGGAGAAGAATGGGGCAGATGAGCTCTCCTCCACAGATAACCCCTCTCTGAGATTGATAGCAGGACAGACTTGATGCCATATTGGTGTGGACTGGCTTTGTGATGTTTATCTCGAGGGAGAGAATCATCACATCAAGGTTAAAACAAGATGAACAGTTTATGAGCAGTAAAGACAAACCCAGAGTTCAGCTGCAGTTGTGGCCGAGCTCAGCACGCTTGTGTGTGAGGATTACAGCCAAATTACAGACTGATCTGAAATCAATCTCTGAGCTCTGACAAACTCCATCACAACGGTCACGGATGTTCATACTGTGTGTGCACTGTGGAATCAACTAAATATGTTGAACTTATGTTGACCTCAGCTTTCTAACAACACTAAGCCGGACCACAAAGAATCTGCCTGCAAATTTGCTCGACATGTAAATGTTCTTTATTTACATCTCTCTATCTTTTTGCATACTTGTTTATTAAATACTATGCTAATTCCATCCAAGACAGACTGCATCATTCTGAAGTCAATTGACATCTGTATTATAATTAAAATGTAAACAATTGTGGTAAATTATATAATATAATAATCCATCTGAACATACCAATTAAAGTGTTGAAAGGGGTTATGGCATATGATATAGGCCTGGACTGGGTTTCCCAAAACTGAATCGTGAAGACCATTGCCACCCATGTTTTCTACAATCAATTTAGCTCACAATGTTTTTTGAAAATGCAGCCCTGGTAACTAAAAGAAAGTTTGATTCATGCAAGATGTGATCCATGAGATATCGCCGCTGTGCCCTTGAGCAAGGCACTTAACCTCAGCTTGCTCCAGCGGGATTGTTCCTGTAATGCGTGTCGCTCTTAAAGCATCTGCTAAATTACTATACTACTATCATGAACATTACAACCACAGAGTTTTCTGTCATGGTGACAACATCCTATGTATGTGTGTGTGACACTAAGGCCATTGCAAACCAAAGAGGCTTTACTTCAGAGGCCAGGGCTTTCCAAATGTTGTGCTGCAGCGAGACACTGCCCTCATAAACATTTCATGTTTGGACTGGGATCGTATGCTGAGTTTATCACTCTGCAATTCCCTTGATGAATGATTGGCTTGATTAAAGCAAGACTATGATGAACAAACAGAGGTGTTGTTCAGAATGCTGTTTATGCACACACTGTGAATCTGGATGGAGAAATCAGTCAAGATAATGAACAGAAATACACTGGCTGATAATTAAATGCTAAGACAGACTCAAAACAGCCATATTTAAAACATTCTGTGTCTCCCAGCCTGGATATTTTCTTTTTAATCATCAGTGAATCACTAGCTTTTTTGGGAATGTACGAGATTTTGAAACTGATTAAATATGAATTAGTCGAAGCAATTAATCAAAATTATAAACATCTGTGTACATCTTATAAAAACATTTAACCTTGATAAGGTGTGTTATAATTAGATGCGCCACCACGTGTCATTACTCGGTTTAGAGGTGCGGTGTGAAAGTTGGGCTCTTATCAGCAGAGCAGATGATTAAATGGGCTCTTGAAGGATCATATGAATCTTCTGTCTGTTAGGGCGTGGTTATCTAACAGCTTCCCATAGCGCACCGTGCATACTTGTGAACACCTTTATTCCAGATGGTGCGGGATGACACACACACACATAGAGAGAGAGTGAGAGAGAGAGAGAACCGTTTGTTCCATTCACTGTGCATTGCTCAATAAAGAAAGATAATTGTTGAGCTTTGACAGATGTTAAGTAATTTTTACAGATGGACATGAATGGATGAATTTCATTACATGATGAAGCTTCGTCAAGTACCACAACAAAACCTGCACAACATCTCAAGCAATGACTTTAAATGCAATTAAAATCTGTCTGATAATCATCGGCTTCCTATATTTAATCATTCATTATTTAGAACAACCTGCAAGCAGTGAACATATTCCAAATACACTGCAAATGGCATGGTCAAAATTATACTGTATAGTAAAAAAACCCAACAACAACGTTGTGACAGTAATGACAGCCCATTCTCGACGCCCTAGGACCACGTGTACCCTACCCCCACCCCACACCTAAACCTAACCGCGTCCTCTAACAGACGCTTTCCTTTAGCGTCAGTCATATGACGCCGTAGGATCGCGTCATGTAAGTGACGCTAAAGGGCGCCTAAAACGTCAAATATGGAAGCATGGTCAAAGGTGACGCCTTGGGGTGAGAATGCGTTGGTAATGAGTGTGCAAGATACATCGGGTCACAGCTAGTTTGACTCTGTTAGCCCTCAGAAGTGTGCAGCTCCCTTGTGCTGATATCCATGAAGCCCTGCTGCAAAAATTACAACTCTGACTGTGTCCCAAATCTTAGGCAGCTGCCCAATCAATGGGCTTCCAAGGCACCGCAATGTCATACAATGGATTAAAAGAGATTCAAATAAGCCTTAGATATAATCAAAAAAATATTTATTGACTAAAATGCTTATTTCTGGGAATTCATAAGTTGATTAAAAAAATAATTTATAAATCGGACTGGGTATCAAATCAAATTCCCTAATTCTGATTCATTTTCATTCCGATTCATTTGCACATATTTCAGTTGTCCGTTTCATTTTGTTTACATATAATAGATATTTAAGAATTATACTGTATGACGCCAACCACTATCTATTTAAATTAAAGAACTGGTTTATAGTTGTTCACTTAAAAGTACCGTTTGTTGTTTGTAACTAAACTGGGGGTTAAAATGTTTTTTTTTTTTTTTTGCATGTACCTTACGAAGACACCTAGAAAACGGTTTCTCACCAATACTTTACAATACACAGTCTTTTCATTTTACAGTGAAGGATAAACTGTTTTTTCAAAAGTTTGCGGTTAGTACGTTTTTTTTATGTTTTTGAAAAAAGTCTCTTATGCTCACCAAGGCTGCATATATTTGATCAAAAATACAGTAAAAACAATACTATAGTGAAATTTTATAATTTTAAATAACTTTTTTTTGTTTCATTTTAAATGTAAAATGTATTTCTGTGATGCCAAAACTGAATATTCAGCATCATTACTCCAGTCTTCAGTGTCACATGGTCCTTCAGAAATTATTATGCTGATTTGCTGCTCAAGAAATATTTATCAGTCATACTGACATTTAGTTTAGTTTGTCTTAGTTTCATTTTCAAGTTCTTTTAGTTTGGTTATCTTAGTTTACTGTTTCCATTTGTCTTCAGTTACCATGGCTATTCATCATTTGATTAATTAGCACACTTGTCTGCATTTGGTTCATCAGCACTATTTTAGTTCCTCTTTAGTTCCCATTCATTGTCCTGTTTATGCCTAGCCCTTCGGGGTTTTTTTTTGTTTGTTTGTTTTTTTGCTAATTTGGATTACCTACTTTTTAGTTATTTCATAAACCTTTTATAATGATCCTTATGACATTTCTTCATCAACAGTGGACTTAAACATTATATTATCAGTTTAGAAAATACACACACACACACACACACACACACACTCTCTTTCTCTCTCTCTCTCCATGCAAGATGAATCATTGCATTCCTTTTTTGTAAGTTGCATTCGATGAAAGCATTTTGGATAAAAAAAAATCTATGCAATACATTTTTCAGGAGTCTTTGTATTAGATTTTTTTTAAGACTTTTTTTTCTTCATGTAAGGCATCCTTAAAAAAAATCTTACTGACCCCAAACATTTGAATGGTAATGCACATCAATGTTACATACAAAATTCAGGCATCTAAGTGATCAGAATGTATTTGGACGTGTTCTTGCAGCCTATCACGTGCCTATGACTTTTACCCAGACTGCTTCTTCAATAACACATTTGCAGATAAGATGACAACAACCCACCCTTTATTTCCACAAGAGGTCACATCGCTAATGTAGAGTGTGTCATAGCGTGTGTGCTTATTTGTGTGTAAACTATATCATCAACAGTTGCATGCACCATTTCCAGATGAAAACAATCCTGGCTGTCCAACCCAGGGTGATTAGGTAAAAGAAAGAAGGACACAGGCCTGCAAAAGTCAATGAGATGTCAACTTCAGTGGCGGTAAGCCTCCTGTGTCATCTCAGCATCTAAATAGGGTTACATTAACAGCACTGATTAACATAAGTGTCAGTAGAAAAACTGCCGAAGAGCATCCTAATGATTTTTAAACGGATCCGTGGAGAAAGCAGCAGGTTTTAAGCAGCTCTGGTGATACAGAATCAGCTGGAAGGAGTAAAGACTTTTACTATGAAGAGTTATTAATTAAATGGTGAGTAAATGAGCAGTAGGAACATAGGCTACTGAATGAACTGAAAACTGTGTTTTTTAAAGGAGCATTTCACCCATTTCAACAATAATCTTTATTGAAAGTGGTTCATATATGTAGTCAAAATGTAAAAGAATTTTTGAATTTGGTGCCCTCTTGACCGAGAAAAGACAGAAAATAAACGAGGGGCACATTTGTATGCAAGACAACAACTCCCACAATGCACCACATTGCACAAAAACTCCACAAGCCACACCCACTTATCCGGAACAATGCAAACAGAGAAATCACTCTTGCGTCTACAAGGCTAACATTATGTTCTAAGGCGGCAGGGGTGTCGTGTAACTGCACTTGACTACGCCACTCCAATTTAGTCTGGGTAGGAGATCCCAAGTCACTAGAGGGTTTCCCGCTCGGCTATCCAAATAAATGAATAAAGGCAAAATAACTGCATCACAGCTGCAGATAATGACCTGGTTGCAGTACACAGAATCAACCATATATAAAAAGTACAACTGATTAGTCATGGGCCATCCCCCCGCCAAAAAACAAACAAAACAAAAAAAAAACACACACAAAACCCAAAAAAATAAAGGTAGGGAAAAACAGTGGTCGGTTGCACAGGACAAATCAGAAAAACAACAGTAAATAAAACAAAAAACACACTCTCCTTAAAACAACTGGAATTATTACATCTAAACATAACATTGAATACTAGCACCACAGCATAACATCATTTCCAACTAAGAACCACTTGACCAGCTACTCCAACATTACATCAATAGAAATAAATACCTTTGGCATTATTTTTAACTTCAGAAGCCCCAATACAGCAGCGGTTAATGCCCATCGCTCATCCAGCTCCGCATGGCCAAACGAGAGAGCCTTTAAAGCAACTTCTCTACAAGAATCATTCACCCCAATATATACAACACAGGGTTGTCAACAATCACTTTAAAAAACAAAACTTGCTTTGACAGTGTCAACAACCACATGCTGTGATGATAATTCAGTATCCACCACTCATCCAGCCAAACTTTATCAGCATTGGGGCGTTTAGGCCTCACTTCTAAAACAATCCAACTACATCAAGACAATGAACAGATTAAGTACAACTGGCCCATTTGATTTAACATTTCCACCAAGCAACACTGGCTCTTGGCCAACACATCAAAAAGATTTGAAACATCATACGTATAAAAACACTTCTTATTAAAATCAACCTACCAGAGCTTGTTCTTCCAGCGACCATGCCAAACAATTCAGCAACTGCAACTATTCCTCTTCTTCTTCTTCTATTAGATTTTTTGGCGGTTGGCACACAATGAAATTGTGCATTACTGCCACCAACTGGTATGGAGTGTGGAACTGAATGACTTTTAGGCTACTTACTTTAGGCTACTTACTTATAGACTTTTAGGCTACTCACTTATATATAATAAATAAATTAAATCAACTATTCCTCTCACAGGAAGTGGCATATTTAAAAGGAAATTACACCCTCTATACATACCCTTAGCAGCACCCCCTAGTGACTTGGCTACAGTTAGCCAGAGTTTGAAATTCATTTCACACAAAATTTCTAGTTAGTTGGCTGTGGCGAGCAGGACGATCAAGGGCGAGGGACGTGAGAACGACGTGAGGCCGGTGGCGTGAGTGATAATGAAAGACCCCTGTGAGGCGCGTGCCGGTCTCGCGTCTCTCACGGAGGAGCGAAAGCATAAAATGAGGAGCGACGATGGCAGATCATAAGAGAAACAGGCCTGATTTTATGATGTGTTTTGTTTCTGTTGTGTGTAACGTTACAGCAGTCATCAATGAGGGGCTGCTGGCATATACTTTTGTTTTGTATTTGTTCATTTTACTATTAAAATGTTTAAATGTTCGCCGGTTCCCGCCCCCTTCTTCCCACAACAACAAACCCCATAAACATTACATTACATAGCCACGAACATTGGATTCGAGCAGCAATCAGAACTTCAACATAATAGAAACTCTTTCAAATGTCAAACATAACCGAATATTAAAATAACAGAGCAGTAAATTCATATCAACATCAAATGAGGGTTAAAATACTTGGATTTGTCAAAGTTATCTTGGTACACACACTTGTTTATATCCTTGCCATATACTGTAGTTTTAACAATCGATAATGCAAGATAAACAAGTAAATTGCTGTAAACCTCAACAAGTCAAGACTAGGTCAATTGTACAGCCTCTGAGTGCATCTGAGTAACTGTAAGCTCTGAAGCGTTCAATACTTCCAGATGAGTCTACGCCGGCAATAATAAGGATGTAGCAGAATGAATAGGTGCTCTCGATCTTGCTTTTATTTCACTTTCTCTGTGTGCCCTCTTATTCTAAGATGGTTGTGAATGCTATTGTGAACTTGCCTTGACTCTACAGGTCCTCTTTACCTTAGTGGCTTCAATGCAGACGGACACTGTCATTTTACTTCACTTCAATGGGTTCTTTTTGTCTTTCTTCTCGTTCTCTATATGCTGCACAAAGACACACAGATGAGGAAACACTTTGCTTTTGGAAATTACAATACCACCCTGGCTTTCTCTCAACTGCAAACACTGTACTGTACTTCAGAATCAATCTTAGGTTGTATTTCTACCAACAGGTGGAAGAAATGAAAAGCCAGGTGGATGCTTGTGCTCTACCTAAACAATAACGGTCTCAGCATATTATAACGGGCTTCTGAAATAATTATTTTCCATCTCAGCTAATAGCTAGATATTTATGAGCATGGTAAACAAAAGTCGAATCATTCCTTTTTCTTACTGCATGAAGAAAGTCACAGAATTCAATAGCTGATTATTTCTACATTTTTAATTGTTTTCATTATATAAAATAAATAAATTGCGTTTTAGAATATATTAAAACAGTCATTTTAATTGTAATAATATTAACAATATTACTGGTTTTACTGTATTTGTGATTAAATCAGCCTTTGTGAGCATGAGATACATATAAAAATCTTACCGACCCCAAAGATTTAAACTAGGGTATTATAATTTTGTTCTAATAATGAGTAAGGTAAATTGATACAATGTTTAAAGAACATCATATTTGATTCAAGTTAAAATCTTAAGGTTTTTAAAAGTAATGTCAGGTAATAGTGCGATAAATGTTTCGTCTGAAAACGTTTCACCTAGTGTTTAATGTTGCCTTATGACAATTAAAGCCAATATCACATCCAACCTTCTCTGGGCCTGGAAGACAAACTACCATGCATTATCATGCAAACACAGAGACAAAAAAAAATCACAAGTCACCTTCCTGCCATGCATTGACTACAGGTGGCTTAATCTGTAAGGCACAAGCTAATTATTAGGATTCTGGTCACACAATTGTACCGGCCAATCTCCTGAACAAGGAGATACTGCACATATTAATGCAATGTACATGGCGCATGTACCACAGCAGGGGAGAATGGGGTTGCAACATTCAGATTTCACTTGATTATGTAAATCTTAGTGAGGTGATATGGATTAGAACTAGATTATTTATCCAAGTTCGAATATCCCATGGGGCCAGAGTATGAAGGCATTTTAGTCAGCAATACTGAAAATCAGATATGATTGAATATTTGAAGGGCAGCTGCGTGGTACGACTCGGCTGAGCACCACACAGCTCAGTTCGCTTTAGCTCGGTTTGCTTTTCCACTGCAGTCAGTTAGTACTGCTTCAAAGTGGGTGCGATTTAGTATGATCATTATAGTTTATCCGCTCCTATGCAACCAACGAGAGGAACGTCTGCACTTCGCCCACTGACCACAATTCAGCCATTATTTTTTTTTTGGAAGTTTTCTTTCTTTCTTTTTTCTTCAAGCAAGTCGTTTTAAAACAGGTGCTACAGCGGTGTCTGACTGACTGTTACTATTTAAATCTAGCGGGTTTGATGTCTCGAAAATACAATGGCGCTGGTAGTGACGATTCTGTCTGACCAATCAATGATCTGCAGTGTTTTCACAACACATTTTAGTATCGGTATGGTATGCTTGGATCCTCAACAGTGGTACCATTAAAGCGAACCGAAGAGATCCATCCTGTACCGTACCATGCAGTGGAAAAGCGCCGTTATTCTCTAAAGGTGTTCTTATTGTGATGGAGGTGGCTGTGGCTCATAAAGTGGGTTTTTATTGGACTATGAGTGATTTCTGAGTCTCTTGATGAGCCTGAGAGGGTTATTTCCACAGTGTAGCCCATCAAGTTCTGGGTCACCATCTGGAGTGTACCTACTCTTACAACCAGCCAAGGAGATTGCTCTTTATCTGCCTATCTTTCTCTCCAATCTCCTCTCTTTCCATCCTCCATTCCTTTTTTCTGGGCGCCTTACGGTTGCTTGACATCCTGCCAGGATGAAGGAGATGTGTAATTGGGAAAGAAAAGAGGAAAAAGATGAGAGTAAAGCTAAATCTCACCCACGTCTTCCTGGACCAACCTGCTCCACGCGGGGAGTCCAATTTCATCATACGTTTCAGTTGTGGGATTGATTTCAGCTGTTGGTCAAAAGCCCAAAACTTCTCAATGGAGGGCGTTTTCTCTATAATAAACAGAGATAGAATGCCAAAATAAAAGATAGCTTTAGCCGAGCTCATCTAAAATTATCCACTGGGTGTGTTTGTTCCTCTCTCGAATGTTAAAAATAAAAAAAAGAATGAAAGGAAGAGGAAAGCAAACAGGGAAAGAAAAAGAATGAAAGGAAGCGGAAAGCCAACAGGAAAAGAAGATGAAAGAAAATGGAAGTGAGTAATGAAAAGGAAAAGTCAAGGGAAGTGAAGTGAAGAAAAGTAGAAAGAAAAAGCAAAGAATAAATACAGGAAAGAAAGGGGAAATTAAAGAGGAAAGGGAAGAATACAAAACAGGCACGGAAAAGAAAAGAAAGGAAACTGGAAAGGAAAGGGAAAAAATAGCATTCAGGTAAAAATACTGGCAGAAACTGGTAAAGAAATGGGAAATGATAGAGGAAAAGAACTATAAGGGAAAGGGAAAGGAAGGGAAATTAAAAAAGCAAAAGAAAGATGCAAGAAAGAAATTAGAAATTTAAAAAGAACTGAGAATAAAACAGGGAAAAAAAACAAGAAAGGAAACACTGTGTGGAATCCTAACCACATCACCGCATTTACAAACACAAGAAATTCCCTGAGGGGCTTTTATTACAGACAAACACTTCTGCTTCCACAGCATAACTATGTGTAAACCCACTCTTGTTCTGTATTAACATTCAGAACTACAGGCTTTTTTTGCAGTAAAATAGATGAGCTCAGAATAAAAGTGTGTGTGTGTCTGTGTGTGTAGGGTTTGTGTTTACAGAGAAGGGGGATGTATGTCCTCGATACAGGCTATCTGCTGCTGGAGGCTGATGTTCACCAGCTTACCCTGCAAATCTCCAGTTTACATGGGCTACAGGTTTTAGGGAGCTTTCATTGTATATGTTACTTGTAAATGGTGTAATTTAGAAATTAAACTTTATCATAATGATTCTTGGGAGAAAGTGATGATAACAGACGCCATCAGACGCCAGATTTGCTATGTACCCATTATTATGTCTGCCCCTCCCCCCCCCCAAAAAAATATTATGCAGACGGGACTCATGAATATGCATGATTATTTTGGGATGAATAAATTCATAGCATTTGAATTTTCTTCCACAAATAATTCAGCACTTGCAAATCTTTGAAATTCAAAGCATTCACAGCATGTGCATGCATTGATTTAAAAAAAAAAATGTGATAAAAAGTAATGATTCAAAAACTGATTGGTGCATAAGACGCCAATGCTGCTTCTCATAATTTTATAATTCTGTAATTTTAGATTTATGCAGAACCCTACGGAGGTTTGCTGACTTTGCCTTTTCCACAACAATAATCTTGTCTTATCTCTTCATTTAGTCTGTTTTGTGCCACCACACCTCATTATTCCTTCTCCCCTTTGCTTACACTTCCCTGAAAAGCTCCCAAATAACCCTGAAGTGCCTATTCACTGTATTAATGTTGTGCTAGAGCAACAAAGAGAGAGAGGAGCAAAGGAAGGTGGGAGTGTAGCAAGAGGGGCTTATATATGCTCAGTGACAAAAGAGCCTGGCAGGTTTGAAAGCAGTCAGGACCATCACACAAAAACAGGCAGCAAATAGGCTTTACGAACACATCACTTCACTTCTAACGTGCCGTTACGGCCAACACAAACAATGGCAAGACTAAAACATACGGCAGCCGTGGGTAGCCCAGGCGTCTATTACGGTTTTGCGGGCGCTAACAGGGACAATTATTGCCACCATAAGGGAAATAATTGGAGGAGGATCTAGATTTAATTTAGCCACTATCGGTACGAAACAAACTGGCAGCCCCAGAGGTCTGACATTGTCTGATAAGAGCTCTGCCACCAGCTAGGCCTGATGAGAGTCCACCCTAAAATACACACACACTCTCGTACAGACACTGCTATGAATGGTGAATACATCCACCATTAGAGACCCAATGACATATGTAATGACAATGGTTCTCAAACTGTGCTCCACTGGTGGTCTGTGAAGGTTTCCAACTGGTGTGTGAGATGAGTGAGTGATAAAAAAAAAATCTAAATATATAAAAATCACATATAACTATAAATTTTATACATTATATATATATATATATATACTGCATATCGAGCTCGAAAAGGAACTATAAAAAATGTTATAATTATATCGAATTAATTCTAAATATTTGGATCAGTTAATAGAATTAACTTAATGTAGCTAAATTAATATTACAATAAATTAAATAGTTTATCCAGCGAACACTCTATATTGATCGTCTATTAACTCTCAGAATGGATATTTTTCGTGGTCACAGAAAAATAACTCTGCCTTAGCATGTAGCGGTGATTGCATCGTAAACGGGACTTTGTCTCCAAGCAGTAAATCAACAGAATCAATACTGGTGTAAAATGTGCAAAAAAATATTTATTTAACAAAATCACAAACACATAACTAATCTAACCCAATACTTACACACAAATCACACATCCATGGGAAATGCAGAAGTGAATATAATGGGGAAAAGAACAGGGGAATGAATCTATGGAAAGAGTCATTTAACCTTCTGAACTGAACCATCAGTTCCCTTTTGTTGTCACTCAGAGTTCCGTCGGATGACGACGAATGGGGTTTCGCTTAGAAAGCCTATCAACTTCAAGTATTACAAAATGAGCCAATGGCAAAGAAATGCCATGGGTCTGCGGAATTTGCATGGTGCGACTCCGCCCCACCTCGTGGGTATGAAAGGAGGAAGCTGGCAATATGCAGATATGTTTTCGCTTCGGAGCAAAGTTTATTCTTCTCTCCACAAGCCATGTCTGAACTATCAGCTTTCGAGACGAGTGAGATTCTCCAGTGTTTGGTGTGACGGCGATCTCCCAGCGAGTGCACACTTACTGCTAATCTGTGCAGTGGTTTTGCCATGCTTGTTTGGGCATTGATCAGGCTAGAGCAGCGCTCATGGATGACTCATGTTCTCTCTGTGGGAAGGTGACCATCGTGTCACTACGGTCGAGACTCAATGAGCGCGCAAGAGTGAGAGTGCCCTCATCCACAGCCCGATCTACTTCCTCTAGACCTAGAGTTAGTACTTCGGCCGGTGGCCAGGGTGACCTGAGGGTAACAATGTGGAACAAGACACCAAATACTCTGTGCCCCGTACCTCTCCCTCCAGTGACGGTGTCTGGCAGTGCGAAGGGGATTTCTGTGGGTCCAACTTCGGATGCCACGCGGGTTTCCTTTGGCGCTGCAGAGGAAGATGCAATGTCTGTCGCTGCATCGCAAGGTGGGCAGGATTCATTGAGTGATAACTCAGCAGAACTGCCGCCTTCGGAGTTCTTCTCACTGTGAGCCTAAGCACCCCTCCAAAGCCTGTAGGTTTTCGTCTACGTTAGTGACGAAGTCCTACAGAGCGGCGGGACAGGCAGCTGCTTCTCTGCATGCTATGGCCACTCTGCAGGTCTACCAGGCCCAGATGCTCAGAGACAAGCATGAGGGTAGGACAAACCCAGGGCTCTTTGATGAGCTGCGCGCCACCACGGACCTCGCACTCCAGGCGACGGAGGTGACCACATGCTCCCTGGGTTTGGTGATGTCCAGAGCCATGGTCCAGGAGAGACATCTCTGGCTGAACCTGGCCGACATGAAGGATGCCGAGTGGTCCCAGCTGCTCGATACCCCCATGTCCCAGGCCGGCCTTTTCGGCGGTGCAGTCGAGGACTTTGCCCAACTGTTCTCAACTGCTCAGAAGCAGACTGAGGCCATAAAGCACATCCTTCCCCATCGGCCCGCTGCTGCCTCCACCTAGCCGGCCAGGCAGGTGCCTCAGTCTGATCGCTGCCGAGGGTGCACTCCCCAAAAAAAAGCTTTCACCCGGGCCCGGTTGTGGATGAGCCGCAAGAAGGCGGACAGGGCGAGGGAAGGCATATCAGCCCTGTCTCCTTGCGTCTTCACAAAGGTCGTTGAGGCAGCCATTATTCCCCTTTGGTATGCCAATTGCTTTGGCATACCAGCAGCAAAGTCGACCGTGCACCCTTGGAGTGACTGCCCACTTCTGGAGTGTGGCGTCATCTTGAGCTCTACAGTAGCGCATGGCACCTCGCTAACAGACATCTGCAAAGCTGCAGGCTGGGCGACACCCAACACATTATACAAGCTCTGAGTGGAGCCTATGTCCTCTCATGTGCTCGCTTCAACCAGCTAGTTCTGGACCCGCTCAGGTGTCTTCGCCTGCTCGCCATTCCACTCCATAGACTGGATATGTGCAATATTTCCTCAGGTGAGCTTCCTCCTCAAGCCCAGCGTTCCTCCAGCACTGCTGACGTCGACACCAGTGTCTATTGCCTGTGCGTTGGCTAGGTGCCTCCGTGTGCATGGCCCCCTCTCTGGGCAACCCCGACGTGTATTTCCAATGTAAGCCTCTCTGAGCATGTGTCTTTCCCTTGGCAAGCCACCTTGCCACCCCAGCGGTTGAAATATTAAGAGAAATATTAACATAAAAGAGACGTTTCTTAGTTCAAAGAACCTTGAAAGATGTGTTACATATGTATCAACATATAACATACACAATCATTAGGATAATCAAAATACAAATTCGTAGATACCAAAAATGGTTACATTAACTAGTGGTTCTATAATGCATAAAATGGTATACAATAAAAAATATACTTTACAAGACAGTAATAACCAACCACACAATGTCCTGGAGACATGCATGTTCATTCCTAAAAGGTTTCCTATGAACGAATGGGGAAGAGTCCTTGTTTTATGGCCATTTATGGAGTTTATGATTATGATTTAATAGGGAAAACTCTTTACACATTCCTTTTGGTCGTAAATGGCATTTTTGCCACTATGACCAGAGGCCTGGTTCTACCTTAGTTGCAGATCGGACAAAACTCTAACACATAGTTTGTTGGGAGAGTAGGTTTTGCTGGATTATTCATTAAATATATTGAATATTTGTGTGTCTGATTGGTCCAGATGCTACAAAACAATATAATATAATTGACATAGATGAATATTTTAGAATATTTGAGTATTAGAGTAGCAGTATCTTTCTATGTAGACCATTTTGCAAGATGTAAACAACACTGGTCCAGAAGCACTTCCTGTTTCAGTTTTTTAACACTACATAAAAGCTGGGATAAAATACAACCAACAGAACATATAAAACTGAATCAAAAATTTAAACAAACATCTTTAAGATGTTTTCTTTACGTGTTAAATAAAGAAAACAGTTACAAAATGAAACAGGAAGTGTTTCTGGACCAGTGTTGTTTACATCTTGCAAAATGGTCTATATATGATCGTTTAAGCTTATTTCTTTACATTTAAATTAACTTTGCTGTAACCTAAGGCTCACTTAAAGTTTAAAAAAGCTAACAATAAACAATTAACTGCTTTTAATATAATTTTTTAGCAAAGGAAAACCCTTATTCTGTTTTTTGACCATTATATATCAGTGCATACATCAGTCCGACAATTTAGCTAGCTCATTAGTCAGCTCATTTATTTTCATAGAGTAAAATTAGCCGTCTGAAATTCAAAGAAATAATTGATTTGTTAGCCTATTTTGAGATATATAAAATAAACAAATCAGAGGAGTTCTGCCATTCTTGTTTTATTGTTGAAAGCTTGACGATCACTGATTTCATGGTTACAATGGAATCACAGCATACCAGTGAATTATGTGTGTGGTGGTCATCCAAAACAAGCTCACTACACTAAAAAGAAGACAAAAGACGCAGTCGGAGAAGCGATTATATGTATGAGAAACACTGAAAAAGCAGCAGCACATGCCAGAGACCAAGCAATCCTACAATGCAACTGAATAATAAACAAGCACGCCACCAAACAAAGGAGGTGTCTATTGTCCATACGAGTGTCTTATCAGTCCACTCAATACTGATTTTGCTGAGTGCTGATAGGAGAGAATGAGAAAGGAAAGCATCAAGAATTCAGCGCTTATTATCTCGGGGATATGTGTGTGTGTAGAGCCTAATGTATTCTGGCAGCCATGTGCTTGGCTGTGAGTGTGTACCCTAATGTATTCTTACAGCCATGCGAAGGGCTGGGCCACTTAGCATGCGCTACAGGTTTCCTTTGTCCCCTGAGACAGTGATGAACGAGTACTTCTCTCACATAAAGACCTAGGAGTTACACCCAGCAAGCTCAAACGCAAACACTCGTGCACACACACACCACAAGTGAAGTGACACACTCCAATGAGCTATAATTAAAATAGCCCTGAAATAAACATATTCAACTGACAAATGGGCTAGAGCTCTTCCTGTAGAGGTGCGTAGGACCGTATGTGAAGAAGCACGAGACACATGGACTCTGTTACATGCGACCTCGCAGTATTTCATCCCACATACATATGCATGAAGTTGTGTTACATGTATTCTGGTGTCTGCAAGGATAATCTGCACCTGAATAATGTACAGTAAAGCAGCACAGAACACTAATCGGTCAATAACAGAACATACAAAATGCTTGTAAGGGTAATGTATATACCGAGTGGCTGAATAAATGAACAGTGCATAGAATACATTACATGCATTAGCTCCTGTACATTCATTGATGAGTCATGAATATTATGGAAGTAATCGATCGCACCAGTTCATTTCCTTAATGTATAAGTATCATGCCCATTCAAACTGAGAGCACATGCAATTTTAAATGCAACTTCATAAAAAAGAATCAATTTCATATATAATACATTCATTTATAATTAATAACAGCTAAGTATGATATTTCTAGCCTTAATCAAAGCAAACTTCTGCTACTTCAACTTGTTTCTTCTTGCTGTGTGATGAGAAGTGTGGAAATGTGTGTTTTTTTAATTAGTCTCTGCTGTGGACATTATTACTGAGCTCTGGGACGTTTTAGCGCCTGAGGCGCAGCATCACAAACTTAGGTCTGTTAATAAGCTGTCCACAAACACAACATCTGGACCCGTTCTGCTATCTTTAACTGTCTGTTTCTCTTTTCCCATAAGCAAAACTTTGATTTCTTACTTTCTTCCCTAAGTACATAACTTGATGCAGTGTATTTTTACTGAAATCAACTTAATCAAAAATTGTTAGTAGTACAGAATATCATCTGCTGCTTCATCTAGATTGGCAAATCTTAAAATAATCCTGTCATGATTGATATAGTAATAGGGTGTCTCAATCCACTCCCTCGTCCAATAGTAAGTACACTGGCAAGAAAGAAATTTCTAGGGCAGTCCAATTATCAAAATCATTCTTAAAGATTCACTCTATGAATGAACCACCAGTGAGCATTGGTTGCTCGCCTATATTCACTTACCAAAAATAGTGTGAAGTTTTCTTGTCTTACATGAAGGACAAGTGCCTTGAGCTTTAAAACATTGCATGATAGGCTACATTCAACGCAATGCATTCTCACCCCAAGGCGTCATGCTTCAATATTTGAGCTTTAGGCGCCCTTTAGCGTCAGTTACATGACGCTATCCTACGGCGTCATATAACTGACGCTAAAGGAAAAGCATCAGTTAGATGACACGGGTAGGTTTAGGTCGCGCGATCCTAGGGCGTCATTTAACTGACGCTAAAGGGCACCTAAAGCGTCAAATATTGAAGCATGGTCACAGCCACGGACCATAGCAGGTATGAACATGGCTCTCTGTTTTGGTGTAAAGACACTCAGCCAGGAATGATCTAGTAAAAACCCTGTTATTAATCATGGGTAAAACAATGTAGATGACACACACTTAATGTCCAAATTAGCAATAGGCCTATAATCTAAGAACACACGGTGACAAATTATGTATAAAGCCACAAAATTATGCATGACTAATAGAAATGGCTGAATAATCTTGGGTTTAAGCCTGGGTTTCCCCATGCTGCCTTGCCGCAGCGCAATTTTATTCACGCTGACACCATGGACCAAATTTTCGCCTGAGATCAATCACAGAACGGGGAGGGAGCGGCAAGTATGCGACACCAAAGCAGTTTGTTTATATCTATGAATCCATCTTGGCAGCGGACGCAGAGTTAACTTTTGATACAGCCTTTGTGTATACATGGCGTAAAACTTCAAATAACAGCCCGGGCTTTTTCCCAAATCGTCGAACTGCATCGGTTTGTATTTGAAACGGGCGTCTATATGAGACAGGCCTTTATAATTTAGTATTGAGATGTTGTTCATTGAGTAATCTCTAAAAATCTCCAAATGCTCCACGTGAAACTGCGATCTTCCAACCTTTTACTAGAGAAACTCTAATATGGGCTCTTTGGTCTCATTAATCGTATCATTTGTTCCTTGGCAAATCGTTTTGTCTGAGGGCAAAGTGAAGTTTATAAGTTCATAACTTTATATTTTGTCCATTTTAACGTATCTGTTTTATACTGACTATAATACTTTGTACTTGAAAGAAGTAATATATATATATTACTTCTTTCAAGTACAAAGTATTATAGTCAGTAATTATATATATATATATATATATATATATATTAGGGCTGTGCAAAAATTAATTGCGAATAATCGCATCCAAAATAAAAGTCTGTGATTACATAATATATTTGTGTGTGCTGTATATAATTATTTTGTATATATAAATACACACACATGCATGTATATATTTAAGAAAATGTGTTATTCATATATAAAATATTTATACAATATAGATTTTGTATTTATATATATACAGATTTTAAGCGCAAATAATTCTTAAATATTTACAAGCATGCATAGGTATTTATTTATACAAAATCAATTATATACAGCGCACACAAATATATTATGTAAACACAGACTTTTATTTTGGATGCGATTAATCGCAATTAATTTTTGCACAGCCCTAATATATATATATATATATATATATATATATTCAAGTTTTTTAGTTATAACTTTTCTAGTTATCAACCTACTGAGAAGTGAGGTAACTAGTCACCTGCCTTGAGTCTAAGACACAGCCTATGTTTTGAGCTTGAGTTGACAGAAACGTAAAGTATTTCCATGTGCCGCAGTCTTTCCCTCCTCCTTTCTCCTCAAGGCATCCCACTCTGTTTTCTCCAAGAGCATTCCGGGCAATTATTCCAATTAACTACAGAGCGAAGTTATTATGCATATGCCCAGATCACTGAGGGAGAATTTCACCAGGTGTTTCTCTCTCTCTATAGCCTCATCTGGGCCTGCTCCACCATTTAGAAGGGGAAAAAGAGAAACAGAGTGTGGAATTTCTCCGTCCTGCTCGTGTCAGACTCTATCGTTCGTCTCTCAGGGACAGCAGATGCTCACAAGGTAATTATTTTCGGTGTGGAAGCTGGCGGCTGACAGAGTAGATGTGCATCACTCTAAATTGGCTGGGAGTGACCCCTGGCCATCCAGGAGCACACGGGGCCAGCGGAGATAGAGGGGAGGGGAGGTGAAGGAAGACAGAGGTCCTGGCTTACTAACAAGCAGCCAACTCAGGACACGGAGGGCCGCAAGCATCAGTCTGACCTGCACAAACTTTATTCTTTTTCTGTGTCTGCTTCGCCTTTTCTTACTCTTATACTTTTCGATTGTTCTGCCTTCCTCTGACTAACAAGCAGCCGAATGTCTAAGCGGGATCATTGGCGAGCTCAGCATCACTCAGCGGTCCCTTCAACAACCTAACGAGGATGTATTAGATCACTTGCAGCAACCTAACCAGACCAGGGCTCACCTATAGTCACACTGGAGGAAACTCACGAATGAATTGCACTCACCGACAGTGGCGTTTATTTGCCTACACTGTCTGAATTGTTTTAGATAAAGGCTATGCAAAAAGTAACCAAGCAAACATGACCAAAGAATTCTGTCCTAAGAGCAATTTGTACGCTGCATTTCTTTATCTTACCGGCCAGTTCTGTAGGTTGTGGAACAGAGAGACATTACAAGGCAGAGGAGAATTAACTCTCATAGAAAATAGACTGAGTGGGAAAGTGTTAGTGTTCAATATAATGATAGTAAGAATGAACTCATGCCTTTTACAGGGTCAAGTCCATTATAATTTTTTTTAAAACTTTGCTTACTGTACAAGAAAATGAAAATTAACTGAATCATATTGGAGTTAAAGAAGCTTATGATGTGCTGATTTTAGTGTTCAGGGCTCATGACTCATGACTGGACATCATTTTCACTTGCCCTACCACAACAGAATTATGTATTTTTTATTTTTGCTTGAAATATGTGAATTTTATTTATATTTCATTAAAATATGATCCGTGCTGGCAAATTAAGTTGGAATATGCATGGGCTACTTACGAGCTAAAGGCGAAGCAAGAGAAATATGTTAATTTTGGTCGAATTTGACCATTAAGTTAATTAGTTAATTAAGCCTTCGTCTAGTGATCCCAATGCTCCAAATTGCAATTAAACATCTAAAAGTATCTTTATTTGTACATTTTCTGAGAGGAGTACCTTTGCCCTTGAAAAATGCTGTTATTCTCTGCTCACTTCTCTCGCTTCCCCTCAGCACATGTTTGGTATAGTTTTAAAGAGCAGCATTCCCAACCCGATCTCACGACCTAGTCGTATGAATTCGACGAATGATTAAAAAGTGGCTAATTCGTAACAATTCATACGACCTCACTCGTACGAATTAATACGATTTTGCTAAATCGTACATATTTTACGAATTGGCCAATTCGTATAAATTCGTACGAATGACCTACCCCTGACCCCGCCCCTAAACCTAACCGTCACGTGGGTTTAGACAAATCGTACGAATTAGTGCGAGTGAGGTCGTACGAATTAGCCACTTTTTAATCATGCGTCAAATTCGTACGAATTGGTCGTGAGATAGTGTTGGCATTCCAACATTGTGAATATTCATAGCGAATTCTGGATGACATCCAATGAAACCAATGAAATATGATTTTCAAACTCATGCTGATGTAACAAATCGTCTCGGTTACTAATGTAACCTTGGTTCCCTGAGAGTAGGGAACGAGTATTGCGTAAGTTAGCATACGCTATGGGAAAACTCCTTTTCGCGAGAATATTGAAGCAAATTTTTAAACGCAGTGCAGCTGCACAAAAGACATATAGCTGAGCATCTAGCGCGCTCATTGGCTGTGCTGCCGCAATTGTACGAACCTATGACAAGTCGGCTGAGATGCGCAAACCAATCAGGTTGGTTTGCGTCAAGGCACGTCATAGCCCGCCAGTACGCTATATAAGCTCCCATTTTCGCCATAGAATTTGGGTTAAATCGACTGAAGCGATCCCTCTACTCAGGGAACCGAGATTACGTTAATAACCGTGACGTTCCCTTTTGCAAGGTCTCTTTGTATTTGTAGTATACAATTAAATGCATTTCAAATAGTATATCTATTTTTCACCAGGTACTGGATGTACAAGATCAATGAATGTTGGCTACATTTTTCAGTGTCAAAGCAGCAGTGGCCCAAAAGGGCAAATTCTGATTCTGTCACACTGCCTCGCGGATAAACTGGCGAGTTATTCTTATTGTTGAGCCCCAATGTATTAAAATGGCCACGAAGATGACTGACTTGTCTAGGGACTTATAGGGACTTCAGACAGGTTTTTGAAAGATTGTTTTGCAAATGCTGCTCAGTCTATTTCAGTCTTTGAAATTCAGTTCCTGTGACTTTGTAAAGGAATACAAGGCGTAATCTCTCTTTCTCCGTTTATGCCTATTTGAATTGGCATGTTGACCCAGAGAGAGGCTAACCTTTCAGTGTGATCCTGGGTCAAAGTTAAAAGGAGTCAGAACATGTTGACATCACAGAAGCATGCGATTATCATCTCTTACTCCAAACCGTCTGTCCTCTCTTTAGACACATATTTCTGAACCATTATGAGTAATTTCAACATGTTTGAAGTTTGCCCTCAGAAGATCTTGACATCATTAGCATTAATATTAGACAACGGCACAGAGCTGTGATGAGTTTAACCATCTGAGAGTTGAATTCATTAATTGACAGTTATTAACATGCAAAGGTAGCTTGTCCTCTGCCAGAACGACACTTTAAATTGATTCTGAGTGGCTCAACCAGACGTTTAATTTGGAGAGGCCAAGTAATTCTCTGAATGTCCTCTTGACAAAATAATTCTCCTCTCTCCCTGAAGGACGTTTGTCCTCAACTACTGAAAACGATTTAAGAGTCCTTGTGATAAAATGGATCAAATGTTGTTTAATTAGTTTAAAGGAGTGGGTGATTTCTGCTTAATTAAGACTCTATTAACAGTGGTGATTCCTTATTAAAAACAGAACATTCTTAACCAAATAATGCCCTGTACAGATAGATCAGATTTATCATGGGGCGTCTTTTCTTCACTTCTAAAAATAAGGGTTCTTTATTGTTACCTGTGGGTCCATGAAGAAACGTTAACATCCATGGAAACTTTCCAATGCACAAAAGGTTTTAAATATTGAAAAAAAAAAAAAAGGTTTCTTCAAAGTATTAAAATGTTCTTCAAAGTAATTTTATCCATAGAATGCATAGTGGGTCAAATTGATGCTGTGAGTTTTGAAATATTTTATCAATGAAAACTTTTATTTATTATATATTTCCATGAATAAAAAAAAAAAAACGGCAACACTTTATTTGATGGGGTGTGCATAAGACTGACATGACACTGTCATAAACATGACATAACACCTGTCATGAACATGAAGGAGTCTTTATGAATGTTTATGACTGTTGTCATTCGGTAAATTATGACACTTTTAATGCAAAGTAGACATTGTTTAAAATGTCTTTGTTATGACAACTTGACATTAACAAAGAAATTATAACCTGTCACAAATATGTCTTAACAGGTTGAATTATCAAACTTAAAGAAGTTATTTAGCTTTGTGTTAACATTACATTACCCTGTCATATGTTATGGTTGGTTTCAACTTTGGTTGTCATGTCTAACTGTGACATGAATATTTTACTTGTCCTCAAGTAAAGTGGAACACATTGTACTAGTTATAAAGATGTCATTAAGGGTTATTACACTGTCAAATGCTTTAACAACAGTGTCATTAAAGTGGAACACGTTGGACTAGTTATGATTTCTTGGTTAATGTCAAATTGTCATAATGATGGGCTATAACAGCAGAAGACCCCATGCACAGGGTACCACTCATCTCCTCTACAAGTAGGGAATAAGGCTACAATTTGCAAGAGCTCACCAAAATTGGACAGTAGAAGACTGGAAAAATGTTGTCTGAATGTCTCAATTTCTGTTGAGACATTTAGATGGTATCAGAATTTGGCATAAACAGTACGAGAACATCATCCATCATGCCTTGTTACCACTGTGCAGGCTGGTGGTGGTGGTGTAATGGTATGGGGGATGTTTTTTTTGGCACACTTTAGGCCCCTTACTGCTAATTGGACATTGTTTAAATGCCACGGCCTACCTAAGCATTGTTTCTGACCATGTCCATCCCTTTATGGCCACCGAATTCTCTGATGGCTACTTCCAGCATGTCACAAAGAATCATTTCAAATTGGTTTCTTGAACATGACAATGAGTTCACTGTACAAAAATGGCCCGCACAGTCACCAGATCTCAACCCAATAGAGCATCTTTGGGATGTGGTGGAACGGGAGCTTCGTGCCCTGGATGTGCATCCCAAAAATCGCCATCAACTGCAAGATGCTATCCTATCAATATGGGCCAACATTTCTAAAGAAGACTTTCAGCACCTTGTTCAATCAATGCCACGTATAATTAAGGCAGTTCTGAAGGTGAAAGGGGTTCAAACACAGTATTAGTATGGTGCTCCTGATAATCCTTCAAGTAAGTGTATGAGAGACATGAAAGTAGCACCGATTTCAGTTACACTGATGATTTGTTGCCATGGACGACAGTATATTTATATTAGATCACTGCATGTCACGATTGACCAAGTTCAAGCATGGAATAATTCTAACCCAATACACTTTATGAAGAATTAAATGATTCAGCTGAGCTTCAGCTTTTTAACTTCAGCTATTTTTGTTCATGCATATTTTTATATTTTCGCAAGAAATAGTTTGTGATCAACCATACTGTAATTGGCAGGCCCCGTGCTGAAATTGCCTATTGGGCTTGGGGGCAGTGAATTTAAGCAACAGGCCTGGATCAAGTCATGAGAAAATAATGGAAAAACACTAACTTTACTTAGTGTTACTGTTTAAACAAACAGTTAGACTTATCATCATCTTACTTTTCTTCTTCTTTTATTATTAATGCTGCTTTTTGTTTGTTTTCATTGCAGGGCAATATTTTCATGAAACAGCAGAGACTAATGCAGCATTAGATATTGAAATAGTTTTAACATCTACGAGACCACAATCTATTTTGCCCTGCTCTGCTCTGGCATCATCCACACTGAAATATAATACCCTCAGAACTCTGGAAGGATTTTCTCCCATTGCATCACAGGGTATGAATTGATGGGTACTATCACATGTGAGCCAAGCAATCGAGTCTTAGATTAGATCCATATGTTCTCAGAGAGCCAGGTCAACTTCAGATACACACTCGCTGTCTCTCTCTCTCCTGCTCTGACACAGGGGAATGAATGAGTGTAATTTCAGAGAAAGGGTGAGGGAGAGCCAGAAGGATGGATAGTGAGAGGGAGATAGAAACTTTCCCTTGAAAGTGTGCTGAAATCATTACGGTGCAGAAATCTGAGCGTTTGTATAGAATAAACAATCTGAGCTCTGTAGTAACAGAAAATAACGTTTGGAAAATTATTCTGGAAATAGGGTCGATAAAAAGTAAGTAAACAGCGTGTAGGCTATTCTCGTATTTGCTCGGTGGGAATGAACAAATTTCAGAAGATTTCTGTAAGGCTGGAAAGGGTGCATTTAAGAGCTCTGAGCCATTTATAAATATATATTATTAAATATTACATACAGTGTAAAGCTCAGTCCTACAGGTAAACTGCAGGGATAAAGTACAGCATGTGCTGATTATATCAGCAGAACATCAGAACTTGGCTCTTCTCGCAGATTAAATGAAGCCTTAAGGAGTTTTCTGACGTTTCAGCTTATTTTTAATGCAGAAGGCCCTGTCATAAAATTCTGGAAAAATTATTTTATGGAGCCCCTAAATTGACATTTGCAAACAATAAATAAATCAATAAATTAATGAAGACTATTGCGTGCTACACGAAATGTTTTGCGTGCGCACGCGATTGCACGTGATTCTTGCGCACGCAATGTTTCTCATGCGCACACGATAAGTTTCGCATGCACACGCATTACAATTTCCAGTTTGCGTACAATTTGCGTCACTGTCATTACTATGAAGAAAACAAGAGCATGGATATTTGCAAACAATAAATAAATTAATAAATAAATGAAGACTATCGCATGCTACGCGAAATGTTTTGCGTGCACATGCGATTGTACGCGATAAGTGGTGGAACGGGAGGGATAAAGTACAGCATGTGCTGATTATATCAGCGGAACATCAGAACTTTAGCCTGGCTAACGCCAGACCACGTCTCATTGAGAATGAAACGTGGTCTGGAAACCACACGTTCAATTTCTCGTATTTGAGGCGTGGTTTACGAATGCCCGAGCCGTATTATTGGGTGCTACAAATGTCTATCAAATGCGCCTGTGCTCCCTCCCCGTTCTATGATTGGTTCCCTTTTTCAGGGGAAAATTTGGTTCATGGTATCCAGACTGCCTAGCAGGGCGAATTAAATCGCGCTGCGGCAAGGCAGAATGGGGAAACCCAGGCTATCAGAACTTGACTCTTCTCGCAGATTAAATGAAGCCTTGAGGAGTTTTCTGACGTTTCAGCTTGTTTTTAATGCAGAAGGCCCTGTCATAAAATTCTGAAAAAAAAAATATTTTATGGAGCCCCTAAATTGACATTTGCAAACAATAAATAAATTAATAAATAAATGAAGACTATAGCGTGCTACACGAAATGTTTTGCGATAAGTTTCTCGTGCGCACGCATTACAATTTCTGGTTTGCGTACAATTTGCGTCACTGTCATTACTATGAAGAAAACAAGAGCATGGACATTTGCAAACAATAAATAAATGAAGACTCATTTGCCACGCGAAATGTTTTGCGTGCGCACGCGATTGCACGCGATAGTTTCTCTTGCGCACGCAATGTTTCCCTTCTCTGATTCATTTTATCAAAAGAGATTCAATTTAACTCCATAAATCCCAAATTAATTTTAATTATTTTGTAATCTAGAGAAGTTTGTAGTAATGGGTGCGCACAAGAAACGTATCGCGTGCGCGAAACTATGCAAGTTTTATTTTTTTATTTTTTGTATAGGTCCCCTTATAGGGCTCTGTAGAATTAGTTATATATATTATATACAGTATATACATACATCATATATCCTATGTGCTCCAATTCTCTCTCTCTGCACACACATAAACATTTCCCCATTTTCTGCCCATTTTTAAATTTGAGAAATGGACACAATGAAAACGTTATCAAACTGCAAACAAATGAAGGCTAATCTTGCTGCTATAGCCGGCAGAATAGGTGGAGAGAATAAATAGACGTGAGCCGAAAGGCAAGATCAGCTTGATTAGGAGAACGACGGCCAGCGCATCCAACAGAGAAAATTACCCTCAGGTACACACCACGTGTCCACAGTCACAATCTCATGTAGTCCTGACTCTAATCTTTCAAACACCTTCATTAAGGATTAAAAGGCCTTTCTATTTGCCTGCAAATGTAATGTGATTTTGAAAATCAGAATCTAATCAAGGTAGCTTTGACCTTTTGGTCCAGTAGAATTATTGTTGGATGAGCAGTCTCATTCGGTTAGGCTCGTCATTTATGTTGTTAGTCAGCTTTTAATGCTGGAAGTGTCAAGGGGCTTCTTTAACTCGCATTGTGGCGGCCTCTTGTGGCTACATCTGGAAGTGAAATAGCCCAGGCCTCGTGCGTTCCTGTACAAGTTAAGTTAAGGTAAGGGTGTCTAAGGCCACCATGAAATATCAGAAATATCGGATTTTGTCTAACGTTTTATGAAAAATTTGGTAGCTAACACACTACCGTTCGAATTTTTGAGGTCAGAAAGTTGAGGACAAAAAGGACGTGTGTGAACTTATAAATAAAAATTCCAACACTCTTTATCAATTACGAACATGACAGTTGAGGTCTGAGTTGTCAGTTATAGCCTAATAACTTTTATTCAGTTCTACTTATTGTCATCTCCATTATCCAGAGATCAGCTTTACATGATAGAAAACAATTCTGTAAAAAATCTAAGACATTTAAACAAATTGATATGAAGATGCAAACGTAACACCTGATACCATGATTGACCAGCAGACCTGTGAAACTTTCAGTGAGTGTGATTGCTCCGAAATCTATCCCAGAAAAAAACAAACAAACACCATTTCAGTGACTTCTCCCAGTGTCATTACGACATGAGATTCCTGACCAGGAATAACTGCCACTAATTGCTACATTAAAAGTTTGATTTACAAGTCTGTGTTTATATAGTTTCTCATTGTACAGTAGGTAGCAAACTTGTAAAAATAGCAGATGTACCATACAATCATCACTTTTTTGTCCTGTTTATTAAGATAAAATGATTAATTTAATGAATTCAATACTCAACATTCTAAAACTGTGACGACACTTGTGAATTATCATTAATTTCACCGATATAATGTAACTTACAAAACGGAACAAGACAAGTGCCACAGAAAGGCTGGCACTGGTGTTTCAGCTACACAGACGCTTTGCAAAACGAGTATGATACATGTCAGAAATCTTTTAATACTCTAATGCAATTCAACCTACAAATCTATGTTTTACTTAATTTTATTATGCAAACTCGTTGCCTTAATTTCATTAAGTAAGCATAACTTAATTGCATCAAGTTATTCTTAATCCATTTAAGTTTTGTCAACTTAATTCTGTCTGTGATCGGAGGAAGTGTACTCCCAAAGTGCATTGCGGCATGAATAAATTAATTGCTTTGTTTTTCTATTTTTGGCTTTATTTTACCATTACAATTTTATTTGCTATCGTTATTGGGGTTATACTTACAAGAGACCGCAAAAAAAAAATTGTAACGGTCAATTAATGAAATAAAAAAGCTATATATATATATATATATATATATATGGTACTCAAAATGCTAAATGGTATTCAAACCAGTCAAGTAATGTTTACAAGGTTTTTCTGAGTAAAGAAGGCATAGCATGCGAACAGTACAGATTACTAAGAAATTTTAAGTAAGTTCAACAAATTATTAGACATTAAGTTAAGTTAACAAAAAAAAATCTTAGTAAGAACAATGTAAGATTTTACAGTGAATATGGTCTACTTTTCCGACTTGGATGAGAAGGAAGCACAATTTTGTTTTTATCACTATGGTGCATGAGGTACAATCAGAAACCACAGATGTCACAGCAAAAACACTATAATGCTTATCTTTTTTGATTAAGGACAACAGGAGATTTCAGGTGCAGTTAATGGCTAAGCAGATTATGCTAATGCACATCCGTATTACGGTGATTTATTGCTAAAGGTATAGGGTGGCCAATATGACTCAACAGTCTACTTATAACATTTTTAGAGGATTAAACTCAAACCGAGCAGTACATCAGATTTCATAACCCGAAAAACAGTGTTGATTGTAGTTTCTAATATATTGATTCATCCTACATACATTTTTAATGATTTAAAGGGGTCATGAACTTTTTTATTTTATGTTTTCAGAGGTGCAATTATAACGTTAGTGTGACTTTTAAATCAGAAAATGTCATAATTTAGATGTAAAAGCCAATTTTCTTCACTGATTTTAGCCCTCAAATTTGAGTCCCGCTAGTTTTCAGGGGCGTGTCTGCTGTGAGATGTACACGCCCACTTCTATGATTGGCTAACATCTAACTCTCAAACACTTTTACTACATTTTTACTATTGCAGCTATCTAGATCAACTAATAATGCAAATAGCATTAGGTCTATTTTTAGATCTACTCTCTACACATTATATTTAGACCTACTCAATTTAATCTTAACTAACAGTGCAAATAAGATGTTTATAAGAGATTCATTGTGCGGAGTAGACAGCGTCATAAATTATGTTTATAATTATCACTGCTTTATGTTTATAATTATCACAATATAAATAACAGATTATGTTTGTGCTACTAAGAGAAACGATGTCAAGTTGACCGTTTTTTCATTGGCTTGATTTACTGACACATAAACAGAAATAAACGATTTTGAGACAAAAAACATCTGACGGATCAGAAATCATTACATATCAGAAATCACTGATTGCAGATCAGGCATTAGAATTAACCGTTACTTACATGTTGGGCATTACTGTCTGTTTTCAAAACTTGCACCAAAATTGCGACTGATTTACCGAAGAATCCACAATGAAATGTACCTACTTTCCTATCATTAGGATGCTTTAGAAGGTAATGTTATTTTTAGTCTAGTGATGATCATTTATCGCTCTTCTCATCTCACTAACACGCCAGATTTTATGATGTAGAAGTAGGCATCGATCTGATTCTGCAGGGGCGGTCTTTACTTGCACTATGTCATAAATGTGACAACATCTGAAATGAGTCATTTTCAGAGCTTGGTTTCAATAAAATATGTTTTTGGACTAACAACGAATGTTTTAAGTTCTGAAACGTTTAGAATGCTTTTTATTGTACAGTGACCTCTTGCATGTCAATTCATGACCCCTTTAATGAAGTGTTGATATGCATTTAGCAGGATACAGGAATGGTCAAACAAGTAATACCAGCAATATCAGTGTACTTGCATACAAACTTCAGTATATCTCATTTGTAAAGGGCTTGAAAGTACATACCTTACATTAAAATCCAACGCAGGTGAAAACCCCCCTCTAGGGATCAGACACACACACACACACACACACACACACACACCGTGTATATCTGAGAGTACTTGCAGTTAAAGTGCTGTAACGTCAATATATGTCTTTTTTTATTCGTCTCTTTTCTTACAGAACTAGTGAACAGTCTTTGGTCAAAAAAAAAAAAAAAAAAAAAAACCTTTAGAACAATAATTCAAAGCAACAAACTTAAAATCAAAAGACCAATCTGATTGGCTGTAGAGTTGAGGTAACGTCAGTGAAAATGACCCATGGCTTCAGCGGCTTTCACTCGCACGAGAGGATCTGGATCCTGCAGCAGCATCACCAGACCTGGAGAGAGGAAAACATACAAGGGAAATATAACTTAGTCCATTGATCAAACAAAAATTAGTTTCATTGAACATACAAGTCAGGTGATAACCAAGAGCATGGTGCATTTTTTCTTTTTTTTGAGTTTCAACAGCAATACATTCTACAATGCACTACCAGACAAAATCACCATTAAAATAGAAGCAAAAATAATAGATTCCTTAGGTGCCAAGAAACAGCAAATGTAGCACAATAACAAGGATGTGTTGTCCTTCCTTAAATATATCTCTTGACTGCAGATATTATTATAGAACTGCTGTACCTACCCTTGGTCACTGACCCCATATTCATATGGGAGAAATGCTCATCATGAAGGTTTCCAAGCAAAAACCCTAAAAATTCACAAAAATACGGTTACAAAGCCATCACAAAATAATAGTAGGAAAAAATAGTAGGGTTTTTTTTAATATTGTATTGTAATATTAAAGTTTAAAAACTAATCTATGAAGCCTACATATTTGCAATACTAAACACTGAAATAATAAAAATAAAAAAGGTTTTTACCAATGAACATGGCAGCACCGGCTCTGATCTCAGACCAGTTACTCTTGAAGAACTGAATGACTGTGATGTGGTAGAAGTTCAGCATACCTGGGAAATCCTGGATCTTTGCAGAAACACATTATGATTAATATAATATAATTATATTATAAATTTTATATTATAAATATAAATTATAAATATAATTTTAAAAGAAAAAAAAAAAGTTCAAAATTGGATAGCAGAGTCGCTCAACTCAACAATAACATATTGCACAGTGGCAACAATATCATTTGAATCACTTTCACAATGTCCACCAAATAAGAAAAGAAAAAAAGGTGGATG